>CM023490.1:79237655-79645917 GCA_013339685.2 Hyalomma asiaticum
TTGTCCTTGTCTGGTAGCGGCAGATATTCTGGCGGGAGTCCTTGTCTGCGGCTAGCTCGAATGACCGGGTTGGATTCGTCCTCTTGGCGGCTTGGGCTTGGCTCACGGCTGGACGGGGGCGTACGGTACATGGACCGAGAAGCACCTCCACCAGATGGAGGTGCTTGAATGTGATAGAAGAGCATGGTAACCATCCCGCCACTGTCGAGCGTCATCATTTTTGTCGGCACCAAAGCGCCTACCAACTTTCAAGGTGTCGTCGAAGGCGACCAGCACTTGCTCCTAGACCGTCAGACGTGCGTCGCAAGAGGCATAGCCGAGCTTCATAATGGCGAAGCCAAGGTGATGGTGACGAACTTCAGCAACGAATATAGGCACCTGAATAGGGGTACGACGGTAGCGCACCTAAGTGAATTTGTGGAAGTAAGCAATGCCTTCGCCCTCACCGATTCTCACGGACCCGAAACGACGACCGCAGTGTCCGCGCCCGCCTTCGACGTCAATCAAGGCCTTTCCAGGCAGCAACAAAAGGAGCTCAAGGCCTTACTCCAGCAATACAAGGACTGCTTCTCGTCGTCATCGAGGCTTCGTCAGACCCCTCTCGCAAAACATCGCATCGTAACCGACGAATATGCCCGTCCTCTCCGTCAGAGCCCCTACCGAGTTTCGGCACTGGAACGCGAGGCCATCAAGCAACAAGTCGACGAAAGTGCTGCGTGAAGACTTCATTCAGCCGTCTACGAGCCCGTGGGCATCACCCGTGGTGTTAGTGAGGAAGAAGGATGGGACCCTACGTTTTTGCGTCGATTATCGTCGCCTGAACAAGATCACGAAGAAAGACGTGTATCCTCTCCCACGGAGACGATGCTTTGGATCGACTATACAACGCAAAGTATTTTTCGTCGATGGGCCTCAAAACCGGCTACTGGCAAATCGAAGTAGATGAGAGAGACCGAGAGAAGACTGCCTTCAAAACACCAGACCGCCTGTTCGAGTTTAAGGTCATGCCCTTTGGTCCTTGCTCGGCGCCTGCGACGTTCCAACGGGTTATGGATACAGTACTGGCAGGCTTGAAGTGGCAGACTTGCCTCGTCTACTTGCCTCGTCTAGACGACGTAGTCGTATTTGCTTCCAGCTTCGACGAACACCTCCGGCGCCTTGAAGCTGTTCTTCGGGTAATCAAAGCCTCCGGACTGACCCTGAAGCCAGAAAAGTGCCGCTTCGCCTACGAGGAGCTATTGTTCCTTGGCCACGTTATCAGCAAGTCGGGAGTACGCCCTGATCCGCAGAAAACAGCTGCGATCGCCGACTTTCCTCCGCCCACCGACAAGAAGGCAGTACGCCGATTTCTTGGCCTCTGCGCTTATTACAGGCGCTTCGTCAAGAACTTTTCGCGGATCGCCGAGCCGCTGACGTACCTCACGAAGGCCGACGTCGACTTCAAATGGGAAACGCCGCAAGTCGAGGCATTTCAAGAATTAAAGCGACGCCTGCAAACGCCGCCAATACTCGCGCACTTCGACGAAGAAACCGACACCGAAGTTCGCACGGACGCAAGCAGCACAGGGCTCGGCGCCGTGCTTGTGCAGAGGACCGACGGACTTGAAAGGGTTATTAGTTACTCTAGCCGGTCACTTTCGAAGGCGGAAGCGAATTATTCCACCACGGAAAAAGAATGCCTTGCCATCATCTGGGCTACATCAAAGTTCCGCCCGTACCTGTACGGCAGGCCTTTCAAAGTCGTGAGTGACCCCCACGCCTTGTGTTGGCTAGCTAACTTGAAAGATCCATCAGGACGCCTCGCATGATGGAGTCTTCGACTGCAAGAATTTGACATCACCGTCGTCCACAAGAGCGGACGAAAGCACTCCGACGCCGACTGCTTGTCTCGCGCCCCCGTGGAACCGCCGCCCCCGTGTGACCAGGACGACGATTCTTTCTTGGGACCCATAAGTACCGACGACTTCGCGGAACGCCAGCGAGCTGACCCAGAGCTCAAGAGCCTCATGGACTATCTGGAAGGCAAGACCGTCGCCGTGCCAAAGGTATTCCGCCGAGGACTGCCTTCGTTTTTCCTGCGGAACAAAATATTCTCCTGAAGAATTTCTCGCCGTTTCGGGCCGACCACCTCCTCGTGGTGCCTTCCTCGTTAAGTCCGGAGGTTCTGGAAGCTCTACACGACGACCCGACAGCCGGACACCTCGGTTTTTCCCGCCCACTATCAAGAATACAAGAGAAGTACTATTGGCCTCGCCTCACTGCCGACGTGGCCCATTACGTAAGGACATGCAGAGACTGCCAGCGTCGCAAGACGCCGACAACTAGGCCAGCCGGACTTCTGCGACACATCGAACCACGTCGACGGCCGTTCCAGCAAATCGGCATGGACTTACTGGGCCCGTTCCCGACGTCGACTTCCGGCAATAAATGGATCGTCGTAGCGACTGACTACCTCACCCGCTATGCCGAAACAAAGGCCTTGCCCAAGGGCAGTGCCGCCGAGGTCGCCAAGTTCTTCATTGAGGACATCGTCCTGCGTCATGGAGCCCCGGAGGTCCTCATCACCGACCGAGGTACGGCCTTTACGTAAGGCTGACCTAACTCACGCGATCTTGAGGTACAGTCAGACAAGCCACCGTCGAACCACCGCGTACCACCCGCGGACGAATGGCCTCACCGAGCGTCTAAATAAGACCATCGCCGACATGCTGGCCATGTACGTCGACGTCGAACACAAGACGTGGGATGCCATACTTCCGTATGTGACCTTCGCCTACAACACGGCCGTGCAAGAAACTACGCAGCTTACGCCATACAAGCTTGTATGCGGACGGAGCCCAACAACGACGCTTGGCGCCATGCTACCGGTCGGCACCGACGAAGAAGACCTCGACGTTGCCAGCTACCTGGAGCGCCCCGAAGAAGCTCGACAGCTCGCTCGGTTGCGTATCAAGAACCAGCAGACGGTCGACAGGCGCCACCACAATCTTCGACGACGCCATACCGAATACCAACCCGGCGACCTCGCCTGGGTCTGGACGCCAATACGACGACGCGGACTGTGTGAGAATCTCTTGCGCCGCTACTTTGGACCCTACAAGGTAGTTCGACGTCGTGGTGAACTGGACTATGAGGTCGTGCCCGATGGCTTAACGCCATCCCAGCGGCGGCGCGCCCGACCTGAAGTTGTACACGTGGTGCGACTTAAACCTATTAACTGTGACGCGTTGTTAACTGTAATTTATTGCATGTACTCTCATTTTCGTGTTCTGTCTTCAGCATCGGGACGATGCTTTTTCAGAGGGGGTTAGTGACACGTGCGGTTATATTGGTTTAAGTGGAAAGCCGTTATCACTTCCCAGTGACACGCGCGCTGGTTTTGATTGTTTGAGGGGAGCGCCGTTATCGCTAGCGTAGGCCGCGTTTATCTTGCATGCGACTGCTGGAACCATGTGGACCGTTCTTGAAACTTTGCATGCTTGACGCGCACATTTCAGTGCCTGCTGGAATTCCAGAGATAATGCGAGAACACGTTATGACGCGTGTATAAAAGATTACACCCGCATCTTCCCGCGGGGGGAACTCCAGTAAATGCGTCGCAGTGTGGTGGGGTATCGCGTGATTGACTGATTTGTGGGGTTTAACGTCCCATAACCAGCTCTGATTATGAGAGACGCCGTAGTGGAGTCTCCTGAAATTTCGACCACCTGAGGTTCTTTAACGTGCACTGACATCGCACAGCACACGAGCCTCAACATTTCGCCTCCATCGAAATGCAGCCGCCGCGGCCGGGATTCGATCCCGCGACCTTCGGATCTGCAGCCGAGTGCCATAACCACTAGACCACCGTGGCGGGGCGGGGGTATCGCGTGAATGTTGCGTAATTGGGTATGGTTTGGGAATGCTTAATTGTTATTTCGTCTTTATTATTCTTGAGCAAAGCGTCAAGTCAAGCGAAAGCCAAGTAAAGACGCCCTTGACTGAATTCCGAACGCGCGCTCCGCCGCTTATATACACACCGCCCGCGTTCGAGGGAGAGGAGTACGGGGGAGAGGTCCGCACCCCCACTGCGCAAAAGCCAAGACGCCCTTGACTGAATTCCGAACGCGCGCTCCGCCGCTTATATACACACCGCCCGCGTTCGAGGGAGAGGAGTACGGGGGAGAGGTCCGCACCACCACTGCGCATGCTTGGCTTGCTGAACGCCCGCCTGGAGCGACAGTTTTGCGGGTGTCTTCCTGGGCCGGCATGAGACGAGCCGAGCATGCGCAGTGGGGGTGTGGACGGCGCCGCCGACGCCGAAGCGTGACATCGTGCGACTAAGAAATGCTCCGCATTTAAAACCGACGCATTACGCCGCTTAGTCAGTCTTTCCGTCGACCGATGACTGTTCACGCCGCTGTCGCTGTGAATTGTGATTGGCCTTGTTTTGCTGGGCACAAGTTCGCCCAATAAACAGTTCGCCTGACATCACCCCGAGTCCTGCGTGCTTCGTCTCGAGTGCTGCGTGTGTCACAGCCACGTGACAATATTTACGCTCTGGCAACTCCTGCGACGTCAGTGGGATCAATCTTACTGGCTTCTCTTTTCCATGGGACATTTCCAGTGACGCACTGGAGAGGGGAGATTTCTGTTTGAGTAACAGTCCATCCTCCATGTCAACTTACCCATGCGTCGTGCTCTGAAGAAGTCTCTCCATCTTCGCATACAGTGTCGGAACAACACTGGGAGCAGCAGTTGCCAGGTTTTAAGCCTGAGCTCAACTGGAGCACAGCGTGACAGCAGAGGCCATTCTCTACGGCGGGAAAGGGCAGCTACCGCCAGCTCTATTGGGCAGCTACCGCCCTGCCTTGAGCAGGGCAGCCCTCAGCCACTAAGGTGCTGCCTCGCCTCAGTCTGTTAACCTCACTGGGTGCGTGAGGTTTAGGGTGAAAACTGACAAGCAGACCGACACATCTTGCACCATGCAAAAAATTAAAAAATAAAATCTTCTGCCATAAGGCTGGGCACTCTAAATGTCCGGGCAATGACCTGCGCTGGCTTTGCTGACGACCCACGAGAAATAGACAACACACGCAAGACCGCTGTCATCGACATGGAGCTGAGGTAGGCTGCAGATGGGCAGCCTACTCTTAAAAAGACAAGGCTGCCATGCTCAGCGAGAGAAGCTTCACATTTTTCTGGGAAAAAAAAATGAAGCGAGACAAGGAAACATGGAGCTGGCTTTGCTGTCAGGAATACTCTGTTGAGATCCGTCGTTCCACCCACTGCGGGAAGCGAATGAATTCTGTGCCAGCAGAATTCAATAGCTGGACCGGTCACTTTCGTTAGTGCACACGCACCGACTTTGTCTTCAGCGGAGGCTAAGTACAAATTCTATGACGATCTGGCCGCTGCTACGGGGGCAGATTTGCTGGTCTTCTTGCCGTAGAAGAGCTGGCACCACCCACCAAGAAAAGGAGGAAAGCTTTCGCAGCATATAAAGCCTGTCCCAGTGATCAAAACCTGCAGGTGCTTCGAGCTATTCTTAGCAGAGTCCAGTAGACTGCCAGGAGATGTATGTGCAAATGAGTATTGGCTACAGCTGTTTGAAGATACAAGTCGCAGCCGAAGCAGGCAACATCAAGGGTATGTACGATGGCATCAAGCATGCCCTCCGTTCAACACAGAGGAAAATTGTCCCTCTGATGTCTGCCACGGGTGAGGTCATCCAGGACCGGGCACAGCAGGTGGAACACTGGGTGCAGCATTACTCCAAGCTCTACTCGATACAAAACATAGTAGCCGAAGAATAGCATCGGGTGCTTGTTTGTGTTTGAAGAGCTGGACAGTGGACCAACCCTAGCGGAGCTGACCGAGGCCTGGCACTCCCTGGCCTCTGGCAAAGCACCTCGGAGAGACAACATCCCTGCTGAAATCCAGAAGTGCTGTAAAGGGATCCTCACCACTGAGTTGCATGGATTATATCCTGCCTTTGCTGCAGGGAAAGTGCAGTTCCGCAGACCATGAAGGATAACATCGTCACGCTACGCAAGAAGAAAGGCAACACGGGGGATTGCAACAGCTACCGAGGCGCTTCTCCTCAGTGTTGTGGGGAAACTGCTTGTCCTGTGTCATACTGAAGAGGCTCCAAGTACTTGCGGAGAGTCTATCCAGAACCTGCAGTGGAGATTCAGGGTAAACAGGTCCACTGCCAACATGGTCTTCTCCCTCGGACAGCTGCAGGAGAAATGCAGGGAATGACAGCACTCTTCATTGCCTTCATAGATCTCATGAAGGCTTTCGACCTGGCGAGTAGAGATGGCCTGTTCAAGATCCTCCCGAGGATTGGATGTCCTACCCCAGTTTCTCAACGTCTTCAGGTCTTTCACGAGTACATGAAGGGCAATGTTTTTGATGGCTCAACATCACTCCTTCACCATCCAAAAGTGGGGTGAAGAAGGGCTGTGTCCTAGCGCCGACTCTGTTCCCGATCTTCTTGCTGTCATTCCGAAACATGTTTTTGGGACTGCAATGGAGGGCATGTACCTCCATGACGTGATCGGACGGAAAACCTCTTCAAGCTCTCTAGACTGAAAGCCACGTCCAAAGTCCAGATGAAATGCCTGCGTGACATCTTCGTGGACGATGCAGCAGTTACTGCTCATTCTGCCAATATCCTTCAGATACTCATGGATTACTTCAGCAAGGCATACAGAGATTTTGGGCTAACAATCAACCTGAAGAAAACACGTCTTGGGCCACGATTTAGGCTCACTTCCCATATTACTATTTCTGCACAAGAAGTGGAAGTTGTTCATGTTGCTTATCTTGGCCCAACGATCTCTACCATGCTTTTCCTGTATATGTACTGAGCTAAAGAGACACATTGCTGAAAGCAGCTACTACATTCTCCAGACTTACTGCAGTGAGTCTTGGAGCCTCTGTTCGCGAGGAGAGGAGGCTAAACATGTTCCACGTGCGCTGTCTCCAACACATTCTTGGCATCAACTGGCAGGACAAAATTGTGAATACTACAGTCCCAAAACGAGTTGCGATCGTCAGCATGTATGCTCTACTGAAAGAATGATATCTGTGCCGGCATGGACATGCGAGAATGGACGATGATCGGATTTCAAAAGATCTCTTGTACAGAGAATTAATGCAGGTGAAGCGTCCTGTAGGAAGACCACAGCTGCGATACAAGGATACCTGTAAGAGGGATCTAAAGGCCTTGGGAATACACCTCAACGGATAGGAGGCTTTGACCAGTGAACGCTGAGCTTGGAGGCAGACTGCACGGTATGGCCTCTCCCAATTAGAAGAGATACTTGTTCAGAAGACATAAGCAAAGAGGAAGTCTCGCAACCAGTGAAACCAGGGAGCTAGACGTTGAACAGATCGGGTTTAGTCTCAGTCTGGAAGAGGCTGTCACTCTCCAGTTTCACTGTCCTTTGCTAGCCACACCAGACAGCTCCAGAACCTCTATTCAGGGCACGATGTCTTTTGAGACTGAAGGATGCCAAGCTTTACTGGCCAGTCATTAGACCTCTCCTGTATTCTGCATTCTGTTATTAGTACTTGTTTTTGGTGCAACTCATCAGTGTTTTAAGCAGTAAACCAACTGGCCTAAACCACAGACAACACCTTACACCGTCAGCAATATTTATATATATATATATAAGGCAAGTTTAATGCTTTCACTTTACCTTAACAGTTGCAAATTAAGAAAGACCAACTCTGCCACCATTAAACAATGCACTCATTTTTGCGGTTGGGCATGTGCATGATCGCAGACGAAGTAGGTAATTGGCGGTTCCCCAGTTTCAGATGTAATCAAATCTTGTACCAAGTAAATTCACCCACCAATTTAATAGAAATTTACAATCTGTTCTCAATAACACAAAAGCATTATGAAGGCTTTCAAAGACATATTTATCTGGAAGAAGCACCATCTCCCCCCAGTGTCAGCACTTCATGCTTAACCTGCTTCACTTGCTTCCAAAGGCAGACGAGAAGTTCGCAGTTTTATTGAGCGAACTGCGCAGGGTCCCCGGCCACCAGTTCCTCTTCACCGGGAAAGAAGAGGCGACATGTGTTGGCATGCACTTGCACAGCCAGGGCATCCGGTGCTTCACCACGTATGCCTGCCAGCACTTCCAGCACTTGCCTGCATGACGTCGTGAATTCCTCCTCAGGACGTGCGGGAACAGCTCTTAAAGGGTCCATGCAACACTTGTGCAAGGTAGCCAGACGACGGAGCCAATCAGTCGTAGAGGCTCCTCTGAACGTGCGAACCAAACATTATTGCACTACATTCACCAGGGAGTTAGCAATTTCATGGTGGTACTGCGCGAAACAAACGGGGACGAAGGAAGGAGACACACAGACAAGCGCTTGCAGCTTGTCTGTGTGTCTCCTTCCTTCGTCCCCGTTTGTTTCGCGCAGTACCACCATGAAATCGTTCCAACTAGGCCAGCTAGCCATTTTGCTTTAGCAACTTGGTTTCAAACACAGCTGGAAACCGGCTGCTCTTCTTTCAACAAATGACGTCGTTGGCAGCACTGACTAGGCCTCTTGAAAGAGACACACATTGTGTTCGTTTATTTAAGTGAAAATGAACAAATAAATAATTTCAGAGAGTCTTTCCACAATCATGACATTAACCAATGCTATTTCTGACCCCAAGTGCAGACGGTGCCTCCAGTGACATCATTTGTTCAAAGAAAAGGACACATCTGAACCCAGGCACATCTGAACACAAACTGCAAATCCCATGGCGAGCGCAGTGCAATACCTAGCTCACATGTTCACAGGAGCCTCCACGAACGATAGGCATCGGTTTCTGACTAGGTCCAAGAAAGTGCTATAGGGCCCCCTTTAATATACAATTAAGATATACGCCAAGTTAGGGTGTTATAGTAAACTACTCTTCTGCAATAACAGCACTGCCACTTTTGAAATGAAACCTAAGGCAAAAACGATTTTTCTTCTATTTGCACACAACCTTTTCACAATAACAAAAGGACCACTTTTCCGAAAAACACACAAGCCGGAAAACGCTCATGATGAAAATAGAAATACTGGTAGCAACGCCTCCGTCTGGTTCCCACACTAGTACATGTGACGTCATGTATTTTGATGGCGACTGCTACGGCCTACGTTATTATAAAATGGTAAAGATTATACACCGTGTGCTCTAGAAAAACCAGATTTTAGCACAGTGTGTCTCAGGATGGTTTGTTGGGCCAATGTGGCGAGCTATACTACCACACATACAAAAAAAAGAAATAGTGGTATTTAGTATGTGTGCTCTTAAGTTTCGATGAGAGATTAAAAAATGAAGCGTTGACCTTTATTTTATGTACTAATATTGGATAAATTAATGACATGAGAATAATTTATTTCATCTAAACAACATTAGTGTTTGACTTTAATGTCCCTATAATGTCAGAGCCTTGGTAAGCAAGAAAGCACTCCATGATAACACATTGTATCGATAATTTTGGGAGCACAAGCTGATGTGATAATTCTATGAGCTACACATACAACAAGCCTAGATAACTCCATACTGCCCTGTGGTTGTGATGATGACGGATGCTGAGTCCATGAGTCCAAATTGCAAACGAACTGTTTGAAGAATGCAATTGCACCAAGCGATAGCAGAGAGCACAGTCGTTGGTTTTGAAAAACTCATCAGTGGTGAAATCCTTTGGCTTTTATACAGTAGAACCTCGTTATAACGTAACCGGATATAACAACTATCGTATATAACGAAGCAATCGCAATTCCCCTTGAAATTCCTATAGATGAAATTTATACTGGTTATAACGAACTAATGGTTATAACGAAGTAATTACTGCTCCCCCGTCAACTTCGTTATAACGATGTTTTACTGTACATGTGTCGTAACACACTCTGGTGTTACTGTTGGTGCTCAAGTAGGACTTGGAATGTGCTCATTCCAAGCAATGTGCTCACATATGCAATGCTAGCAGTACCGTAAACAGCATTCGCAAAGTGGCACACAAATTCACGCATGGCCTGCGCTAAGGAATAACATGTGTAAGAGAGGGTCAAGTATACGCATCGATATAAATGCATGCTTTCAAATCAATGGCACATTTTTCTTGCCGGGGCAGCTGTCGGGCAATCATGTTTGCCTTGCGCATCTACCCATTATGCTGATGACTACTGTCTTCAATTACGATGCTCGCTAGATTTGTTATTAGCCTAGCTCATATCCCTTTTCAACTTTATCACTACCACTGCCTGAAGGAGCTGCAAGTGTTGCACTTTTTGAACACGGCAAAGCAAGAGCGATGTTGCACATCAGTAGCACATCATACATTGCTCCAAGACGTATGGGAGACACAGGGGAGCCATAAGGTTGCATTTCTGTGTGGTCACAGCGACGCAAACCCCATCGATTGCAGCGTACCTCCCTCCTCTGTTTGGCGCACCTGTGCGGTAGAGATGGACAGCTCCAGATTCAATTGACTCCTCAGAGCAGCTTCTTAAAAAGAGCGATCATTCGTGCACCAGTGACAGTGAGCAGTGATGCTTTTCGGTGAGAAGAGAGGCGACTAACCAAACAGTACCGCACCGGCTGCATCGGGAGAGATGTGGGTAGCTTGTACTATTGGCTCGAGGCTGGTCTAACAGAGAGGCTGGTGGCCGACCTACCCTCTTCCGACTTCTACGACCTCGACAAAATAATGTGATTTGTCATCTGACAAGCTATTCTGTGCTTTTTGGCTGGAACATTTCACATGACTACCTGTTACATGGTTTTGGAGGGCACATGTCACGTGACTAACTGTGGCGGCACGTTACATGATGGGGTAGCCACGCACTAGTGGTGTGAAGACTGAGGAAGCAGCAGAGCGGCTGGCGTTCCCCTCCTCCTCACCCTCGATTCTCTTTCCCACCCCTTGCTTGCTACACTCACTGTACAAGGCTACGGCATGCTTTATCTCTCCCCTCATCCTCACTTCCCTTTCCCCCTTGTTACATCACACAGTGTACATGCCCATGCTATGCATCAACCATTTCCATCCTCCTCATGCTCACTTCTCTTTCTACCCCCCTCGTTCTACTAGATTATATGAGGCTATGCAGTGCTTCCCTCTTTCTCTTCCTCTTCACCACTACTCCCCTTTACCACTGCATCATGGTATTGTGGTTTTGGTACATAAGACTTGTAGGAACAACATCCACGTGGCTGATCATTCACCACATCTTCTCTGACCACGTCTTCTCGGCAAATCGTCGTGCTATATAAAGAGCAACCCGCCCAACACTTGGTCTGTCCTGTCACCGGCGTCAACTGGAGAAGAGCTATTGTTCCGGATTCTTGTTTGGCCCCGGATTATTGTTTGCACGTCACCATTAAATCAGTTGTTTGTCTTTTGATGAGAGGCATGTCTGTCTTGTTTTGACTATGGATGGGATGCAGCAAGCCCAACACCCACAACTGGTGCCAATACGGTTTTTGCCTTCTCGCCCAGGATGTCCCTGAGCCCTTCCGGGGACTAACCCTTTAAGATCGACACCCTTCGGAGCCCACCGCGTAGTACAGTGTTGAAGAATGTCGTCGTCTCTGCGCACTCTGTGGGGTGCCGGAGATCCATCGCCGCACACACCTGGACGGCAATCTTCACGCAAAGCATGCCATCGGAGACTGTGTACGCCAGCACCAGGTGGATAATAGTTCCGCAGTAGAAGACGCGCTTTGAGTTATCCGCCCCCTCCGTCGGGACCTTCTGGCACACACACAAGCTCCTCCCGACGACACCATCCTGGACATTGAACCCATCGAGGAGGTGTGACATCCAACACCCATTCTTCTCAAGGGGGGAGGGAAGTGTGGGAACGACACAAACGTGGCTGATCGTTCACCACATGTCTTCTTGGACAAGATAACGGCACCGCTGCGCCGTGGCGATGCGGGCAGCAAATTGTCGCGCTATATAAAAAGCAACCCATCCAACACTTGGTCTGTCCTGTCGCCGGTGTCAACTGGATACTTTTTTGCGTGAATTGGCAGGTCGCCATTAAATCGGTTGTTTGTCTTTTGATGAGAGGCACCAGTCTGTCTTGTTTTGACTACGGAAGGGACGCAGCAAGCACAGTACCCATAAGCCCCACAAATGTTTTATTATCGTTTTTTGGTTTATCGTACTCTTGTTCTATTACTGGTGTATTTTTACTTACATGTATAACATTCATTTTTTATATGCTTGCTGTTTTTCCCTTAGTTGCCTATGTGTATTCTTGATTTCTCTACACATGTCCTCACAGGAGGTCCCCCTGACTTTTTTACTATGGGACCTCCTTCTGTATTATATTCAGTCTGTATTTGTATTTGCACTTGTATTTGAATAAACCTTCAAACGAACCATGTATAACATAAAGGAACTCATGCAAAAGACGAACACAAGGGAAGTCTGGAAAGGAGTAAAGTGGTCTACATATGCAGTGCGCATGCGTGGCTGTGTTCGCATTTGTTTGCTTTCTTTATCATGTGACTTTTGTCCCATTTTCATTTGGAGGTAGAGTTGTTTCCGTCCCAGTTCAATTCTCAAACAATAGCTGAATATTGTTAAAATAAACTTTCTTCTCTCTTTTTGAGTTTGTGGTAAATTATAAAACACTTTATTTCTTAATTATCTCTAAATTTACTACACGCCCAAAAGTCAAGATGCAAGATATATCAATCTGTTCTTGGAAGTTGCCAGTGCCAGCTTAGCTGTAGTCGGTGTTTAATTTCTGCAAAAACCTGTCTATTACATGCTCGGTAAAACAACTAAAAGACCCAACTGTTCATATTTTAAAGAACACAATGCACACAAAAGTAACATACGGACGGAAAACTTCTTTATCTGAGAGCCATTGCTAGCGACTCCACCATCTACCTCAACCTTGTCGTCTCCTTTCCTCCCTTGTCCATTCTGAGCCCCTGCCCCACAATGGTTCCTTTCGCCGTGTTACACCTTTCCACCGGGGGAAGGGGAGGGGCTGAGAGGGAGGAGCTTAGTGGGAAACAGAGGTCGCCTTGTAACTTTACGGAACCATGAGGCATCATCGATTTCAGATGTTTCAGAATTGGCACGCAAGTTCACTCTGCACCTATTTCACAGTGCTGCATTGCCGACCATTGTTGACCAGCTTCCCCTGTGGTTTTTGAGTAACATGGACCAGTCATATTATCACTCTCTGTTGAAAGGATGAAGGGGGCGGGAGGGGGTTATTTGCGACTAGCCAAAACTTCTGGTAAGATGAACAAGTTCCCATGGTCACTTAAAGTTTGTCTTGAATGGTGTGTGCTGTCCTTGTAGGCAATTTCTATGCTATGGAGAACAGGGAAGACAAAAAGCTGACAGCTGCTCCTCGCAAACACACCTAGTCGACACTTTTGAAAACAATGCAGGACATGAAACGGGGAGAACAAACGAGCATAACATAGACAAGCATGACATAGTATGCGTTTTTAAAGAAAAGTTGCAGACATGTGGCGCATGTTATAAGGTTGGCACAGACCGTGCTCAATATTGCACACAGCTCGTGAATGATTCCGTTTGTTCTACAAACATCACATGCCTTCACATATGTGTGTGTTCAACATTATTGAGCAAGTGTAGGTGGTAAAACTGAAATGTTCTATAATGCATGTATAAAAACCAATGTGTTTCGCTGGTGATCACTACTTCATCAATAAACAAGTACTCTTGCTGCTATCGCTGTACAGTGCAATTTGCTGCCTTTTGTGGGCACAGGTTCAGTAAACTGTTTGACCTTTAATGCTATGTGTTCTGCACCCTTCGCCATCACAACCATGTGACAATGTTAGGGATAACATCGGCTAACACGAAGCAGTGAAAAAGGCCCAATACTTGGCTTCCACGTGGCCCAGTTTGTGCAAGGTTTCGTGCCTCCTTGGGCAGTTCGCACCGGCTGCGTTCACATCAAGTGCTCAGCTGTGAGCCCCATCATACTTACACGAGGTTTGCAGGTTCATTGCGGCCTTTGACCATAAATCCAGGCTCAAATCGCTCTTCTTCTTAGCCCGGAAATGACGTCCGGATCAGCTTGGCTCCGGCATGAGTGGGACGAATCTCACACCATGGACAGTCTGCACAGAGATGCACGTCTCTGTCAACTCACATGCACAGAATGAGGCCCTCTTTGATGGATAGTTTTCAAGCCTCTTACTGGGAATTATGTTGGAAAGTGCTGACACTAAGCATAAACCTTCTTTTAATTCACTATGTTTAAAGGGCAACCCTGACGGTTTTTTCACCATGTTCTGATATCGATGTTTCCCAATGGTACTGACAGTCCCGTAGCAGCCAGGGTCGTTCAATTTGCTCAGAAATGCACCAACACCTTTCAGTAACCAACTGAAAGATGTCTTCAAACTGAAACTTAAACGGGAAGACGCTTTGTCAGCGCATGCAATGATGATACAGCCTCCCCACCATCAGAAATATGGAGCTGGTGCCAGAAAAATGACAGTGGCAAGGTCATCCGATGATGCATTGAGTTATGCCAGCTTTTCTGAACTTGACAGCGACGATTTGAGGACTGAAGTATCGCCATGTTGCTCTTGAAGGCCTGCAGGCTTGGGTAGGCAACATTGAAGGTGATGATGTCAAAACCACAGGGTGGCCCACTGGGGGGATCCGGTAAAAATTTTAAAATTCACTTCCAGACAAACTAAATTGCTTGCAACCGCCTGACATGGCATTTATTATTACATTACCGAGGAGAATACATACTGAAAATTTCATGAAGATCAGTGGACACTGAAAAATCGCCGGAGTTGCCCTTTAGCAATCTTTATGTATGCTCAGTGCTTCTACTGGGTGTGTTCGGTTAAGAATGTCAGTGCGTGTCCCCGACCCATTTCAATTTTGCTGAAAAACATATATTTTCCTGTCCAATTCCCCAGAACAACAGAGATTATAGTTCAGCAAAAAAAGAAAAGAAAAGAAGAAAAAGAAAACTTTTCACCAAAAAAAATTTAGAAGTCTCCATTCAGCCAGAAATGCCTTACATGGATTGTGGGAAAGTGTAATTCCGATGAGCCAGAAGAAAAAACTGTTTCAGGGTACCAAACTATCTTGAGAGATAAAACAAATCTGAGCACTGAATGAGGTTATTACTTTGCAGTACTGGTACTGTTTTCTAAAGAAATAAAATTACAAATGCAGAACAATATTCAACAATGCTCAAATTTTAGTTTTTGTCACTCTCTATATATAATAGTGAGAATTTTCAAATTTTCCCACAGCATTTCCATGTATCAGTTTAACAAGTGCACAAAATATAAACACCAAGAGTGACGTCATACAATAACGAATAATGGTGAAGTAAGGGCTTGTCTCTCAACATGAAAAATCAATTTAAAGAAAGCCATCTTCAATTTTCTTCGAACTCTCCCGAACTGAAGCCAAGCACATGTCCTAACACAATCTGTACAAACATTATGCATTATTTTTCTGAGATCGCAGTTATAAAGCCAGAAAAGTGGCCAAACTGACATTTACGCCCTAACCGAGGGAATAAAAGAACATGCAACTATTGCTCCCAGAGTACTAGTATCCTTAAACAACAAATGTGTTCTGTTGTGGCCAGCAAACAAAGAATTGACAGAAAAAGCTAACAGTTGGTCTTGAAAAAGCAATCTATCACACAGTTTGGCATGGAAATAACTCACACGCAAGCTTCAACATTGGTGCCAGTGACTCAGCATTCCGCATTGCTGAGTCACACGCTTTGTGGCTTTTGTCAGGACCTGACAAAGACAGGTCCACTTGTCGAAATGTTGGCTCCTGCAACATTCCCTGTTCTACATCATTTCTAGCGATCTGTTCATTGATTCAAGCCTCCATCTTCCCCCGAGTGTCTCTTCCAGTTTGGTTACAGGGAGGACACATGCTATCAGTACAAAGATAAATACCGTGATTCCTCACGTAATGAACGCACTCGCATAATAAATGCATCCCCCAACTTAAGTAGCCAAATTCTGAATATTTTTTAGGGGTGTGCGAATATTCAAAATTTTGAATAATTTTCCAATAGCATTTGCTATTCGATTCGGTTCACACTGAACTTTAACTATTCAAACTATTTGAAGTTCGTAATTAAGGTAAAAAATATGCTATGTCTCATGACAAGTGGCCTAGTCCCGTAAGTGCACTTTGCCGCATCACACCTGTGCGAAGCTACCACTCATGTAGTGCGGCAAAGTTAGCTCAGCTTTCTCTTGCACAGTTCCGTTGGACTGTTCTTCAGGACTTTGGAATAACACTGTGGGAATGTACTAGTCACGCAAGAAATTCTTTGCCCATGTTTAACAGTCCATTTCTACATAGTATTATTAAAGCAATATGAGAAAATTATTCGAAAAGTATTCGATTCGATTCGCACTTGAACGTAAATATTCGAATTCGCTTTGCACTCAAAATTTTGCTATTAGCATAGCCCTAATTTTTTTTTCTCCCTCGTACCAAACGCACCCGTAACTTTGGACCCCTGCAGTCCCAGAAACTGCTGTGCTGTGGCTTTACCACTTTACTTGATCCGCGGTGTCTGGTGCCAATCAGTGCGCTGATTCGTAACTCCCGCGTCATGATAAAATTGCCGCATGTTGCCAGGCGCGGGTGCGTGCAAGCGGTGGTAACATCATTTACTTGCAGTGCTGCGTTCCTCAGTGCTATCGCAGTTCCCCTCAGGCTCGCTGCGGCATGCTGGCATTCATATTGTACAGGGTGGTGCAGCTAAGCCTAAGCATGGTTGGGGCACGGTCTCCGAGATTGCCACGATACAATCTCAGGCGTTGTGGGAAAGATTTATTCTCCTGTTACAGCTACCTGCGAACGCTACGGAACGCTGATGTGGCTAGGCGTCTCCCACATTGCATCGGCGACGTACGTAGCGACTTTGGTTGGGCACCAGCGGTCCGAGCTAGCGTGGTAAAGATAATTGGCCTACGCATCGTGCGCAAGAGCCGCGGCGATAATACACGGCAAAGACCACAGCGTGCTGTTAGTTTGTTTTTTCGTTGACCGTTCTACCCGTTCTACACGCAGCGTCAACATTTTTCTGGTTTCGCGGCACTGTGGGTGAACCATGCGTTACACAGAAGTGAAAGGCCATCGCAATGAAACAAAACACAGCCACCATAAAGGCTGTTGCCGCAGGTGCCGGGTCGCATGGTACCGACACCATATATACATATATATATATTTTTACTGCTCACTGAATAAAATTTCATCGCACGCGTGGCTATATGTATTACCGCATGTTGCAATGCCACCTTCTAGGGGCACTAAAATGTTTTGCTCACCCTGAAAAAGTTTTCATAAAATTTATCCTGCATAATAAACACACCCCACAACCTCGCTCCGGTTTTTCGGGAAAAAAAAGTGCGTTCATTATGCAGACAAATACGATATATGGACTTATTTGCACTTTAATGAAGACAAAACAACATGTCTTTTCTAGTTCTGAAGGGATCGTCAAGCCTGCTTATTTCTATATAAGGCAAGGCCGCAGCTACCAGAAAAAGACGTTGCACTGTGTAGAAAGGAACACAATACAAGGACTCGGACCCATTCCCTCTTGGAACCCACCGAAAATAAACCTCTGGCTATGGGGGAACACACAAGTGCCCACCTGTCTCGATGAGAAGCCGGTCTCCTGGGATGGTGGCTGCCACTGCCAGGTTCTCGGCTGTCTTGAGGGAGCTGCCATTAAAGAAACGGCTGTCATTCCCACATTTATTTGATTACTTATTTCATGACACTGTCAATCACTTCGGAGATCTTTAGAGGTATGGGTTAAAGGATCATGGTACAGGTATTCCCACAAGTGTTTCCATAGTGATCACATAGCACATCTATTTTAACATAACTGATGAAGATCATAGAACTATATATACAGCATTTAAGCAAATAAAAAATATGTTCTGTAATCGACTTACTGCATTATATACTTAACTATGCACTAAATACACAAACTCGCATGAAAGGAACACATACGGACAAGGACAAGCACCACTATAAACTGATTTATCAACCAAGCACTCCTCCAATAAATATAGTTTTCCACATTTCTTCTGCCACGCCCCATTTTCTTTATCAACAACTCAATGAAAAAACAAATGAAAGAAAAAAGAAATGAAAAAAATAGCACAAATATTAACAATCAAGCCAAACATTGCAAACCTCAAATAGAGTTCAGAAGACCAAATTCAGCACGGTGCAAACACAAGGTTGCTCTTTTTTTATAAAGGAAGACTCTAAAGCCAATCGTGCCATGTAGTTTAGCGATTTGCCTAGAATAGTGGTCTCAAGAAATCGTGCCTTGCACCCACAAACACTACTATGGGAAACCAAATGTGCGTAGATTATCTTTTTTCCTAACTTTTAGTGCATGCTCCCTCAGACGGTCGTTGACCTATTGGTTTGACCGATGTACATCTTTCCGCATGTCAAGGGAATGGCGTACAACACCCCCACCGCACACTTCTTCCTACGTTTAGCATGGATGTAGAGGATCTGTATTACTCGTTGCCCCATAAAGGTTTATTAAATTGCCTGAAAGAATGTATTCAAGAACAAGGGCAAGAGTCCGGTTTCATAGATAGATGCGGAGTTTCCACAGGTACCTTTCTAGAAATTCTTTCCATGTACTTAACGTCAACGATAGTTGGATACAGAGAAGGCGTGTTTGTGCAAAAATCAGGAATTTGTATAGGTTCAAAGGTCGCCCCTATTCTAAGTGATCTGTACTTGAGCAAGTTTGACTGCCGTTTAAAAGAGGCCTTAGGGGACCGCATCATTAGGTTATTTCGGTATGCGGACGATTACCTGGTACTTTGTAGTAAGGATGATTTTGAATCAGTCGTCACCTATGTAAGCGATCAATTTAAACTTAATGGAGATGGTCTAAGGTTTACGAAAGAACTACCGGAGAGAAACGTAATACAATTTTTAGATATCTCGTTGTCATTTGAGCAGAATCGCGTGTGTTGGCAGTATTCCCCTAGAGCATCTAAGCCGTTGTTAAACTTTGACTCCAAGCATTCCAAAGTAGTAAAAAACGGAATAGTCTTGTCCTGTTTAAAGTCAGCCCTATCAAAGTCATGCGTGCACCGTTTGACCTTTAGCTTTAATGCGCAGGTCGAGCGCCTTTTAGATGCAGGTTACCCTAGACTAGCCATAGCCACAGTAGCAGAACGTCTTAAGAAGTCGATTTCGACCGGAACTAAAGCTGTAGCAGAGAGTAACATTAACAAGAAAAAGGTCGTGAGTATTCCGTATATCCACGCAGTTTCGTACAGGCTTAAGAAAGTAGGAAGTAAATATGGGGTTAATGTTGTGTTTACGGCTCCCAATAAGTTAGGAAGGGTTTGTGCTGCCGTGCATAGAAGAAATGAGCAGATGGAAGGTAAGAAGCGAACAGATATCTGTCCGGTTAAGCACTTAGCCAAGAACAATTTCTCCGACTGTCGCATGGGTGTGGTGTATAAGATTCCTTTGAGCTGCGGACGTTTTTATGTAGGACAAACCGCGCGTTGTATTAATCAAAGATTAATTGAACACAGAAGGTCGCTATCAGGTGGGACGCCGTCCAATCTATCCTTGCACTGCCAGGTCTGTAGCTGCATGCCCGAGTTAGACAAAACCGAGATCCTGTACAGGCATAAGAACGAAGATACGCGTTTATTGGTTGAGGCCTGGCATATTAGTATTAGTGGAAGTGCATGCGTGAGTCAACCGTCGATTATCTTAAACAGAGAGGAGATAGAATGTCTTAGCAGTTGTCTATCGCGTAGAACGGCACGTGTAACAGTATGACAGGTGGCGCTGCCATTCCGAGCATGCGCAGATAAGCTGTGTGTCTTCTTTCTTTTTTCGCCTCTGTGCTGTGCTTCAGTTGTTAGTCGGCGTTCGTGGTGTTCACTGCTCTTCTTGTGTCCGTGTCCTGCACGCCTCTTCTTTTGATTATGGAATGTTACCAACTCGCTCAACTTTCTGTCCTTTTTTTCCTACTGGCTTTCGTGCACCATTTTTGCAACCTTGTCTGCTATCTCCGCAAATACGAGCGCAAAGCCTAGACAGTTTATCAGCAGCCATGAACACAACAGGCACACCACACCTGTCTGCGACCTTCTTCAAGCTGTGCGAGATATTGTGCACGTATGGCATGGCTATATGTCTCGCAGTCCGTCACTCAGGCTCTGCCCTTCTTATCCTTCCAGCTCTGTTCTTCATCTTCTGCAGAAGTGACTCAGCCACTGCACCAACAAGCATCTCAGGGAATCTTACTGCCTTTTGGCAGAGGGATGCATTTTATGTGAGCATGACTTTCTGAGGGCTGACTCCAGGCAACCAAGGAGTACTGGTGGTTGCCAACATCACGACTATGGGACATGTCTTCGTCAAGCTATTTCCTTTTCAATATACCTATTGCAGTGGTTTTCAGACCACTGCAATGTGTCGGTGACTTTTTGTGGACTGACGGAAGTGATGGAGGACCCCTTGTAGTGATGGAGGGAGCTATAAAATAACGCAACATACGGCAGGAAACAGGTAGCAACTGAGACCAACTAAGTGAGCGTTGCACAGATTACACAACAATGCACAGGAAAGTTAATGGATAAGAAAATTACACCTGCAGTTATAAAGTATTGCGGCCTGGTGACAGCTTGTGGCCTCTTCCCACGCTTAGTACACTTCACCACATGACACTGCGGCAAAGCAGACTTTGCCGCAATACACTATTGTAACGTGGTGAAAACGCACTGCAACAAAGCTGGCTTCACAGTGGAACGGTGGTGTCATGCGGCAAAGGCAACATTATAAACGGGACTTGCAACAAAAAAAAATGTCTTGTTCTTTGTGTGTGTGTGTGTGTGTGTGTGTAGTCGCGGGTGTCACAGACCCCACAAAATGGCTTCGTGGACCTCCACATGACAAACACTGAATTATTGCATCCACCCACACTTATGGGAGGAATATGTGAATCAGAGAGCGCAGCGTAGCAGAGCAAACTCTTTGGCCATTGGATAAGCACAGAAGACACGAATGTCTCACAAAAAGAAGGAGACCACCAGCGATGACACTTCTTGAATCATGGCACATTCAGCAGATGTCAGGAAATATTGATCGTGCTATGGGCCACTGCCCTCCATCTAATGTCAAGGCCTGCACCAAGTGACTTTGAACGTTACTGCACGTGTTGAGAAGTTGAAAAGGTAAACAGTTGAACCCTTTTATAACAGACAGCTGGGTACAAGAGACACCGCTCACACACATGGTAGGCTGCCCTGTCTCTCCCCATTAGTTACGGACGTCTAGTGTAACAGACATGCTCCTGAGGACAGTTGCTTGTGAAGAACAAAACACCCTTAAATTTTGGTGAAGTCTTGCTTACAACAGATATTTTAACTCTAAATTGAGCACTGTTGGCTGCTACCTGCAGCCAATTCATTGTGGAGACAAGAGGACATGATAACCAAGTAATAACAGAAACTTGTGGTCCACCAATCAAACTCCCTAATATTGAGACAAAACTTTGCAAAAGGCCATAGCCTTTTCTCGTGGTCATTTTAGTTGTAGCAGGGTCCCACAATACCTCTTTCTGATTGTGAAACTCCCGCGTCACTCTATGGAAGAGCTTCATATACTGCCCGCAACCACCGCTTGCGGCACTGGTATAGCTTGGAGGGGGACAAGAAGGCCGGTGGCTGCTGTCAGAAGGGTGATCGCCATTAGAATAGTGTATATGTGCAATGTGATGGTGTGTGCATTTTTTTTTTCTGCATTGTCGCCTCAATGCACGTAGTAGCAGCATTGCCTAACACTTGCTGCATGCTGGGCTGCGGGTCAGGATACAAGGGCATTGATGAAAAAGTCCCCTTGTTCTGTTTACCAGCTGACGCAGAGCAACGCGAGAACTGGAAGCAAGCGATCCCGCAACAAGAGACGACCAGATTTTTGTTAGAGTCCAAGTACGTTCGTGTGCATATAGAAAGACTTCTATGCTGAAGACATCATTTGTGCGGACGTTTGTGCAGTGAATGGGAGCACTGTGTCTTTGCCTTGCCATCGCCCCAAACTGGTGCAAGACGCCGTACCAAGAATTTTCGAAGGTTTGCTTTCCTATTCAATGAAGCCAAAGCAGCATTCAAATGCCCAAATGCAAAAAGACCGCAACAACATTCTTTGGACTGCCTGGTAACCAAAATTGCGACAACCATATCTGTGGACATTGACAATGCAGCCGAAGAAATTCACGGTAAGTCTGGCACATAACAATATAAAATTTTCCAGTTGTCACTATTTACAGGTGTAGTACAAACTGTGAATCGCCGTGGCTGTGCTGGTGCAGAGTGCCCAACATTTGTTTGGCATCGAAGCCACAAGGAGTGAAGGAACAGCTTGGAAATGTCATTTAACCAACTACATGTGCCATCTGAAAATTGTGGAAGAACATGTAGAAGAATGGCCCGTAGAAAAACTATGCCCTGTGAAAAACTAGAATCATGTGCCAATGTCTATGTGAACATTCTGGAAAGCATCCTGATGAATGACTGCACTTCCTCTGCCAGCGTCAGCTGTGTAACATACTGTCGCAGCACTACTGCTGAAATTGTGCACTTATTTATCAAGTGCCGTTTGCATTTTTTGCGCACAAATGGAAGAAACTGTTCCGTGCTGCTGCTCGCCCATCCTCTCCAGCGACACGGGGAGAGAAGCAGTGAAATAAGCAATTTTTCAAGGTTATTTCTTTTTCCCTGCTTTGTCTCTTCCACTGCACCTGCAAGTTTTTCTGCCACAGCCTAGGAAACGCAGTCTTAGTTGCAATGGCATGTGCTACTGATCGTGGCACATTTGTATTGATAATTACCAGCCCAAATTGGATACAATGCCATTAACTCTCGTCACATTTCCCTACAAGACATTGCACAGCTAGCACGATTCGGAATGCTACGCACTCCTAGGTACATGCCTATGCAAATTCGCCCTCTGTTAAACAATTGGCTGCTGACCCAAATGATGCGGCTTCATTTACGCTCGTATTATTCATTGAGGCAAATATGCTTGTGATTGAGGGATGTACTACGCATTATAGTAAACATTTATGAAGCCTAGTTGGCCATATGTTCAAAGCCGTCCACCACCATTTGTCTCACAATGATGTCATGACTTGGGCACTCAAACCCCAGCAATCACTGGCGCTCCGTTAGGTGGAAAAATTTCACACATAAAGTGCTGTAGTTGGATTTAAAAAAAAACAAACGTATAAGTGAAATCCGAAAGACGTGCAAGGAGCAGTGCAGCTTGAATAACCTAGTCCCAGACAACAGTCGACGTCCCGAGTACGTCCTCAAAAGGCACAAACGTCTTCGTCCACTGCGAGGGATCCTGAAAATGTTCTTAGTGCGTTCGTCACAGGATCATCCCAAAATTGTCCTCATAGGAACGTGCTGAGGACAATAGCTGGCGCACTGTATCATCATAAGAACTGCATCGGTTACGTAAATGCGCCATTTAATCGACTGCTGTTATCCAGGTAACTAAAAATCGGCAGAAAGTCACAGTTATGATACACGTACAATACTCACAGCCTTTCATTTTTTTTTTCTCAGAAAGACTACATCCCATATTAGTTACCGATAGAACTCTGGCCTCCCAGTATATAACTTGATTAACAGACTGGCGGGTTGCTTGGCAAAAAAAAAAATGGAATGTCAAAATATGTAACGACCATCACGCATAGTTTCCTCGTCTCTGGCATCCCAGTGATCAAGACTGTGAAGCGGGTCAAGCACAGAAGTCAAGCCAAGCCAAGCGCGAGCCTACACTTGCAAATATGGCGCCGAACACAGCGGGCGCAAGCACATGTCAAGATGAAGCGCTGCCAGGAAGAAATTCTGGTGAGTGCTAGTCAACTTCTTCAAAATGTTTGTGTCAATTTGTGTTTTCATGATGGCGGGAGGTGTACGAATGTCTCGCTGCCACTGAAAATGCTGCGTCGGTGCGTGTGTGAAGCTTGTCAGCGCGTACAATGGCATCGTACAGCCGGCGTGTAGAGCCCCGCGTCCGACGAAATACTCACAAATGTCTAAACCCTGTTCGGCGCGGATTATAGAGTGACGAGTGTAGATTTGGGCGTACAGGAAGATCGTAGTTAAGTGCCAACAGCCTGAAAAACTAGGACGAACGATGAACACACACAGGGCTGTGTGTTCTTCGTTCGTCATTGCTTTAGCGCTGTTCATACTTTTAATACGATTGTAGTGGTCGCCTGTTGCATCAAGGGGAAACGACTGATGAAATAGAGTGTAATTTTTGTGGTCTACTTGTATTCCGATGACTGATAGACCTGCCCGAATTCTCCCTTTGTTACCTGGGATCGTCTGCCTATATTTTGCCTGAACTCTTGCAGTGCCTTACTAGTTGCACATCGTGTTTTTGTTTCATTACATATTACGTAATTATCAGTTTCTTTTCAAGTTGAATAAGTGGACTTATGCTTATTGACACAACTTTATATTCTTGCTGTATTGAATGGGACAGAGTGCACCTAGAAGTACCATTTTGTGCTTGCAACATATTTAGTATCCTTAAAAAAACAACTGTCATGAATTACTCATGATCAAAATCTTGCTTTCCTTTAGGCTTGCTGGAAGTACCTGCAGTCGGATTTTTTTTTTTCAGGAGATCGCATACCGCAGTTCTTCCCTGAGAAATTCACCAAACTTCCAAGAAAGTGAACATCATTTGAAGAATTATTGTTGAGGCTTCTCAAGGAGTCCGAACTTAGGCATCAAAATAAACTGTTATCTATAGGAACTGGTTGTATTTGTGCTTTAGCAGTTGCTATAACCCTGCAGTATACGCATCGCCTTGTTGATATTAATACGAAGCGTCAAACAATCGTGGATACCCTATTTGGTACTCAAGTCGTCCCAGAAACATCAGAGGACCATTTGAGTATGTTCCAGAAAATCCCCGACAAATCCTGAAAATGTTCTCAAACTACCATAGCGGTCCGTTTGAGGATGTTCCGGGCGCGTCCTGGGGCCGGACACGAGGATTTTTCTAGAACCCCTTTAGGACCAGTTGAGAACGTACCCGGTACGTCCAAATGTTCTCGAGAAGACGTACTGAGGGCGTACTCGGGATGCCTCTTCGTTGTCTGGGGTGATACAAGCTCTGAGCCGATTTCAATCTGCACTGGTATTTCTGCAGAAGAGCTCGGATTATGCTTTCGTACGGCTAACTGAAACACCCATCTAGGAATGACAGTTACTGTGACGACACAAGGAATTAGATAAAAAAAAAAAGACAGAAGTGCAGGTTCAGACTCATTCATCATCATCATCATCATCATCAGCCTGTTTAGGTCCACTGTAGGATGAAGGCCTCTCCCAACGATTTCCAATCCACCCTATCCTGAGCGAGTTGGTTCCACTTTATGCCCGCAAACTTTTTAATTTCATCGCTCCATCTAACCTTTTGCCTACCTCTGTTGCGTTTTCCCTCTCTTGGTATCCATTCCGTCACTCTTACAGTCCATCTGTTATCTTTCCTCCTCATTAGCGTTATGAAATTTGGTTACAGAAAACTGGTACCTTTCGCTTGGACAGTGCACATATCACTGATATTTAACAACAGCAGTGTGGTGCTGTGTGGTGTCCATATGTGCCTTCTTGTGTCCGTGTGTCATTTTTTGCGCTACATCAAAGCTTTTAATATGAACCACCAACAAGCCCACATCACAACTCTCGTCGAGCAGTTCAGTGCTGTAATGCCAGGATACATGGTGATAAGTGCGCAAACACAGCACCAGGACACAGTAGGGAGAAACAGACGAGCACAGACTGAAACTGATGTTTATTGAAACTGAATAAGTACGCATAGATGAAGGAAAGAAAACAGGCAATAAGTGTACAAAATAAACAAGCATGAATAGATTATGTGCCATCAATGTACGATAGTTCACATTCTAAGAGCGGTATTGACGGAGAACTGACGCATATTGCACTATTTTTCTTAATAATGAATGCCTCAGCTATTTCTCTTGTTCTTTGGTCACGGTGACAATACAGAACCGAGGTGCGTGGAAATTCTGGAACACACCCACACTTAGCACAGTGCGCGGACAGGTGCAACCCAGGAGCCGATGAAAGAGCATTATGGTGTTGCTGCAACCTTACATTAATGCAAAGTTTTGTCTGCCCAATATACACAACGATCTGGTACCTACAATGATCTGGTATTTGTATTGGTTCAAAAGTTGCCCCCGTTCTTTGTGATATTTTTTCGAGGTATGTTTATAAGGCCGTGAAAAATGAACTGGCAAGATTTGTTAAAAATGTTTTTCATTATGTTGGTGACTATCTAGATAAGTCATGATTTTGAACAGAGCGTGAGCATTACAGTTGCACTGTTTCATGAAAAAGGCCACGGGTTATGCTTTACGCACGAAGTTCCTCATGCCAACAAATTCCAATATCTTGACTATGAGTTGCTGTTCCACACGGATCATTTATGCTGGTCATACTTCCCAAGATCCAAGAAACCACTTCTAGATTATTCATCTTCGCATTCTAAAGTTGTGAAAGCAGGGATAGCTTTGTCCATTTTGCAGTCTGCTATTCTGAGGTCCTGCCACCACAATATCGCAAGTGCCTTTTTCAGACAGATAATTAGATTGCAAGAGGCCGGTTTCCCTATCAACGTTTTGCTTTTCGCAGCGAAAAAACTTCTGAAAATGATGAAAGGTGTAGGCCGTCTCCGTGATGCGGAAGAAAACAAGAGGCAGGTGATTGCGGTTATTCCGTATGTTCACGCCCTCTCTCATAAAATAAAAAAAAGTGTGCAAGAAGTTTTCTGTTGATGTGGTCTTCTCTAGCGGCAATAAGTTGGAGCAACTGTGCTCAAAGATTGATAGACAATCAAAAATAAAGGGGGGTGCCTCAAGAAAAGGTTGTCGCGTAAACCATGTCGAGTCTTACACCACTTGCCGTGCAACGTAGTATATTCGATTCCCCTGTAGTGTGATAATGTATATATTGGGCAGACAAAACGTTGCATTAATGTAAGGTTGCAGGAACACCATAATGCTCTTTCATCGGCTCCTGGGTTGCACCTGTCCGCACATTGTGCTAAGTGTGGGTGTGTTCCAGAATTTCCGCACACCTCGGTTCTGTATTGTCACCGTGCCCCGCCACGGTGGTCTAGTGGTTATGGCACTCGGCTGCTGATTTGAAGGTCGCGGGATCGAATCCCGGCTGCGGCGGCTGCATTCTGATGGAGGCGAAATGTTGAGGCTCGTGTACTGCGCGATGTCAGTGCACGTTAAAGAACCCCAGGTGGTCGAAATTTCCGGAGCCCTCCACTACGGCGTCTCTCATAATCAGAACTGGTTTTGGGACGTTAAACCCCACAAATCAATCTAATCATGTATTGTCACCGTGACCGAAGAACAAAGAAAACAGCTGAGGCATTCTTTATTAAGAAAAATAGTGCAATATGCGTCTGTTGTCCGTCAATATGGCTCTTAGAATGTAAACTATCATACATTGATGGCACATAATCTATTCATGCTTGTTTATCTTGTATACTTATTGACATGTTGCCTTAGAAGACGACAACGAAGTGCGCGCATGACTGTACTGGCGCTGTGGCACAAGCGCAAGCCTGGTGTCGAACGTTGGCCAGGAGTGACTCCAACGCTTGAGCTACGCTTCTGAACTTGTTTACGTTTCCTGTACTTTAATAAATCGTCTACAGCCACAAGCGGCTGTACAGACGTAACAGTTGACGACGAGGAAGACTGGACTCATCGGCACTCCACCGACGTCAAGGAAACGACATGGCGACGCCTGACTTTGGACGGCTACCCGAATTCAGCGGCAGCTCCGGCTCCTGGAGATCCTGGTATGGGAGGCTACAGTTCTTCTTCGAGGCTAACGACATTACGGACGCATCGAAGAAACATGCTCATCTGCTAACGCTGTGCGGGGAACAGACTTATGACATCGTCTGCGCCCTCATTCAACCCAAGCAGCCCAACCAAGTGATCTACGAGGACATAGTCCAGATGCTCAAGGCTCACTTCGATCCACAACCGTCTGAGGTCTTCTGCAGGGCACGATTCCAGCGACGTGACCAACGGCACGACGAAACGGTCAAGTGATTACGTCACGGCGCTCAAGAAGCTAGCGGCAGATTGCAATTTTGGGACAAGCGCAGACACTGCGGTGAATCCGACAATGCTGCCTATGGACGTCATGCTGCGTGATCGTTTCGTTTGCGGTCTTCGGAACGAGCAGGTCCAGCAACAGCTGTTCGCAGAAAAGGACTTGATGTTCAAGAAAGCTTTCGACCTCGCACTGCGAGCTGAAAACGCCGTCGAAAACCAGAAGAACGTGAAAACCGAATTTAAAGAGATTCACGAATCCTGCACAAGTATCTGCAAGACAGACAACCAAGGTCACTCGAGTACCTCTTCCCCAAAGAAGAAACAACGCTGTTGGTGTTGTAACGTGCAACATAATCCAGACACTTGCAAGTTCCAGACAGCCTCCTGCAACTACTGCAAGAAACGCGGACACATTGAAAAGGCCTGCCTGAAAAAGCGGAAAGAGGCAAAAACGAGCAATAGCATCGAATATCCCCGACAAGGAACTTCGACAGCTGCCTCAGCGCCAGTGACGACTCAGCAGGACTCACCAGACGTGGCCCTTTACGAGCTCAACACCTTAATCGAGGAAACGGTGTGACAGTGCCGTGAATGCCAAGCAACGCAGAAGAGCCCACCCAAAGCTCCTATTCCTACCTGGGACCGTCCCCAGACACCATGAAACACGGTGCACGTTGACTTCGCGGGGCCACTACTCGGGCGCACCTACTTGGTTGTTGTGGTCGCATACACAAAGTGGGTGGAAGTCCGGCACGTGACACAAGCAACATCCGCGGCTTTTATCGACGTGCTCCGAAGCCCCTTTGCAACGTTCGGCATTCCCCGAAAGGTCATCTCCGACAACGGAAAAGCATTCATCTCCAACGAGATGAAGCAGTTCTATGCTTCGAACGGCATACAGGCTGCAACCTCACCAGCGTACCACCCTGCAACAAACGGCCAGGCAGAACGCTATGTGGCGGAGCTGAAAAGAGCACTGCTGAGGGATGCAGACAAGTCCATACAGTGCCGACTTGCAAGATTTCTGTATCGGCAACACACGACGGTACACACTGCCACAGGAATGACACCTGCAAGAGCGATGTTCGGGCGAGAATTGCTCTGCCCTCTCGATCTTCTCGAACGGGAGGCGGATAAACAAATTCCTGAAAGCCAGGAGGCATTGCCAAAATCACGCCGCTTCGCTGTAGGGGATAGAGTGCTTATCCGGCAGTTTGTGAAAAAGCCAGATTGGATTGAAGGCGAAATATTGTGCCGCGTCGGACCACGATCCTGGCTTGTAACAAGCGACCACAGAAAGGTTCGGCGTCACCTCAATCACATGAGGAAAACGAGTCAGACCGGACAAACAACCCAATCGCCGACAGATTGGAGCGCAGCTGACGATCTCTTGGACGCAACGCCAGAAGAGACACCGTCGAGCTCAACTGCTTAACCGCCTGACTCGCCCGAGATGCAGGACACTCCCTCGCAACCGTCGACGTCACAGGCAGTGACCACTCGGCAACTGCGACCGCCAGAGGTTAGGCGAACAATGGGACCTCTGGTGGCCGTTTTTGTCCCTATATAAAAATTTGGTAGGAGTTTGATGACCAGAAAAAATGCATTGAGGTACCCCAGTTGTAGTACAGCCATACCGAAATAATGGTTGATTGGAAAATGAAAAATATGACACCCTTCTTAGAAGAGACCTTCTTATATAAGGTACACAAACTGCTCCCCAGTGCGTGTGTCTCTTATGGGGGGGTTCAACCAAACTTACGTCGTTCATTATCATAGCAAACACTAATACAACAAATTATCAGTTATAGGAGAACTAAATATGCACTTTTTGATAGGTCATGCTTCATTTCAGTGACATTTCATTCTTTATGCAACAAAGCTGAAGGCGCTATGCTACTGCAATTTCGGCTAAAGCGAAGAAATATCTGGATCATGTGAGGCTCAAAAGCAGAAAAGTAACATAAAAAGCAAAATAAATATAGAAAGAAAATTCACAAGCACTTTCTTTTTTTAAAAGCTCGTGGAAACACGGGGGGCAGGGAGTTCATTTGGCCGATTGTGCCACATAGTAACATCGCATGCCTGAAATACCAGAGAGTGACAGGTAAGTGTTAGTTCACTTACAGGGGGGTAGCCTAGAATATCTTCTCCACTATCGAGGTCTGTTGTAAAAAGGTTCTGTGTACCGCGATCTGTTTTTGCAATGAAGCTAGCCAGCAGTAGATCTCCTGCGCATCGTGATGCAGCCAGCATGCAGGCCATGGATAACAGTGCTTACCAGCCGTTGATGCCAATGAAGAGGCCCATGTCCAGGAAGGCAGCTGCTTCTTCTTTAGTGCCATCAAAGGAGTGCACCTGCAAAGGAAGGTTTGTCCAAGGATGGCACAAACACTTAAGCAGAAACTACACTTTATGTGAATTTGTACGCGGAAGCGCTGAGAGATATGACCAAAGTCCCCATCACACAGCTCATCGCCTGAAAGTTGAACACCATGCAAGGGACAGCTTGAGCCACGTATGAAGTGATGATTCCCCAGTGTTGTAAGCTACTGTGTACCAAAACAGCGATGATGCACACAGCAATAATTGCTTACCAGTACAGTCATTTGCGCTACTTCGTATAGTGACATTAAGTGTGAGTGAAAATATCCAACAGACTTCGTTTCCTTTAACCAATGCTTTGAGAAGGCGAGTTCAGCATAGTGTGGAGCTATTCAAGCCCTGCCACAAACACTCAATAGGACATGAAAATAGCTCATTATAAATGTATGCTCTCAATACCATTTCAGTGGCAATACAGTTGAACCTCGTTAATTTGAAGTTGCATAATTTGAACCAATGGATAATTCGAACTGGCCCATTGGTCCCGGCAAAGTTACATGTACTTAAATGGGGAAAAACTCTCTTTAATTCAAACCTGAAACACACGCTGCAGTTAATTTGAACAAGATTGCCCAGTCCACTAAGATTACATTTCGTGAAATCCCAAGCCAATGACTAAAGATTGATGCGTCAGCCAGCCACAGTGTCATAAACCCGTAACCATTTGCTCGCTCCGCAGGCATTGGAAGGCGCCATCAACTGGCAGAAATCATGCCTCGCGTGCTTGCAAGGGTGCCCAGCGCCATTCTTCTCCTTCAGCAACACACATGAGGAAAGAGGGTACACCATAGCTCAGCGGCTATGGGCCATTGAGCTATGCCGCACATGCACAATGGCATCTCCGCTGGCCCGCAAGCACGTTGCAAGACGAGACCGGTGGCAGCAGCGCAGGAGTCACAGTCAATAGAGCGCACATGTTTATAATGCTGGCATTGTGCACTAGTACAGCCAATCTAAGGGACACTCGCTAGTTCAAACTCTGGTTAATTCAAACAGATTTCCTGTCTCCTCGAAGTTCGAATTGACGAGGTTTGATTGTAATATCTTTTCAATATTTTGCTATAACCAATAATTTATTACAATTCAATATAACAAATTGCAATGTATCAAAATTCTTGAGATAATGAAGTATTTTATATTCACAACGTGGTGTCTATAAAGCACCACTTACTCTTTACCTCCAAAAAGGAAGCATGCTCATCTGTGCTTTCAAAATAACGAACTTTTTCTCCAGCTGCAAAGGAACACCGAGCCGATAATTTCAAATCCACGTGTGCCAGCAGTAAAGTGTGCAAGTCGCCAGCGGCTTTCTCGAATGGGTTTTTTTCAACTGCATGCTTGTCTTCTCGGCTCCAGTGTGGAGGGAAACAAAGAGCATGTAAGCAGCCTTGCTGGCCTCGTGCATCGTATCATGTGCCTTGCGAACTCTGCAAGGTACATGGTTGTATATGTCACATCATGCTTCAACAGCCAATCTGGTGTTTTCTTATCACTGAGTGTCAAGCAACAGGCATGTGTAGCCGTAGAAGTGCCAGTAAAGGCAGCAGGTTCTAGCTTATCTGGCAAGACATCATGATTGCACGGGTTTTGCTGATGAGACTTCTAACGTCCAAGTGATCATTATCAGCAAGGAAAAACAAGGCACCACTGCTTATTTCTGGACATTGCACAGCTCATTTTTCACGACTCATAACAAGAAAGAAGCTGTTTTTTGACATTCTGAAGAATAGCTGTTCATCCTGGCAGAAGTAGTCAGAACTAAGACGCTCTTTTACCGCAGATCGTTTTTTTTTGTTAGCTGCTCGTGGTTAACCACCGTACAGCCACCAAACCTATAAAGTAATGCAACAGTTTTGCTTATAATGCTTGTTGAAACAATGCATGTGGTGGCTCCAATTCACCAATCCAATGCATGGTCTTGCTAAATTCTTCGTAAATACTAGAAGTGTGCGCATATTCCAAATTTCGAATAGTTTCCGAACAGCACTTGCTATTCAATTCGATGTGCATTTAACTCTTACTATTCGAACTATTCGTTCGAATAGTAAGTTGGTAAAGAAGTTGGAAAACATATGATGTCTCATAACATGAACTTGAATTTTATTTCGCATCTATACATTGTACAGATGACAGGAACACAGACAAAAAGCCACATTACGGCTTGACGAGGTCTGTGTCCCTTTTTTTGGCAACAAACAGCAAGTGGACAAAATCAGAAGTGCAATGCATGTACAGATGTGCAGATTCATGTACAGAGAAAAACTGAAACACAGTAAAAATTGATATAATTTAAGACACTTGTATCCAAAAACACCGAACTAATTAATATACAAAGTTTGAAGCGCGTTGCTATAAACTTTCAACATGAAAATATACAGAGAATATACAAGTGGCCCATTCCCGCAAGTAGTGCGCTTCGCTGCATAACACCGGTGTACTGCAGCTAAACTAACACTCGCGTATTGCAGCGAAGCCAACACCCGTGCACTACATGTATTGCGGCGAAGGTAACACCTGTGTGCAGCGGCGAAGTTAACATTCGTGTACTGCAGTGAAGTTGCCTCAGCTTTCTGTTGCACAGTTCAGAGTTGGACTGTTCTTCAGGACTTTGAAATGAACTGTGGAAATATATACATACCTCCCAATAATTTTTTGCCCATGATTAACAGTGCATTTTGCCATAATTAGATATAGTATTATCCAAAAATATTCGATTCGCACTTGAGCACACATATTCGAATTCACTTGGCACTCAAAATTTTACCATTCGCACAGCTCTAGTAAACACGTGCACGATGTCTCAAAACAGAAAACGTTGCCAATGCGAAGTGTGTGGAGCTGCTACTTTGGTTATCGCCCTGCGTTCATGCAGTTCTGGACTAAAGCTTCATTTCTGTTCTTTATTTCTTATTTTGTTCTCGTGATATGCTATTTTTGATGTTGGGTGTTCATTGTACTAAGCTGACAGCTAGCAGTTTGGGGAACACAACACTGGCATCGCCCTCTCGATCTAGAAAACACCCTGATTTTTTATAGCAAAGCACAGGTGCCAGAATGCGCACAAGTCTTGTTTATCACTTATCACAGTGCGTTGTGCCTGGGCTTCTTTAATGCTTATACGAGATGTACGACCGATGTGACAAAGGCTTCAACGCATGTAATAATGTTGTTGCCACCGGATCCATGGTTCAACATAAAACTTTTTGTAAACGTTAATGAAGTTACATTTTTCGTAGTGCTCTATTCAAGCAAAAAATGAGCTTTAACAAGAAACTGTCTATCTTGTCTTGTTTTCCTACTTCGGTCTTGCGTAACAATTCATTTCTAACCTACTCTATTATTCAAACATTCTTGCAGCATTTCCATAAGGAAATATACTTCTCTGATGGTTATACTTTGCATAAAAGCCCGAATTTCGATTTACAGATGTTTTGATGTAACAAAGCAAATTGCCAATTTTACCGACATTGTTATATCGAGCTTTAAGTGTATATCTGAATTCGTCATACTATGATTCAGCTGTAGTGCGCATGTCACTCCTTCAGAGGCACTGACAGTGCTCGATACCTCTCACTCATGCACTACAACTATCTATCAAACGAGAGCAACACCATCAGTTGCGCTTTCACTGGCACGAACCAGCCATTGTGCCAAGATAGAAACACTACACCAGAACCCTGCCAAAACAAACTCGATGAAGGAAGAAAAATTATTTTGTTGTATCCATGATTTCTTGATAACCATTATTGCCTTGAACTGCAATAACAGATTTTTGTGCAAGAATTCAAACGTGTGATGAATCAGATGGCATTGCGGCCAGCAGTAATGCTACAGAGCTGCACATACGTGGTGAAATTTTATCGAGACAGCAAAAAAAAAAAATCAATTACTGCCAGTACCACGTGACCATGCTCGTCGCATAAAAGCCTTTATGGTAGCCACATTTTGTTCAAATGCATGATCTTTCACTTCCAACTTGCGTGTAACTCACGCACAAAAACGCAATTCTGTTTTAAAAAAAGTCAAAAGCGAAAAAAATTGATTGTGGACGAACTGGACGCAGCACACAAAAAAGTGCGCTGCTTTCACTACTGATCTGTGCCACTACAACGCAACGATGCACAGGCCAATAACTAGCCCAGCAGTCTGTCCTACGCAAGCCTTTGCCATGTTGGGTTAGCTTACTCTCGGAGGCCACAACTAGATGCAACAGCATCTGGTTGCATTTGTGGGTGGCCGTATTGATAAGAGTGGACGGACTACTTTCTTTCCACCACATGCAACAACTCATTATCGCCTTTCTCATTGCCGGGATTCTCGGTGTGCATGTGGTGCCCTGAGCAGTGTTGACAGAGTGAAACACTGGAGCGTGGAGTACAGGCATGTTTAAACTGTCTATCATCCCTTTTTCTTCAGCCGGCAGCCGCTACAGCTGGTATCATCACAGGGGCTTTCATTTTACTACGTGGATTCTTGGAGATTACACTTCGACAAGAGAGCCCATGCTTTCACGGTATCCCTGAATGATCGTAACCATTAGGCGGCAACATCCAGAATGCAGACTTTGCAAAAGGTAGCAAAATGACACCATGGACGCCTCCAAGTGAGCTTGAACAAAACAAGCAGAGCATCTGCGGCAGGCTTCAATCGCCGTACAATGCAGTAAGAGAACTGCTTCTCGGACACTTACACTGGCACCATCCGGCGAGCTGAAGGAAGCAAAAGGGGTTAAGAGCAAGGCAAAGAACAGCTGACGACAAGCGCAACTTATCGCTGGGCAATTGCATGGTGGAGGCAGAAAAATGGCGCCAGATTGCTTTCAGCTGAAGTGCTTGAGAATGGAGATGGTGAAATGGCTAACGCACGTTTCGGTAGCCCATACTCGTGCGTCACTGGTTATCTGACGCCCTGTCCGGATGATGAGTATGTTATATTGCTTGCTGCATTTTTGGAAGAGGATTTTGTGCTGCAAAATACTATGGAGGCAAGCCTTAAAGCAATAGTCGCACAGAAGATTGGACTGGTGTGTATTTATTGGTGACATTGCTATACCGCATTTACTCGCATAATGATTGCACTTGCATAATGATCACACCCCTAAATTTTGTCGCCAAAATTTGATTTTTTTTTCCCCCGTGTAATGATCTCACCCCGAACTTGCCACAGCGATATGTCATGTGCCAAGTCTTGCTGACGACCATCATGTTTACCATCTGTCGAACGTTACATAAATAACTCTTCAAGACACCAAGTGAACTGCACGTACCAAGCAGGTGCCTAATTTTTGCCCACCCTTGGCGGAAACGTGCCGTATTAGGATAGCAGTAAAGACAAATGACGTAGTTTTCACCACGCCAACAGCTTCAAGAAGACAGGCATATTTAAAGCGCTTGACGGAATGGAAGATAACCTTCTGTGGGACTGCGATGACACTGCCGGTTCCGACAAAGAATCGAGTGGCGACGACACTGACACCAGTGACGCTTCAGACTCTGAATGAAAGTTAGGGGGGTCAATAAATTAAAAAATTTAAAGGGCAATATGCAATGCATGTAGTTCCTGTGTAATGTGTGCGTTTATTACAAAGGCAAGCCTTACTCTACTTTTATTTTTGGTCATGTTCATGATAGCTATCGTAAGAATTCTGACACGCGACTTGTTTGCGTTCTCAGTGCTCAAAATACTATTTCGTGAAAAATTTACCCTGTGTAATGATTGCGCCCCAAAATTTGCGTCAATTTATTTTGAAAAAAGGTGTGATCATTATGCGAGTAAATACGGTACTCAATGATTGGATAAACACCCTGGAGATGGTAGTCATTAGTGAAGGAAAAGTCATCACGGAACTGCGGCAAGAACGGGGGAGATTTGAGAGGCTTGGGTAGATCCGGTGACATTCTTTCATGTTTCAGGTGAAGAAATGAGCTTTACTTTACATTACTTGAGGGAGCCCAGCTGCCTGGCTCTTCAACATCGGAGATCTGTAGTCATCGCCGCAAGAACTGGTATAAGTCAGCAGCTATGCTGGGAGATAATCCGTAAGCTACAACAGCTTTGACGATGACATCCGAGACCCTGCATAAGCGCCAGTCCAAAGGCCAGCGTTGAGACAAATGCCTCAGTAGGGTGCTCAGATAAGCACACCCAGTTATTGACATTGAGACTTTGTGCTGTTGCCCCATTGAGCAGGCTTCATTATTACTGACGAGAATGTTTTTCATATATGCTCTTCTGTCGCGTTCATTTTGTGCCATGTGTCAGCCACTTAGCACCTGCTACATACTAGTTGTGTTTAAAAATATTAAATAACATATTTTGTTAACTTAAGAGAGCCTGTTGCCTCCTTACTTCCAAGCAACAGCACGAATCCAGTTTGGCTGAGTGTTTGTTGAAATGTACTGGCCAAAGGGAGCTAAGCAAGTGTAGTTCAGCATTGTTTCGTAAGGTGTAAGACTGCCTCCCACTTTGTGCTTGGTTGGAAATCTCACATGATCTCCGAGACTACTGCCTCGAAGGGCATGTTTCACCGAGTTGTTGCAATCTCAGGGGGTGCACCCTTAGCTACACCAGCCTGCACAGCACACGACAGCAAGAGCAAGAGGCACGATGGGGGGCAACAGCAAATGTATGAAAGAAGGCAGCAGTTGAGAGTAAGGCATATGTGGAGTTGCTGCACAGGTTCCACTCAGGAAGGGGGCCTGTAGTAGTACTCTAGATGTGATCTGTGTGCGGCTATGTACGACAGTTTCACTGGAGCATAGCAGTTTTGAACTGCCATGCAAAGAATGGCTGCTGAATGCTGCAGAAAACGATTAATGTAGGAGTAAACATTTGGAATGATTTGATTTTGGAGGTTATTTTAGTTTGTTATATCCACAGGAAAATCAACTGTACTTCACTACAGTCAAGTTTCAAACCCATGCATCCCTGGGGGTTTGAAGAGAAATTTTAGTTTAATCATTATATCCATTACCTTCTTATACCTCGTTTCGCTAAAATAATGTTTCAGTGCGAGTAATGTGAGAATGTTGCGGAGAAAACAAAGATTGGTATCTTTTGTGCAGCAGTCCACAAAGCAAACCGTGCAATATTAAAGCAAATGGTACGTAATGAGCCTCTTGCAATTGTGTTTTGCCTTATTAACACAAAAGTGTTTTATGCCAGAGTCCACTGCGACCCCACTTGTCAGTTCCGCAACAAAAGTGACGCAGTAAAACGTACATGTATGAACAAAAAAAAACATACAGAAAAATTTCCGTTGACGCGTGGGGAATCGAACTCACAGCCCCCCCACTCCACCATACTTGGGCACCTAACACAGCAGTTTTCTTGTTTCCATCACACTCGAAGAGTGGTCACCGGGGAAACGCCATCCACGACGAAAGGTGGCTGGTGCTCTACCACTGCGCTATCGGCACACATATGCTCGAAGCTGTACGGACACGGCTTATGTTCTTCTTACCATGCTTCTTTCCTCAATGCTCTCGTTCAACTCAGCGCGCATGCATCCAGGCGCACTTTGCCTGGAACGGTGCCACCATCCAGGAGAGGTGAAGTACTGCAGCTTCAGTTCAGCTCTCCTGTATGATGGCACTATTCCAGGTACATTACAAAGTGCGCCTTGATGCACACGTGCAGATCAAGGAAAGAAGCATGATAAGAAAGAACATCAACCACATTCGTACAGCTTTGAGCATATGTCCGCCGACAGCGCAGTGGTAGAGCACCAGCCACCTTTCGTCGTTTCCCCGGCTACCACTCTTCGAGTGTGATGGAAACAAGAAAACTGTTGTGTTAGGTGCCCAAGAACAACAACGACGTTCAAGGGTCAGTGCTGCACAAGTAAACATGATTGATGGCTTTGTAGTGCGCTATTTACTATTGACTGTGTCCAGTTATTAGCTCAACTGCTTCAGTTATCACAAGGGGTTGGTCCTGGACATTGTGGAGGCGATGCACGAACGTGGGTCCATCCACGTCAAACGGTGCCGTACCAGCGAAACACTGATAGCAATGGGCAAGTTCACCTCGATGTGCAATAAACACTCAACTGCTTACATGAAGACACATTTCACTTTTGTGTTATACCAATTCCTCTGACAGAGGGATCAGCTAGATTTTTTTCAACTTATTTTAGTTGTATGGTGCCTAGACCGAAGCGAGGGTTGATAAGAAAATGAAACCACAGTACCCTTCTTATAATAGACTCCCCAAATAAGGGAGAGAATCGGGTCCCTGGTATGTCTCTCTTGTAAAGGTGCTCAACTGTATGAAATGATAATGGAAGAAACCTGGGTTCGTTACGTTCCAGATCAGCTGTACGGCAGCATGGATGCCCATTTGTGTGAAATGCTGGGTTGACACTGACCACGGCACCAGAGAAGAGCCCCCGGTTGCGATTGAGGACGTCAACTAGGTCGGGTGCGGCCTTGCGGCAATGCAGGAACAGCGGCAGGCCTCCACAGGGACGCACCAACTGAAGTTGCAGCTCTAGGTAGCGCAGCTGCGTTTCTCGGTCACAGAACTGCAGCCGCTCATAATCTGCACGCAGTAAATTCGGGAAACAACACCATAAACTGACACAATATTTTACAGTATAAAACTCAGAAGAAATACTGCATGAATGTGAGGTGTGCTTTCAAATGAGCACTGCGAAGCACACAGCTATATGGCCAATATGAAAAATGGATGAAGTTACGGGCTATGAAACTTGTCTACAATTTCGACATTGTTGTAGTGCTCCATAAGTTAGAGCAGTGCAACAAAACTGTGCTTCACTTGAAGGAAGGTCCTTTTCAAAGGAGGGCAGTAATTCAAGCTGATGTTTTGGCAGATTACCATCCTCACAAAAAAAGAAAGAGAAAAAAAACTTCACAGCTTGAACATAGAGTGGCACGGAAACATTTGCATCAGTTTGACTGAAAGGGCCACCCTGCAGCCATTCACTCAAGAGCCCTCAGTGTAGATAAGCACAGTTACCCCAACAGGAAAACAGGCACTAATACTGGTTTACAGGATTTAAAGGGTCCCTGAAACGTTATTTTGACATTGCGTCACTGATTAGCCAACACAATTGTGAAATTATTCACACCACAAATAAAGCGAAGCACCATGCGCTAAGGCAGCTATGGGCTTATTTCTGTCGCCTTCCTCCTTACCACTGCTGTTCCTCCTCAACTCGATCTGCTGCGGAGTGCACGCTAGCGACGACAGCGCCTCCCGCGTCAGCCACTCTGCTGAGCATTCCGTAGCGACATAGCGCCCCGATATCCTCACTGAGGTCGCCGACCTCGGCAGTGCTAGCCTCTGTAATAGAGCGCCGGCGACTCGTGTGTACGCCGCCAGATGCCGCGACGATACCGTTGGCTGAAACGAAGGAGTACGTTGTAGAAGCACGTTGTTCGCAGCTAGGTTTTGAAAATCACGTGCGCGTGGTGGTTCGGGGCCAATCAGCGACCTCCCATTCGTAGTTCGATTGGCGGGGGTTTTTGAAAATGCACTTTGGTGAGCCGCTGCGACCTTTTGCGACACGCGTGTTGAAAAACTTATTGTAAATTACACACTTTACGCACAGCACTGAAATCTGTCCTGTAATGATCCTAATGACCCGCTCTACCGGATCACCATGTTTGCACAAAATCGTCAAAACCGTTTAAGGGTCCCTTGAAAAGCTTGGCCCACTGCACCACCAAACTTAGCTGAGCATGACCCACGAGTCTCACTTGGGTGTCGAAATGCAGCTGAGGGGGCACATGGCCTGCAGGGGTGCCTGCGACACTGAACACATTCGATTTACCGAGTCCTAAGCCAGTCCACCGCCTGCCTGAGGGCACCTCGCCGACAGATGTGACGTCATTATCACGTGATTCGAAACTACCCATGGTTTAGCTGGACTGCCGGCTGTCTGAAAGTTGTTCAGGTGGTCCTGGGCCACTCGGTACACGAAAAACGAACATGTATCCGACCAGTACCGGACCAGGGGGGCAGGGCCTCCAGGGTGTCCATGTGAAAAACTAATGCACGACAGGCATCTGGTGCCACAGAGCCGTGCGGATCTTGTAAAACGAATGCACTCACTGTTTCTCATGGCAACCACATGGTAATGCCACAGTGCGTCACAAAAGGCATATTGTTACCATGATGTTTGTTCATTAAACACCTTGAGAGCGTATGTGGTGCTCTCGAGCGTATGTGATGCCGTTTAAGTTAACATGATTTAGTTCCTGCATCTATTGCTTGGTATTAGTGATCCCCCCCCCCCCCACTGCCGTATTTCTTTTTTCACTTTTTGCTAAAGTTACTAATTTGATGCAGTCTTTATGCATTTGTATTATTCCTGCTCCACATTTTTCTAATTGGTGTTATTCTTAATTCTATTGTTCTTGCCCCTCCCCTCTACATGTACTGTGTGTACCTTGAGGGTATAATAAATAAATAAATAAATAAATAAATAAATAAATAAATAAATAAATAAATAAATAAATAAATTGTGCATACTGCTGTGGCTAAAACGGCAGAGTGTTGGGCTTTGCTACCCAAAGGGAACCATTACAACCCAGAGTACCGGAATTATCATCGAAACACTAAAAGGTGCACAGTTAGGCTTTGAGGCGGCGCAAAAAGAACATTGTTCGTTTTCTTGGCATGCACGTTCTCCCGGCACTAAAGCCAGGAAACGTATGCAAAGTATTTCAATTTAATTTTAAGGTTTTTCATTGACCAGCGTTTGCAACCCAGCCCCATCACAATGAAAAATACAATGAAAAAAAAAAGGATTTGTCGAAATCGCTGTCGGAGCTGTTGGGCAGCAATGAATCCTCGTTTGTCTACCACGTGCAAATGACAGCAGCCAACAGAGTTTCCACGACTTCATCAAGAATTGCTGCCCTCACATGACTTGGATGTATGTGCGACTGTGTTGGCACACCACTCTGAAACCGCGCCCCCTCAAAACTGAAACAGAAAGTGGTTTTTTAAAGCAGCTGTAACCAAAATACATTCATTGTTTTCTGAGGTACCCCAATACTCTTTTTAGAGCTCTTGAGACTACTGTTTATGTCTAGAGCAAAAGCACATGATCATTTTTACAGTTCAAGTCAATACACCTTTAATGACTGAGCACAAGCAGATAATCACAATTTTCAGGAGCCAGGGGATATGTGCTATTAAAAACCATGCACTGATCACTGATGCTCTTTCATGAAGCGGTCTGGCTGCCCTGAACACTGAAGGTGAAGTCCTCGAGAAAGCGCCGGAGTGTTTTTCAACTAGATGGCCATTGGAGCTGAGGACTGACAGTCATTCATCAGGCAGTCCAATCATGAAAACTTGAAGTGAGCTCATGCGAGTTTTTACTCCCACTTTGCAAAGTTTTCCCCACATATTTTGACGGGGTTTGAGAGGTGCAGGCTCCCTTCCCAAGCAGTTCACCCGTGAAGAAAGCCGAGTGGGTCGAGAGATGCCTGTGCCCATTTCGTAAAACCGGTGGGTGACTGACGGTGGCGGGAATCAAACCCACGGCCTTCCGCAGCCGAAGCGGACACTCAACCACAAGTCCATGGCTGATTTATGACGCCCAGTCGAAAAAAACAATTGGAACCATTTGAAAATATCAATGGGTCCAAATGGAAATGTCACTTCCCAATTGGGCCATTTGGCATTACCAACAGGTCCAATTGGGACAGCTGTCATTGCCAAATGGTCCAAATGGAAACCATTTGGGCCAAATGGGTCCAAATGGAAACCATTTGGGCCAAACGGTCCAAATGGAAATGGAACCATTTGGTCCAAATGGAAACCATTCGGGCCAAATGGCTCAAATGGAAACCAGTCAGGCCAAATGGAGCTTGCGGGCTCGCTTCCATACAGCCTCCAACCGGGAACGAATTAACCTCTGACGTAGAGCAATACATCCTTATTGAGAAATGGCACCTGTCCCTTTCCTGTATTACGCCTCCAAAGAAATGTGTCTCGCGAAATTCGGTTCTGTCTGAATTTTATATTCCACCCTTCAACTTCAACTTCAACTTAAACCCTGATTTGCATGAGACAGCGTCATCAACATCAGCCACACGTGGTTGTAGGCAGCGGCAGCAGAAGTCGCGTCTGTGCTGTGGTGCCGAGTGTCTGTGCATCGTTCTCGTTGTATCCATGTGTATTGGAGCTATCTGTTGTGAGATGAATGCACTGGGTGCTTTATGGCCATGATTATTTACTGTGGTGTTCGACGTGATGTTGATAAGCGTTTGGAAGTTGTGCGGTTGTGGGTAAAAATCAAGAACGTTAGCCCTAACAACTTCCCGGCGACCTCTTCGGTGAGCTAGGTGGATGTACTCAACCGGCTCAAGTGTCCCCGCCGTTCCGGAATTGCGCAAGTCAAAGGTAAGCTTACTCGTTTTGAAAGCTTGCTTGTGTTTAATTCATACTGTAGACTGTTGTTAATGCTGGTTTATTGACTCTTTCTGCGCAGGCTGCTGCGTGAGAGCTAGACCACTGCGGGTTGTGGCAAGAATGAGTGACCTGACAAATAATTACCATGCAACATGTGTTTTGAATGAAGTAGCTTTTCTGTTTTTCACTTAACGTATCTGTGTCAAATGTACTTCCCGTTCTAATAAGCGATTATTGCGTGAAGCGGCTCCTTTGTTGGTTATAGAATACGATTTAAAACAGCAAGAAGTAACATGCATGAACACATGAAAGAGCATTATGCAGTAGTCCCAAAAAACTCTTGGTTGTGTTCCAGCAGAGTCAAATACTAATGCACATGGCATTAAAACGAGATTGTCTAAAATGTGTATACAGCTAGCACTGCACAAGTCAACCAAGCTAGGGAGCATCTAATGAAGTGTGATATATGAAATGAAAGATGGACAGCACGGGAAATAGAATATTTCGCATCATATATCATGCTTCATTATATGCACTCCAGCTCGGTAGACTCATGCAGCGACAGCTGTGTTCACATTTGGGACAATCTGGTTGTAATGGCAAGTGCACCACTTGGCCCTATTGGAATACAACCAATTGGTTATGGGCTACTGCACCATAAGAACCAATTGGACTAGAGAACCAATTGGCCCAACTGGCCTACAACCAATTGCTCCAATTGGCCCAATGGTGTACTAATTTACAATTGGGACCAAGTGGAAATTTCCCAATAGGTTCCAATAGTTTTTTTCGACTGGGTGGACACCAAGTGCTGTTATCCGCAACAACACATCCCTTCATGTTAAAGGGGTTACGTGAACAGTTTTCCAGGAACAGCTTCCGCGTTCAGCATTTTCAGATAGCTAGGCTCAATTGTGCACAACCCGTTCAGAGTTGGGCACAGGCATAGATTCCCATCGACAGGCACGAAAACAGAAATGCTCGTGCCATCTATGATTTCGCAGGCCTAGCCAAAAGGCGCATGATTTTGGCTTTGGTTTATGCATGAACTAAATGGGTTGAAGCTGCTGAAACTGTAAGTGTAGTGACAACAACTGAAGTACTCTTCACACATTTTGGCTTTCCTTGAGGCGCTGGTGACTGACAATGAAACAGAAGAAAAAATCATGGTCTTTGGGAATGTGCCCTACCGCGTGGTGGACCACTTCCCCATCGGCACAGAAAAGGCTGACCTCTCCAACACGGTGCGGACTCCTTGGACTGCCCATAGTTGTGTTTCAATATGCATCCCCCTATTTGGATGACATAACTTCTTTGTTGTCCCAGGCACCGAGAAGAGCATGTCTCCAGAGTTGGCAAAGTCTGAGCAAAGTGTTTAGCATTTCAATTCTGGGACAGATGCTGCGTGGGTGTCCGAGGGCCAGCAAATTTTCAGCACAGTAACAGAGAATTTTCTCCGAGAATTGTATGAATTGTATGAATATCTACCACCCCTAGTCCAATGGCTTGTTCGAGAGAGTCACCCACAGCCGAAGGCAACACTGAGAAGAAATATACTGGTGGCACTCTGTAAGGAACGATTGCAAAGATTTTAGTGCATTACAAATCTGCACCAGCCAGTGGGAAAGTTGCTGGTACTGATGTTTATTTATTTGTGATAGGCCCTTATTGTATCGACATAGTAATCAAAAGCTGTCACGATTCACTCGACGCCGGCACTTATCGCCGCGCACACTCTATACTCTTTTCAGCATTCTTTCCCTTATTACCTTTAAATACGAGCACTGAATGAATCAAAGCACCTTCTTACTACTTAAAACTGGCCCGTGCATATCCTTCTTAGATACACAACGAAACAGGGTGTCAGAAGCGGGATCTGAACCCACGCCCACATGTGTAGACCAGAATGCGGAAAAGTGCGAACTAGGTGTGGTGAAAATTTCGTTTTTGGGTGACGTAATTTTGGAAGAAGGCATCCAGCCAAACCCAGCAACTGTGAGATTGATGCTTGACATGCCAGCACCAACCAATAGGCTGGGAGTACAGCGAATTCTAGGTGTCGTCAATTACTTCTGGAAGTTTCTGCCAGCGCTGGCTGAAAAAACTCAACTGATGCGCCAGCTGCTAAAGAAGGACACAGTATTTGAATGGAGTGAAAACCATGCACAGGAATGGGATGATCCGCGCAAATGCTTAAGCATGCAACCTGTACTGTCAACATCTGACCCCAGGCGAGACACTAAAATAACCTCGGACGCCTCCCAAAAGGGCATAGGGTCGAGCTTTACTGCAACGACACGGGGAATCGCGGAAGCCAGTTGCCTACGCTTCGCGAGTACTGACCGAGACACAGGAAAGATACTCGCAGATAGAGAAAGAAGAAATGGCTGTAGTATTTCGATGCAAACAGTTTGATCGTTTTGTGTACGGACGGAAGGTCATTCTTGAAACCGATCACCGTCCACTAATGGCAATCGCTCGGAAGGCGATAGGAGAAATGCCACACCGACTGCAGCATTTTTTTCTTCGCTTGCTCAAATAAGATTTTGACCTAATTTTTATTCCAGGAAAAAAGGCTGGTGTTGGCGGACATGCTGTCTTGGGCTCCAGTCGACAGAACTGGCACGGGCGAGGACAACAAAGACGTGGAAGTACTTAAGTACATGCCGTAAGCGTAGTTTTGTCACTCGTTAGGGAAGCCACTCAGGCCTGGTTGTTAGAGGAAACAAATAAAGACAGTCCCTTAATGTGCGTCATCGAATCCATCAGAACTAACCGGCTGATAAACAGGCAACTCAAGGCCTTTTTAAAGGAATTAACTGTGGTAAACAGTATACTGTTCAAAGGCTGCAAGGCAGTGATACCAAAAACTATGCATATGGAGGTACTATACAGAATACATGACAGGCACAAGGGGCTTAACAAGTGCAAGGCACGTGCTCGGCTCGCAGTTTTCTGGACTGGCATGAATGCTGACATTGAAAACTTCATGAGCATGTGCGCAGTTTGCAGAAAGTACTACTATAAACAGGCCAGTGAGCCTCTTATGATTCGCCCTGTTCCAGAGTACGCGAGGTACATGTTTGAATATGCCGGGAGCTCCTATCTCTGCAAGTATGATGTTTTGTCAAATATTCCAGAAGTTCAAGCTAAGGAGGCAACTGTAGACACTGAAGGGAGCACATGTGAGAAGCACTCAAGTGAGGATGAACGACTGGGCACGTTGGTTATACACGATAGAAAGGGCAAGGTGCTAAGACGACAAGGAGCACACAAGTAGAGTGAACACACTTATGTGCTCCTCGTCGTCTTAGCGCCTTGCCCTTTCTATCAGTTACTCAAGGTAACAACTGGGACAGAAGCCCAACCATATCCACTCATGGCAGGAATCTACAAGAGCAGCGTCAGAGTTCCACTACAAGGTCCCTCGGTTCCTGACCCAAAGTTACCGAGACCCTGAACGATTCACTGTGCAGGAGGAGGTATGTCGGAACAAACAAAGTCGAGCTACTTAAAAGGGTCTTGCAACACTTTTTTAATGAAGTCGGAGAATGGTGTCGACCAGTTGTGGAGTTGTCGTCTCTGCGAACATTTCAGCCAAATATTATTGCACCGCATGCACTAGAGAATCCGCGAATTAGTTTCAAACACAGCTGGAAAGCATCCATTCTTATTTTAACAAATGATGTCACTGGGGGCACTGACTATGGCACTTGAGGCACAAATAGTGTGAAATTTCATGTTGGCAAAAAGATCATCTGCTAGGCCTTGTTTGTACATTTTGAATTGAACAAATAAATAAAATGTGCGTGTCTCTCCTAAACAGCAACAAAGAAAGTCTGGCGATGTAGTCGGTGACCCCAGCGATATTTTTTTAAAGAAAAGCAGACACTTTCCAGCTGTACTGCAAACCAAACTGCACATGCAGTGCTATAATATTTGACTCAGATGTTCACAGAAACTTTCCTGACTCACTGGCACCATTCTTGCGCTCAAAAAGTGACGCAGGGCTGCTTGAACCGAAATTCACAATGACAGAGGGTAAAGAGTGCAGACACAGACACAGAAGGGAATGATGACATATATCTTAGCATGGCATTGCCGCTATCGCAATCATCGCTACAAAACTACTGTGCATTGCATCACTGCTACACTGTCATTCAGGTGGGCATTACTTCCGGGCAAAGTCTGCTGTACTAAATATCCACGACAGCCCCAAATGGATGTTCTCCTAGGTTTCGTTGAGAGTTTTAATCATGTTTGCAAGGCTAGCCTCATCACAACAGTGTTATGTTTGGCATGTCTTAATGAACAGAGGCAATGTGTGCCAAGGACAAGCTCCAAAAAATTCCTTGAATTAAATATTTATTTTACAAAGCATGCAAAGCCTATGTGAGGTAGGAGCCATAAATAAAGCCTCCATAAACCTGCAAGATGAAACGGCATAACACAATGACAAATGGGTAGCCAACGTCACCAACAAAGGCACCCTACAATGGCCGTAATGGCAGCAAAGGAGCATGGTACAGTACCACCACCTGCCAAAGCATGTAGACCATCGCACACAACCACGCTCTCATGTGTCCAGTATAGTATTTATGTTATAGAAACTTGCCACAAACTTGTGCTTTTGCTCATCTATGTGTTTTGTTATGTTCGGGACTTCTTAAAGGGAAGCATGTACCGCCCGAATTGTGCCACTGTCACTCCCGATTAAAAAGCCAAGCCACATGAGAATAAAAACTGGTCATCAAGTTGCAGATTCAGCCACCGTCGGTTCATCATACGTGTGTTCTAAAGTGTGCTTCTTTATGCATGAACAAGTAGCAGCTGTGCAAGGCATGTGCCCGTAACACATGCACACTCTTCAGTGCACACTCAGTAAATGAAGAAAATGTAAACATGCCTGTATTTTTCAACAAAGAAGGAAACAAACACACATGGGAAGAAACAAACAAGGAAGGCACGACAGAAAGAAAGAAATGAACAAAAGAAAGAGAGAAAGGAAGGTAGCAAGAAAGGCAGAGAAAATAAATAACTTAGTAATTATTTAAACAGACAAATAAAAAGGCATGTACACGCTAAGCTTCTCTTGCCCCATTTTCCCAATAGGGGAAGGAAGGGCTCCTCAATTTTTCAAAATAGGATTTCAGTTGCAAGTTTTGCAGCTAGTGGCCTCATCCATTCCCCCTGCTCTATTAGGTTCCTGTTTAGTCATTCCATTATAGTCAACGGCCTCAGCAGCCAGCCTCACCGAGTCCCATCTCGCCCAGGGCGGCCACCCTGCCAGCCCCTTGTCGCACCAGACCCGACAGCTGCTCCAGGTATCGGTCGGGTGGACCGTGCGGGCCCTCAAATTCTCCACACCTGGTTGGGTGGCAGCCCACTGTGCTCCACAGAAGGCCACCTGCATTGCGGAGAGGGACGACCCCAAAAGAGACCACCACATTACTGCTGGGAACAACAATGGCATGCTTCTGTGGCAGTTACACATTTCCTAACACAAAAAGTTCAACATCAGCGTGGTTTGGCCATATTTAAGAAGTGCGGCGCCTTGAGCTGCGGCACCCATCACAGCATGACCCGATTATAACTGACTGATGCGTTGACGTATTTACCCAACCCCCTCACACATTCATTGTATCTATATGAAACTGATGATAATGAAATTATAAACGTGTTCAAAAAATTCAGGCGAAGCAAAAGTGAGGATGTGAATGGGCTAAAGTCGGAACCAATCTTTCATGTCATCGATCTGATCACACCTTGCCTCACTCACATTTACAACATGGCATTAACGTCTGGTATTTTTCCTCAACAGATGAAAGTTGCAAGGGTAACTGTGGTGCACAAAGGTGGTGAAAGAGGAAATTTAGGCAATTATAGACCGATATCAATTCTTCCTTTGTTTTCCAAAGGTTTAGAGAAAATTATTCTCCTCAGAATGAGCTCTTTCTTTGACAAGCATTCTGTAATAACGTCCTCACAACATGGGTTCAGATCAGGCTGTTCGACTGAAACTGCTCTTCTTAAGCAAAAAGAAATAATTTTGAACAGTATTGAGGCTAGGAAACTAACACTGGGAGTATTTTTAGATTTCTCTAAAGCTTTTGATAGAATAAACCATGCAACCCTATTAGATAAATTAAATTGTTACGGCATACGCGGAATTGCTTTAGATTTAATTAGAAGTTACATAACAGATAGAAAACAATCCGTATCAATAAATAGACATTACTCTTCGTTAAAACCTATTAGGCAGGGTGTGCCTCAGGGCAGCATACTTGGCCCACTTTTATTTATTATATATATAAATGATATTGTGAATGTTGATGATTCAATTAACTACATTATTTACGCGGATGATACCAGTTTCTTTGTTTTAGGGACCAAGGATGACGAACTTATACATTTGGCAAATGAAGTACTAAGAAAAATATATAATTGGTCGGTAAAAAACTCACTTCAGCTCAATTGCTCTAAGACAAAAGCAGTGCTTTTTAGATCGAAATCCACGCCTTGCGATCTCACGAAGTCTCTTACGCTAAATGATTCAAAAGTAGTACTCTCCGCGTCGGCTAAAACATTGGGTGTTATTTTTCATGAACTGATGACTTGGGACCACCATACCGATTACTTAAAATCTAAGCTTTCCAAAGCCTTAGGTATGTTGCGCAGATGCCAGAAACTGCTACCAATACAACAGAAACTCATGATATATAATGCACTATTTGCTTCGCATCTGCGCTATTGCCACCTCGTTTGGTCAAACAGCACAAAACAATCTTTAGATCATCTAGTCACACTGCAGAAGCAAGCCTTACGGGCTATTGCTGATGTACCTTACAATGAACACTCGCGTGATCTGTTTTTGAAGTTTAAAATTATCCGAGTTGACCAGTTGTATGAGTATCAGCTTATGAGTTCTTTTAAACATGAAATGACTAAGGGCAGTACTCATATGAGGAATATCGCTAACTTGTCAATCAACCAATCATCTCGCTTAAACCGACACACAGAACATTGGGCAGTTCCGCGACCACGCACAAACTACGGTTTTCAAACTCTCTCCTACTGTCTTCCTTCAACATTAAACAAATATAAACTATGCGGTGACAACATACGTCATCTTTCTAAAAAGACATTGTGTCAACTAATTTTACGAATACCAACCTAGCTTCTGTGAAAATGTGTGTTTCTCACTGAATTTTCTTTTATCGCTTTGCTTTGTGTATTCCTATTTTATTATTGCGACAAGTGAGAATTCTTGTTAATGTTGCTGCTGCTGTTCGGGGAGGTGGGACCAGTCAAGCTGCCTATATGCAGCTTTTATCCCACCATCCTTTGCTGTTTAAACATGTTTTGTATCTATGTGGCAATAAAGTTCACTTCACTTCACTTCACTTCACTTCACTTTGATGATGAAGAACATTTTGGTCTCTCATGAAGGGAATATGTAGAATCTAAATACTGTTGCAAAGGACTTCAACATAAGCACAACATAAACGGCTGAAATAAAAGACTGTGAATTGTTCATGCATGCTTTACCAGTGACTTCATAACTCCTTTTTTTTTCTGTATTTAGTGTACACAACGTAACTGGTATGTTTAATTTTGTGCACACAACGTAACTGCTATGTTTGATTTTACATGATGTACGGCATTTTTTCTTGCTGTTATTGTTTTCTTTCTTCTTCTTTAACTTTTCACTGCTTTATTGTATTACTTTTCTTTCTTACTCTTCAATTGTCAGTGCAGAACATTACTGGTTTACTTATTGTGTTATTTGTAATATATGTATGTTGTGTAACGCTACATTAACTATTATTGTATAAATAGGAATAATCACTTGTTTTGTACATATAACCACTCGCCTCTGAAGTGTCTTTGGACACTGAGGGTAAATAAATAAATAAATAAATAAATGGGTCTGTTATATCAAGAGTGAATTACAACTCACGGAAAACATGGTATTTCTTCCCATGCGATTTTTCTGAAAGAAGCTTGCAAGCCTGTGCTTTACTGCACGGCAAATAGCTGTGAACACCATCCATACCTATATCCTTCCAAGGCTAATCACTTTATCTGCTGCCTAGTATCTCACTGTGCCTAGTATCTCACGGGTGCTGCCCCTTTCCTCACAGCATGCCAAGAGATGCCTGAAGGTGGCTGTTACCAATTTCGGGATGTCAGCAAAACAGAACTTCACTGTAAAGAGTGCTGACCAGCTTGCCAGCTTATAGTTCAGTCCATTATACTGAAATGTGTGCTGTTTCAAAATCTGTTGTAAAGGAAGTTCAAACAATGAAATAGATAGCAATGTCAGTGTAACACCACAATTTCGGACATTGCATCCATGTCTGTTGTAAGCAGATCTGTTGTAATGATGGGGCAATGCTGTATTTGTTAAAAGTATGCTCTACTCCAATAGTACCATACAGACTAATGTATAGGCCACACCTTTCAGCTTGCGATCTAAAATTGGGAGGGAAAACTAGGCCGGTCATTCTAATTTGACATATTAGCATATCCTTTCCAGCACTTTCTAGAGGGTCAATCTCTTGATTGATTGACTGATTGTCTTTCGGTTAGGAAAGGACACTAATTTCTGCAGCCCATGTAGGGAGCACGGCTAAGCGTCCGTGGGGGTGGGGGTAAGGGAGTGAAAGAGGTAGAGAGGAGAGAAAGGGCGTAGTGGAGGGCCCCGGAAATTTAGACCACCTGGGGTTCTTTAACGTGCACTGACAACGCACAGTACACGGGCCTCTGGCATTTTTGCCTCCATCGAAAATGCGACAGCCGCGGCCGGGATCGAACCCGCGTAATTTTGGGTGGCAGCCGAGTACCGTAACCACTACACCACCGCGGTGGCAATTTGCTTGGGACTCACTCATGCTGTGAGTCCCTTCCCTGCCCTGGTCGTCTGCCCGAACACTGGCACCTATTACAATAAACACCATTACAGCAGCTACAGAGAATGAACAGACCATACTGAAGAAGCACTCCACATGGGTGCCAAAGATAGGATTACTATCCAAAGACAACATTACTACCTCTCTTATCTTCCCTGCATAGTTATACAGTAGACTCTTGATAATTCGAACTTCAGTTGAGTCAAACAAATTTCAAATTTTTGGTTGAGCTGTTTTCAATGTACTTAGAAGCTGCTCAGTTCAAACAGCAAAATTCAATTAATTCGGACAACTCATACTTTTTGCTTATATATACCAGAAGTAGTGCCTGTTTCGTTATTTCTCGCTGAAGATTCATACTCATATTAAAAAAAAGAAAAAAAGAATGGAAATAAAGCTAGATGCTTACCACGACTTCTGGAAGTATTTAAAACCACTAGGAGGAAAAAGAACTGAAAAAAGGTGCGGAGGTGTTAGCAATACATGTGACAAATGGCCAGAGATCGCCAGTGCCTTTCGTGGTATGGTGCATTGAGTCCTACTACTGCTTTCATCTGATAAATCAAAAGTTCTGACAATTCAAACAGAGTTCAGGAGTGCCGACAAGTTTGAATTACCCGTCAAGAGTCTAGTGTATATCAGGCCACAAAAACACATTCCAAGCAACATCCTCCAAAAACTGATGTTTATTGCAAGTGATGAATTTCGAGTAAATTTTCAAGAGCTCTGAGGTAACGGGGATCCCCATCATCGGTGGCACAAAAGGTTGTTCATTAATCCACAACTGTATCGGCAAACCGAGCATAAGCAGCAGTAGCCACAACAGTGAAGACGAGTATGTAGTTAACCATGTACAGTTAAACCTGCTTATAACGAACCTCCATATACCGTATTTACTTGCATAATGATCGCACTTTTTTTCAAAAAGATTGACGCAAATTTCAGGGTGCGATCTTAAAGGAGTACTGCCACGAAAATTTTCAGTAGGCGTTTTTTTGCATGAAATGAAAGGTCAAACCCTCCAGAGCCCAGAAAACGTACTCGTAAGCGTGAGCGCGACGTCAAAATTTATTTACAGCATGCCTTTAAAAGCTGGTTTCGGTTCCTACTGTAGCCTGACGTCACGACACAGTATGTGCATAGTAATGAGCCTCTCGTGACGTGCTCCGCAAAAAATCGTGACGTTTTCGCCCAGTGCTCTCTCGCGCGCAGCGCTTGTAGCAAGTGTGGGGTCAACGATGTACAAAATTTTGTATAGCGACTCTGCGACGACAGCAAATACTTCGGCACAGTGCAAGATGCAACGTACGCCACACATGGTGGCCGTCGGCGTGGCTCCGGAGCCTGTGATAAGCTAAGGTGGCCTCCGAGACCTCCGCGGCATTTCAAGGGCAAAATGCCGGCACCATAGCGGCCTTGCCTTCCCATTATACGCGGGCACACACGACGATAAGAGGGTAATTCGACCTCGCTTGCTCGCTTCACGGGCACCCTTAACTACGGCGACTGAACGGCGAAGGCAGACGACCGCGAGTGACGCGCGAGCAGCCACTTTGCATGTTTTTTTACCTGACGTCATCACAACTTGCCATACTGCTGCGTGAAGTCACCAAAATTTGTACTGTAGCCTGACGTCATACTAGTGTCGATGTCAGTAGGCACACCATGTGAAAATTGACTTTGACGTCAAATTAAAATATCTTATCACCATTTCCTGAGCTTAAAATTTGCTCAGTGCTGTCTACGCATATAGGATAGTTGTATGGTGGAGTAAACTCAGCTTTGAAAATTGCTGTCAGTACTCCTTTAAGCGGGGTAAATTTTCCACGAAATAATATTTTGAGCACTGAGAACGCAAACAAGTCGCGCATCAGAATTCTTACGATAACTATCATGAATATAACCAAAAATAAATGTAGAGTAAGGCTTGCCTTTATAATAAACACACACAATACGCAGGAACTACATGCATTGCATATTGCCCTTCAACTTTTTCATTTACTGACCCCCTCACTTTCATTCAGAGTCTGAAGCGTCACTGGCGTCAGTGCCGTCCCCGCTCGATTCCCTGTCGGAACCGGCAGTGTCATCGCAGTCCCACAGAAGGTTATCTTCCGTTCCGTCGAGTGAGTTAGATATGCCTGTCTTCTTGAAGCTGTTGGCATGGTGAAAACTACGGCATTTGTCCTTACTGCTATCCTAATACGGCACGTTCCCGCCAAGGGTAGACAAAAATCAGGCATCTGCTTGGTGCGTGCAGTTCACTTGGCGAGTCTTGAAGAGTTACTTACGTAACATTCGACAGATGGTAAACATGATGATCGTAAGCTAGACTTGGCACCCAACATATCGCTGCGGCAAGTTTGGGGTGCGATCATTACGTGGGGGAAAAAAGAAAATCGAATTTTGACAACAAAATTTAGGGGTGCGATCATTACGCGAGTGCGACCATTATGCGAGTAAATACGGTAACGAATTCCTGGATATAAACAGTTTTTCTATCCCCCACCATTACTCTATAGAAGCACATGTATTTGAGACCTCTACTTAACGAAGTGGCAGTGGAAGACCCCTTGAAATAACGAATTTTCTCGCCGACAGCCTAGAGGTTTTGCCCCAAATTTTGTCACTTTTGTGCGAGCAACAACCGGAAGCACCCACCTCTGCCGCGACGGAATGTAAAGCGGCGGCTTCGTGCTTGGCGCACTTGAAGGCACGGCGACTGCGAGGAGAGAGTGAGTGCACGTGCGTGCGTGCGAGCGTGTGCGAGGTGGGCCTGCATCCCTCAACCCGGCGATCTTGCCACCACGGGCATGTCCTTTCCCTCTCACTTCAGGTGCTTAACCGTGTCCCGAATATGGGAGACAGGAAGAAGCTTCTACTTTCCCCTTCTTTAAGAATCACTGTCATCATCCCTCACTTCAAACCTGATACTGCCGCTTGCTGCAGCTGGCCTAGCCCACCAAGCCAGTTGATGTTGCCCAGCTGCGTTAGCTTAAGAGAGAAAGAAGAAAAAACGACTATTTTTGTTTTCCACGTGCTGGCAGCACCAGTCTTTGGTTGCTGTGTGAGTCTCTGCACCTCACTTCGCTAACTAGGTGGCGGTTCTTGTTAGGCCTAGCTCGCAGGGTCGTGGGCGGTGCGCCTCATGGGAAGCTTGCCCTTGACAACACAGGGATCGGGTGCACAGGAAATCGCGCTCATGGAGTGATTCAAGGGCAGCGTGCGTGAAATGATTTCATAATCATCATCATCAGCCTGTCTATGCCCACTGCAGGGCAAAGGCCTCTCCCATGGTTCTCCAATTTTCCCTGCCCTGTGCTAACTGGGCCCAATTTATCCCCGCAAACTTCCTGATCTTCCTGAATCGTTCCTAAATAAAACAGTTAAAACAGTGTTAAGCAACGCAGCGTGCCAACGGGAACAAAGCAGCAAAATGGCTCATTAATTTGGAAGAAACGTAGCATGCTGCAGCACGCTGAGTTCAAGAGTACGCAGTTCTGAAAGCATGCAGCACACACAAATGTGCTGTTGCTGCAGCATGATCACAGATGGCGTCCGTGCAGTGCATGTTCGCTGAACGAAAATGAAACTATTTGCCCCAGCTGCTGCCCTTCGTCGCTGACAACACAATCAGGATGGTGTTCATCCACGATGCATGATGATCCATGATCATGATAAGAGAAAACGAGCCTTGCCAATGGCCCGACAGTCGCCGAATCATCCAATTTGTGGCTGAATCCATCCAAAATCCAGCTTCATAACATGATGCACATTTTTGATGGGACTAGAGGGCAAGTCCAAATTATCCAATTTTCTGAAATAACGAGAGCTGAATTAACGAATGTTTACTGTATTACCGGTTACTTTCAATTATGACTGCATTAACTTTGCCTTGTAAATAAACATGTTTTGGAGCATAAATAGTGTGATATATTTCCACATCAATAATGTGACATTATGGCTCACTGCTTACATGAGTGGATGCTGTTTGTTTCTGGCATACAACTGACTGATCAATTAATCTCGTTCACTGTTTGAGCTCCATGAACATAATTTACAAAATCACTTGCCACAAACGTGTAGTAGCGTGTTTTCACTCTAGCGCCCGCCCGACAGTTTAAACTCTACTTCATTTCAACAATTTAATGGTCCCCTTCGAATTCAAATTAATGAGCTTTTACTGTAACAGCAGGAAGCCAGGTATGCGGCCTAAAGTAATCAGTAAAAATTCATTTTTAAGCCACGTTGAGGAGGACAGGCTTGAGATATGCGCAATCTGAGTGTCCCTTAAGGCTATAATCTGGCACGAATGACAAAAGTGAGTCAACAAATGTGCCCCACCAAATTTCATGGAAGTCGATCCACTGACCTTGAAAAATTGCTGCAGTTGGCCTTTTTTTCTTTTGTCCCTGGCCACACAATGAGTGTGCCACATAATTTGCATGCCCCCCAACGTGCACACCTATTAATGTGACCAAAACTTTGGTGAAACAGCTGTGCACATGATTCTGAAAACAGCAGTCACTTGCCATGGGCGCTGGCCAGCTCCAGAGCTTGTCGGCTGTCTTCGAGGCTGCCTCCTGTCACTAGTATCTGCACGGGACAGAAAAAAAATTGAAGCCTTAGCGCCTCTGCTCCAGCAGCAAAATGCAAAATAAATAAGGAACGTTGTTAACGGAAACCTAAAGCCAGTGCCACGACTGTGAAATCTGATTAAACACCAAGGTTGAGCGCTGGGCTAGTTGGTGCAACATTTTCACAATTTTAGAGTGCAAACGGCATACGGACACCATACAATGACACACACAGCGCTGACTAACAACTGTTTTTATTTCCCAGCATGCACAGACATATATGCACATTTTACAGGGAAATAGGAGAAAAACCACACAGATGAGGCATGCATTATGTTGTTCAGTGGAAGACAACCGTCGAGATGACATATTTTTTTGTGATAACAATTCACACCCTCTGTCCGACAGAGCTATTGAGGCTGTACTAACACACTTGTCATCGCGTTTCGTGATTTCTTGTGTGCTTCCCGTATTTCACGTCTCGTCTTATTTTTGTTTCTACCAAGTACGCACGTCTGATTACAGAGAGCCCGGCAACCCTACAATGAATCCCCAGATGCCCTCTGATAGCGCTTTCTGCATTGTATTTATTTATTTATTTATTTCAATATACTGCAGGCCAATTGGCCCAAGCAGTACACACAAAAGAATAAAATACATGTAATGGTACAAACTAGAATTAATACAGAACAACAAAGGCTCGAGAATAAAAAAACAATGGGTGCATGAAATTAATCACGCTTATATATAGGGAAATGAAACAAAATCAGCACTAAGAATACACTGAATCTAACAAAACATGTGCTCTTCCAGAGCCTGAATGAAGTGTGGCGACATAATGACTGAATCTGGAAGTCTATTCCAATCCTCTATAGTTTTGGGAAAGAAGCGATTTTTAAATGCTTTAGTTTCAGGGGTTCGTCCGTACATCTGCCGGTTTGCTGATTGTTGCACGATAGCGGTATAGAATACACTACATTATCATTACAGGTGACAAATTCATCCTGATGATTTGTTCTGCACCTCTGCTTGAAGTCACCGCCTGCATTCACTTGCCGATGCATTTTTTGAACAGCCGAGCTGGTGCAAGCGTGTCGAGTACGCTCTTACCGTCATGTAGTACTATCGCTACGACCATACTGTAGCAGTAGACTGAGAGCAAAGATATGCGGGTCTGCTCATGATATCATCATCATGATATCATAATGTCACTTATGTGGCACTATCATTATCACTCGCACAGGTACACAACTTTGTGGTTGTGACACTCACCTTCAGACTGTTCACCTTGGCAACCACTTTGGCAAGAAAATGTATCCTGTTTTATTTACAGTAAAACCTCGTTATAATGAAGTTGAAGGGGGAGTGGTAATAACTTCGTTATAACCATTAGTTCATTATAACCAATATCAATTTCATCTATAGGGATTTCAAAGGGAATTACGATTGCTTCGTTATATCCAATAGTTCTTTATATCCGAGTTCGTTATAACGAGGTTCTACTGTATTTCTTTATTACTGTCCCTGTCTCTCTACCTCTGGGCCACCTCTCCTGATCTCACACTGTCTCCACCGAGTTCTGTACTACGATAACTGGAGCTCAATCTTGAACAGGTCTGTTGTTAAAAAAATATTTGCCTGTTTGCTCAGACACCTGAGGGGACACAGTGCCGTAGTGAAATCCAAAAACAAGAACATAAGATGTGCTTAGACTTCCCAAGCATTATTTAAAAACTTAATTTTCAGGTGTGTGGAAACATCACATTTTCCAAATACAGTCGACTCTCGCTACAACAAAACTTATGGTGCCTGGAAAAAATTTCGTTAAAGCGAAAATTTCTTTGTCGTGAAATCGCGAAAATATGAGCTGGTGAAATAAAGCTTTATGCTTCAATCTTGCGTGTGGCATCACAGTGGTAGTGGGAAGGGCTCGGAAACTGCGAGTACTGAAACCATACCCGACAGGTTTGGAGAAACACAATCCAAGAGATCTATGCATTTACTCGATTGTATTGCGCCCTCAATTGTAACGCACACCCATTTCCTGCTGCCCCCCCACCCGCCAAAAAGAGGAACATCGTTTGTAATGCGCACCCATTTTTCGTGACACAAAAAAAAGTCCTTGGTAATTAATCTTCTCACATTCACAAAAACAAACACCGCCCTAGCGTAATGGGCCCACTCATACAATAAATGGACCGCCAACTTTGAACCACTGCAGTCCCGCAAATGGCTGCGCCGTTTCACTTGATCCATGGTGTCTCGAAGACGTTTGACGAGCCGATTCATAACATAAACCTGCCCCACATTGGCAGGTGTAGCCGTACGCATTCAGCGGTAACATCATTTACTGCATTCCTCTGTTCTATCACAGTTCCCTCACACCCGCTGCCGCGTGCTGCCATGCGTGCTGCACAGGATGGCACAGCTAAGCCTAAGCATGGTCTGGACGCGGTCTCTGAGATTCCTGCTGTGCAATCCGGACATCTTGCAGCGCGCACGTCTTGCAGTGTGCTGAGGCTCAGCACAGATATCAGGGAGAAATGTGATGATGAGCAGTTTTACATGTGGTGATGGGAAACATAAGCAACGATACTCTCTCTCAAAAAAATAAAAAGGAAAGTTCGTGCAACCGTTGCTCCATTTATCCTAGGATATCAGTGACTGAAAGCTGTCAGCTGCCGCACCGATATTATTGATCATGTAAGATACCCGCTTTTCGTGCTACAAATAGCCAATCAATACACCCTCTGTTGGTCAAACATCCAGCCAAGAGCTATTGGCTATTTGACCAATACATCCTCTATTTGCCTAAAGACACCAACAGCTGCCCACTCTATTGGACTAATACACCTATTATTGGTCAAATAGGAAACCAATACCTACCTGCTATTGGACCAATACAAACGCTATTGGTCAAGTAAGAGACCAATAAGGGGCGGCTATTGGTCTTTATTGGTGCCAATAAGAATCTGATACAACCTATTGAACTCTAATAGATTTCCTATATAACCTATAGAAATTTTGAATTGGACCAATAAAAATTTCTATTGGAATTTTTGCTAGGGATCTCCCGTTATGGCAACCCGCGAACGCTAGCAAAATCTGGTGCGGTTAGGCGTCTCAGAGATTGCATCGGCGATGTAGCGACTTTGGCTTGCCGCAAAATGGCCAAACTGGCGCAGCGAGTATCATCGGCCAACACATCATGTGCATCGTGACGTCGTTATGTGCGGAACCGGCAGCGACATAGAAACTACAGAAACTATGCGCGCCAAAGACCGCCGCCACTAGTTCATTTTCCGTAGGTGACTGTTCGGCAGCACCCGAAGCACGTAGGAGGCAGCCATTCTGATGCCGACAGCGATATGGTAATGGCAGTGTCATTCGTTGACACTCAATTCTAACACATATACGATTTTAGGCCCCTCTTTGTCGGAAAAAAGATGCGCGTTAGATTCTAGTAAATATGGTGCTTGATTTGGGGGTGCTTGGACCATTTACAAACAATGTCGACAGTTGGGTGGGGTGGTTATCGCGATAGCAATGATATGGACACTGTTGGTGGGTCTTTGCAGTCGCCGTTGTTCTGTACAAAGTTCAACTCGATAACACTGCCTACGCATTGTATGTTTTAATCGCAAGTTAAAGCGCGCTAGCACTGGGGATGGCATGGCTGAAGCAAAGAGGAAACGACCAGACCATCTCCATCGAACGCACTGCACATGCGATAACATGGGCGAGGGCTGTCGTCGCTTGCTTCTCAAGCAGAGAGGAAACGCACAGCCCGTCTTTCGTCAGATGAAGGACCGTAAGGGGTGCCGGTGAGAGTGGGGCGGTCGTGCGCGCTATATTGACAGACATCGGTAGGCGGCATCGGTAGACATCGGTAGTAAACCACACAGTCAACAGCGGCCATTTCTAGTGGTGACAACACGCGATTTAGACTTTATAGACGCAATTTTATCTTCTGAAATGCGCCAAAATATTCGGGATTGTGTTTCCTGCACCACAAATTGAATTATCAAGCATGGGATTGCATCGCCAAATTTTGATGAAGTCAAAGAGCACAAAAAAATAAAGTGTTTGTTCTGATGAGCATATCTATGCATTGACTCCTATGGACTGCTGACGGGGAACCGAGAATTTTTCGTTGTACCACAAATTTCAATGAAGCGGCGTTCACTGTAGCGGGGTTCAACTGCACAAGTCAAATACGAATATCTATCTATGGATATCAGATATCCATCCAACAGTAAGATTTCATTTAACATAAAATTATATTAAGAAAATAGCAGTGGAAATTTTGAAAATTCTGCACATCCAAATAGAGAAAACTACAAAATTCCGCAGCAACACTGAACAGGCATGCGACATTTTATTTGATAAACAGTTCCAGCCTCCAAACTTACCTGCATTATTTAAAACTTAAAGGGTCCCTGAAATGTTTCTTTTTACATTGCGTCACTGATTAGGCAGAGAAATTGTGAAATCATCACACCATAAATAAAGTGAAGCACCATGCACTAAGACAGCTATGGACTTATCTCTGTCACCTTCCCCCTTACCACTGCTGTTCCTCCTCAACTTGATCAGATGCGGAGTGTGCGCGAGTGACTGCACCTCCCGCGTCAGCCGCTGTGCCAAGCCCTCCGTAGCAACATAGTGTCGCAATATATTTACTGAGGTCGTCGGCCTCGGCGGTGCTAGCCTCTGTAACAGAGTGCCGGCGACTCGTGTGTACGACGCCAGATGCTGCAATGATACCGTTGGCTGAAATGAAGACCACGAGAGCACATGGGTGGAGCAGTTTACGTCGAGCAGGAGCAGGTGGTAAAAATAACATTCGCTGTCTGCCGGAAGTTACGTAATAATTGTAGTCGTAAACTGCGATTGTGTACCATCGTTCTGTTATTATTTTTAATACAAAACAAGTGCTACTAACTTTCAACTGTTACAGACAACATATGTTCTCAGTTAGGTTGGGAAAATTACGTGCACATCACTGGTTAGGGGCCGATCAGCGGCCTCCCCATCCATCGTTCGATGGCGGGGGCGTTCGAAAACGCCTTTTGGCAAGCCGCTGCGATCTTATGCGATGCACGTGTTCAAAACCTTATTGCAAATTACACACTTTACGCAGAGCGCTGAAACCTGTCCTCTAATGATCCTAATGACTCGCTCTACCGGATCACCATGTTTGCACAAGATCGTCAAAACTGTTTCAGGGTTCCTTTAAGGGAGCCGGTTGAGCAACAGCGCCAGATAATGCTGTTTTGGAACGCAACACTATAACTGAATGATCTCAATGTGTCAACAGAGTTCCTGTGCACTGACAGATATTGAACGGTAGTTGAAAGTGCTGTGCTAGGATGTGGCGTGATGATCACGCATTGTCTCATGCATGTGGCCCGGCTAGTATGCGCCACATGCATGAGGCATCACGCAAGAGAGAAAGAAGGCTGTCAGATGCCAGCATTAGGATGTGTCTACCTTGAACGACAGCGACACTCGAGTTGTGGACACAGGTTCACTCTTAATAAACGTCTCATTTTACTAACCTACGTTCATCAAGACTGCTACAACATTCATGCCCTTGTGCTTCGAGCTGACAATCGACTTGCCCTCACACTGACAATCGCTAGCGTTCTGGTTAGCAAAAAAACCTTCTTGCAGGCTAGTTGGTTCATGCCGATTGGGTATAGTACTGTGCGAGTAGAAAAGAGGCAAGGACAGGAAATAGCTGCGCTCTTTCCTGTCTTCTTTGCTTCTTTTCTACTTGCGCAGTACTATACCTTTCTGGTTAGCTCAGTCGGTAGAGCACCCTGGTTGCGCATTGATCCCTGGTTCAAAGCATAAACCAGGGCAAGTTTTTCATTGACTAAGAGGCTTGCATTTATGAGAAATCTGTATGGATTTGCTTGTGGCTTTGTGCTAGAATCGGGTGGATGCTAATTTTCCCTTCCGTGTTCATACTCAAAGACACCATCATACGCAACCAGTGAGAAGCTTGCGAATTCCTTCTTTCTAGCCATTGCTGCGAATCGAGAGCACTGGGGTGAGAGTGAATTACTAGCTTTCATGACATTTATTTTTACTTATCAATCACAAGCATCCAATTGCCCTACTGAAATTTTTCATTCCACATTCCAATAATTCAGCATGTTTCCATAGAAAGTCCATAAATATTCTATACATTTATCATACATTTGCTTATCCTTCCGTACGAGTCGTATGGAAACATATCGGACTACTGGAATAGCCATATGGAACATTTTAGTAGGGCAACCATCATAATGGCTACTTAGCGTCACAATGTCAGATGTGAGTCCCTTAAAAAAAAAAAAGCCAGGATGCATACCTGGTGACATGTGTACAGATTTACCCAAAAACAGCTTCCAGAGCAGACTTTAACCTAAAACTCCACCTAAACAACAAATTGCATTTTATGTATGAGAGCAGAGTAGAATGCCAGTGCCCACCCACTTTCCTGTATTTTCTTCGTTTGTATTGCAACCCCAAAGTTATAACGAATGGTTACCGACTTTCCTGATTCCAAGTTTCAAGTTCATTGTTAACAAAGTTATTGCACAAACTAATGTTCTGCAGTTCAAAGACTGTAAGGATTAAAATTCAAGGATTAAAAAGTGGATGGATGAATGGCAAGAAATAAGAACATGACAGAAATCAGTGGTAATAAAACAACTACAACACAACCTAGACTGTAAACAGCAATAGCATACATAAACAAAGTAATAAAGCTGATTGATTTGTGGGATTTAACATCCCGAAACCAGCTCTGATTATGAGAGACGCCGTAGTGGAGGTCTCCGGAAATTTCGACCACCTGGGGTTCTTTAACGTGCACTGACATCGCACAGCACACGAGCCTCAACATTTCGCCTCCATCGAAATGCAGCCACCAAAAAAGTAATAAAGCAATAACTGCACAAGACACAAAGTCCCGGTTACAACACCAGACGTTAGAAGACATACAATTACAAAGAACATAACAGGTAAGATAGAACAATTACGACAGAAAAGACAGTTTCAGAGATTTTCTTTTTAAATAGGCCACCCAGGCTTGACGACTTTAGATTAAGCGGCGAAGAGTTCCATAATGATATGGCTCTAAATGAGAAGGATCTTATACCGTAATTAGTGTAAACACATGGAAATATCATAAACATGCTTCTCATACAAAATGCATATGGTTAGTGTTTTCCAATTTTCCAATAAGTCATGGTCAATGATGTACTTAAAAAACAAGCAGGCAAGATTACATTGAAACCATTTCAATGGATGTGTTTTTCTATGCTGGTGTTCTCTGTTTGCATTCCTAAAGTGTTCTTATTACTGTGATGTGTGGAGTGCGCGACCAGAGTGATTACGAAAAGTGCGCGCGAAAAGCAGAAGGGACGCAATTAAAAAGAAGACGACGTAAGAAGACGCTCGCGGACCGGGAGGACGGCACATGAAAACGACGACGAATGAGAAAGGCGTGGCCTTGCAAAATTAAATAGGACCAGAAAACAAGGCAGCCAACCACAAACATCCACGGAGTTCCTAGCGGCCACTGGCTGAATAACACGGTGGCACAGCGGTGGCCAATCAGACAGGAACAAGTAAGCGGAAAGACAAGAAAAGCTTGCGGCATCGGGATTCTCGGGAGTTCCACGAAAGAGAGTTCCGGAAGAGTTCCGGGCAGGAGAGTTCGAGGAAAGCAGCGGATCGTCCACGGGGCCGGGCGTTGGAGACGGCAGTCGGGTTCCGGACCCGAGCCACCAGGGCTTCACCCGACCGGGACCTCCTGCTGACCTGTCTCCAGCCAAAGGAACCCCAGCAGCTCGCAAGCTCCAGGCGAGGACTTGCTTAATCCCGTGCCCGTAGGCATAGCTGGAACAGTCGGGCTACGGGTCCGAGTTCCACGCCGAGACGCCTGGCAGGATGCTGCAACCACCTGATCGAGCCGCCTAGCTGCCCACGTCCTCCGTCGCAACGAGACATCCGTCGTCATCGTTCCGAACCGGCTGCACTTCGCTAACTTATTCATGAAGCTCATCGACGATTCGGTGAGCCATGCGCTTCTCCCGCGTCGACTTCACGCATCACTGTCAAAACCTTAGAGAGTAAATCGCCAGGACTTTCCCGCAGCGCCTATAGAGACTTATTAGAACTTTACTCAATTCTATCATGCTTTCGTTTCTCTTTCAAGTGTTTGTCGTTTAGTTTTTCTCTATTTTCAACAGTTTGATTAAAAGCTTGTGTGTGTGTGTCTTGTGTGAAAAACGGCTTTGTCCTTGATTAGACTCTCGGAGGCTTCGCCTGAGAGAGTCGTCCGAAAACGAACCTATAAAAGAACCTGCTTTAAAATAATCATCACAATTACCTTGTAACCCAATCTGTAAAAAAATACCTAATAGGGACTACAGTATTTATGAATAACTTGTTTAATGAATAAATAAACTTCCTAAGACACAAGACATCATATTGGCTGAGTAATGAGAGGGCATCAGAAAGGCGAGGGCAGAACACAATAATGCAAAGTGCTTGGTTCTGGATACGTTGCACTGATCAAGTGTATGACTGCTGTCTGTTCTCCCAGGTGGCTATACCACAGTTTAGATCACTGCAGATAAAACATATCAGCTGTTCTGCAATTCAACTGTGCTGACAGCCACAAAACTGAGTAAAAGTACAGCAAAGGAATGCCTGACGTAAAGAAGAGAACAAAAAAAAAAAGGCAATGCACACAACTTTAAGCAGTCTAGTAAGTACATTTTTATTGCAAAACCAGGATACCTAACAAACCTACGTTAATAAACTAGGCGAACATTATGCAAAACTTTGTTTACGAGGATTATATGTTTGTTTTAATTATTAAATGTTATTGAATACCGTTCTGTTATACTCTGTATCTGACCTGTCCGATTTGTTAGCACTGAACCGGAAACTAGCCTTCCTTGGCTATCGGTGTTTGAGTGTGTTTGTGTGAAAAAAGATAAAGCACTACTACTGCTAAAGAAAAAGACAAAAACTGACCCGGTGCACTCCATTGGCCCGTGCCCTCTGCAGCACTTGGTCCAGGTCATCGGGGTGCTTGCGTGAACCATTGTACAGGCCACGAAACATGGGATCTGCACATGCCATTTAGGACACTCCTAAGGGACACAAACACAGGTAAACACGTGAAAATGACTTGGAGATTTACATCTGAATGGTCTACAAATGTCTTGAACGCTTGACACCAAGTAACATCTTTGGGTTGTAATAAACGGCACAAGGTACAGCACAATTAGCATACAAATGCAACACTGAAATAGAGATTTCAGTAGGGCTGTGTGGATAGCAAGTCTCCGAGTGCAAAGTGAATTCGAATATTATAGTTTAAGTGCAAACTGAATTGAACATCTTGTGAATAATTTTTCAAATATTTCCTTAAATATGTTAAATTCTAGAGAAATGTGTAACTAAACTTGGGTGAGAAAAACTAAACAAATTTGCTGTGCAGCTAATATACTGCAACGATGTCATCCCTAGAAAAAAAAAACAGTCAAGTCCTTAAGGATAGCCCAATAGAGAGCTCTGCATACGCCTGACTTAACTTTGCCGAGTACACAGGTGTTAGCTTCGGTGCAATACATGTTAGCCTCAACACAGTGCACAAGTATTAGCTTCACTGCAAAGCACAAATGTTATGCAATGAAGCACACTACATGTGGGTATATATGGGCCACTAGTCACAGGACATTGCATACTTTGCCCCTCAATTACATACTTTGAATAGTTTGAATAGTGAAAGTTAAGTGTGAATTGAATCGAATACCAAGTACTATTTGACAGCTATTCAAATATTCGTGCACCCCTACATTTCAGCAATCCAATCAAATTATCAGAACGATTGAATGTCCATCATTCAATAGCAGTGTGAAAATGAACACAAAATGAGACAAGGTGAACATGCGGTATTTATCATTCCTTCATGAGAGTGTTTGCATGCACGCACTTCAGTGACATCAGTCCAATTCAAACACTGTCAGGTGAGATGAAAGAGATACAGGGCTTGCCACACCTGCTTAGGCTACCATTACATGAAAGACATTGAAGAACTATGATCATATTTCAATGCCATGGGTGGCAGCGAAGCTGACATGCTCAGGACTGCAGATATAGTGAGAAAACTTATGGCGAAAAGCAAGTGACGGCAGGCTTAGCATTCCTTTCGTAGTGGAAATATTGGCAGCTTGAGTTCAGTCGTGGAAAATGAAGTGAGTGCAGTTATTCTGAACAAGTCTGGGGAAAATAATTTGAAGACATCAATGGTCATATGCCCATGTAAGCAATTTATGTCAAAGAAGTGCATACCGTATTTACTCGCATAATGATCGCACTCATGTAATGATCGCACCCCTAAATTTTGTCGTCAAAATTTGATTTATATTTTGCCCCACGTGATGATTGCACCCCGAACTTGCCGCAGCAATATATTGGGTGCCAAGTCTAGCTGACGATCATCATGTTTACCGTCTGTCGAACGTTACACAAATAGCTCTTCAGGACTCACCAAGTGAACTGCACGCACCAAGCAGATGCCTAATTTTTGTCCACCCTTGGCGGAAACGTGCCGTATTAGGATAGCAGTAAAGACAAATGCCGTAGTTTTCACCATGCCAACAGCTTCAAGAAGACAGGCATATCTAACTCACTCGACGGAACGGAAGATAACTTTCTGTGGGACTGCGATGACACTGCCGGCTCCGACAGGGAATCGAGCGGCTACGACACTGACACCAGTGACGCTTCAGACTCTGAATGAAAGTTAGGGGGCCAGTGAATGAAAAAATTAAAGGGCAATATGCAATGCAAGTAGTTCCTGCGTGATGTGTGCGTTTAATACAAAGGCAAGCCTTACTCTACTTTTATTTTTGGTTATGTTCATGATAGCTATCGTAAGAATTCTGATATGCGACTTGTTTGCGTTACTGTGCTCTGAATAATATTTTGCGGAAAATTTACCCCGCGTAATGATCGCACCCCGAAATTTGCATCAATTTTTTTTTTTAAAGAGTGCGATCATTATGCGAGTAAATACGGTATATTGATCCTCAAAGTGATTCTGTTGTTCTGAAAAGTTGTTCCAGCATATGATCTTAAGTTAAATCTCATATTTCTACAATATTACACTTATCTAAACTTCATTCACATACGTATTATATTACTGCTAGCAGAAATGCTTATTGCACTTGCACATGCTCGGTTACCAAAAATGTCGTGCACTGAGATTCCCATAACCTTTACATGCCTTCTCTTAACTAGGCTTCTTAAACTTGAGTGTACCTCCCGTTTACAGAAGACATTTAGGCTAATGGTTCTGTGTTTAAAAGTCATCAACCTTCAGGTTTCTGTTCATGCTCCCTAAATCTGGCTGCATTCTGTCTTGTATGCTGTCTCCCAGCAATGCTTGTTTACAGATGTTCTCATAACAACTAGCTCCCATTCTGATGTTTTCAGGTGAAGCTAGTATTGCCCAACTCATGTCATAGTCGGTGTTGAAGTAGGTGTACAAGCAAGAAAGCATCATGAAAGCAGTGAAATAAACTGTTTTGCAACATCATTTCATCCCTATCCAAACTGAATCTGATGCTGATAGGAGGCTGTTGCACTGGTTTTACCTTTGGGCTTCCTCCTGAAAAAGCATTATTTTGATATGTGTATCCTAATTACATTTATGGCAATAAACTTCATTGACAAATTGGTAAAGGAGCCTCTACAACTTTCAAGCTCCAAAGTCTGTCTTGCCACTGCAACAAAGATGTTGCAAATGCTGTGCTAATCTGTGTTTTATACACAGATTAATGTGCTTAATACACAGACCTGTGTATGCCTTTTTCTTTTTTGTTCGAATAAAAGAAATAAACAGTACAACACTAACATAATCAAAAGAAGAGGCGTGCAGGACACGGACACAAGGAGAGCGGCGTTCGTGTTGTCCACTGCTCTCCTTGTGTCCGTGTCCTGCACGCCTCTTCTTTTGATTATGGACTGTTACCAACTCGCTCAACTTTCTGTCCTTTTGTACAACGCTAACATGAGACGCTCAGGTACCAAAGTATATTTTTGCTGGAAGGCACAGATATGATACACACAAAGCACAGTAAGTCAATTCAGGCCCTTGCTATATCTCACCTCTGACCAAAATCCAGTGATAAAGAGTAGCCTTCCAGTAATGCTGCTCATTTCACCGATGTACTAATTATACTCTCACAAGTCCTCAACACTTACGTTTCAAAAAAAAGAATGCAAGCGACACTTGCAGCCATTCCTTCACACCTGCTACTGACCATGCCACTATACAACACCTTTAACAGCTGCTCCATAAAAGCTGTTGTGCAATTTCCCTCTAGAAGCTTTGCTATAAGGCACTGAGCGGCTCTGAAAACGCAGGAACTGAGATGAAACTAGACACCTTATTTACTCGCGTAATTTGTGCCCTCACGTAATTTGTTCACCCATGGCATCTAGCAAGTTCTACAAAACATTTTACTTGCATACTTTCTGCTCTCTTTGCCATACAAGCCTACCTAGGTGTGCCCGCAAAATAAGCTACCTCTATGACCCCCTGCTGCAATGGAATCCCCAATACACTGCTGATTTGGTACCCAATGCTTCAGAATACGCCAACCATAGTTTAACTGGCTGTTCATAACTGGCTGTTCAAACTCACGTTCCTAGCCTTTGCCAAAGAAAATGAGAACTGTGTCGCTACCTACTGCCACGTGAATGACAGCCACGCTTGGTGCTGGTCTTTCAGGAAGCTGATGAGAGCACTCATGACAACAATTCTGAACTGGACATATTGGCTAGTGATTTACAGCATAAACCAAGACCAGATTGGGCTAGACAAAGTTTGTGCTCTGTTAAATGAACAAGTACCTTCAGTAATGCTGTGGTACATGAATGTCTTAATGTATGGTACATGTCACGTCTGTTCACATGTGTGTGTGTGAAATTGAAGCACAACCTGTGAACTCACCTTTAAGAGCCTTAGATTCACAAAAAAAGTGTGCGAATTATGCAAGTAAGTATGGTATTTCCAGCAAACGCAAGGCTTGCACTTTGCGTACATTATGGATGCATGCACACTTTCGTAGCATGCACACCCTGTAGTCCGTTCACCCACCGGTCAGGTTGGCCCCAATGTCGATGAGACGACGCCTGGCAGCCATGGTCCGTTATCCTGAAAACTGTACAAGTGTGATCACTGTCACCACACCTCAGCTAAGAAACATTGTCACCAGAATCTTGAACCACAATATAGTTCAGCCCCTTTATAAGAGGCATTGACATGAGAGACAGTTGAGTACTATAGGAGACACCATTCACACACATACAGTAAAACCTCGTTATAACGAAGTTGAAGGGGGAACTGTTATTACTTCGTTATAACAATTAGTTTGTTATAGCCAATATCAATTTCATCTATGGGAATTTCAAGGGGAATTGCGATTGCTTCGTTATATCCAATATTTCATTATATTCGGGTTCGTTATAACGAGGTTCTACTGTAGCTAGCTGCCCTGTCTCTCCCCATTAGTTAAGGTCCTCTTGTGTAACAGGCATGCACCTGAGGACAGTTGCTTGTTAAGGACTAAATACCCTTAAATTTTGGTGAAGTCTTGCTTCTGGCAGATATTTTAACTCTAAATGAAGCACTGCTGGCAGCTACCTGCAGTTAATTCAATGTGGAGACAAAAGGATATGATGACCAAGTAATGCGAGAAACTTGCGGTGGAGAAAAGACGAGTTCGGTTCCGCGTGACTCAGTCCACCAAGCAAACCACCTTATATTAAGGAAAATGGTATATAATAAACACTTTGTAACAGGCTGTAGCCTTTTTTTCATGGTCATCATAATCTTAGTCGTGTGCCCATATTTAAATAAGAGTTGATCATAAAATGAAAACATGATGCCCTGCTTATAACAAACATCCTCATATAAGGGACAGAAACTGCTCCCTGGTGTCCCTTTGGAAGGGTTCAACCAGCACAAATGTTCAAACCAGTCTCAACTTGCTTACATTGAGCTGCATAATGCCTATTAATTTTAATAACTGCAATAAGACATCATATATTTATTTTCCAGATATATATGGGCTCTCCAATAAAGCATTGCAAAAAAGAAAAAGAAGGAAAGAAAATGAACGTGTGCGACCTTGAAGGGACAAATTCTACATAAAGCCACCTTACAACTGATACCTCATTGTTATTAAAGTACATAAACTTAGAAAAACTGACATTTCAGCAAGTTGTCTTAGCTCTATATGAAATAGTACTAATCCGCCCAGTACTTGATTATGCATCTATACTTTAGAATCCATTCCATAAAAACGAAATTAACACGATTGAGGCCATACGAAAGAAAGCTGTTCATTTTATTTATCGTCATTAGGACAGCAACTTTTCACCTTCTTCTAATCGCTCTAACACGAAATTAACCATTGTGCCAACATGTCACAACAAAAATGTAAAGTTCCTGCACACCTCAACTCCCCATGCTGTACCCACTTAAATCAGTACCCTAAGTTTCCTCAACCCTCCAGTATTTGTAGTTCGCATAATAGTAACCTTTTGCCACTTAAATGTTGAACCGACTTTTTTACAAATATAGCTACTTTCCTTCAACAACTGAAGGTTGGAATGCATTGCCCGTGTTTGTTCACGTTTTGCCAATACAGTAGAATCTCGATGATACGAATTCGTAAGAAGCATGTAAAATATTCGTATCATCCCGAATTCGTATGAGCCAAAATAAGTTAAAGCCGATCATGAAGATGAACAAGAGCTTTATTGGGGTCAACTACTTCTTGCTGAAAATGTCCATGATGTCCTTTTGACCTTTTTTAACTTCGCTGTCCCTCAAGAAAGCCGCCTGAAAGGAATAAAACCGTGCTGCGGTTTCTTCACTCCCGCTGCCGGTTCTTACGTTGCTACGCAGTACATCGAAGGCGTCAAGGTTTTCCGACATTGACGGTAGGTGATCACAATCACCGGCATCTTCACCATCGCTCTCAGACTCGGTATCCTTTGCCTCGTCGATGGATCGCAGCCCACAGGCCGCTACGTTGTCGTCCGCGGTGACGATGTCTCGCGCCGAAGCTTGAGTTTCAAGGTTCTCCCAACCCTCGATGTGCAAATCGTCGTCAGTCTCTTGGTTTTCTTCCGTCGGAGCCGCATCCGATTTCGCGAAACATTCACACTTGCTAAAACAGTTCGCGATCGTGTTGGTCCCATTATCCCAGGACATGGCCAAGAAATGTAACTCGTCAAACAGGCTGATCCGCAAGTTTTCATCATTGTGCTCAATTTTCGCCAGAAGCCTCCGCACAAGCAATCCCTTCAAATGGTGCTTCACATTTCGGATTATTCCCGCATCCAGCAGCTGTAAACGGCTCGTGGTGTTTGCGGGCAGGAACCTTACGGAGACATTGCTGAAGTTGCAGTCTTTGGGGTGGGCCGAACACTGGTCAACGAAAAGCAAATTTTTTTCTATTTTTCGCTGCCATTTTCCGGTCCAAAGTCGTAAGGAACTCGCGGAAAAAATCTGCTGTCAAAAATCTGAGTCAGTCGCTCGCGTGAAGCGGTCATTTTGCGCGTTCGTATCATCCGCAATGGCTGGAGAAACTGTTCGTATAACACCGAATGACGGCGCATTTTATACAACATAGTCCGTCCAAAACAACAATAAAATTCGTATCATCGTGAAATTCGCATCAACCATAATCGTATCATCGAGATTCTACTGTAACCCATTTTCTGTCTGCAGTTGACATGTGGCGTTACCGTAACTCCTGCCACAGCCCATGAATGGGCTGCAGTATGTAGAAATAAATAAATAAAGTAAAATGGAGACCAAAGATAAGTGCTAAAAGTTGCTTTTTGTTCGCCACTTGACTTGGATGATGTGAAAATCAACATTATGGCTCGGTCTGTGACTGCCCACAAGTGAACATCTTTTAAAATCAAATTTCAGGTTTAGTCCTGGTTTCACACCTTGGTCAAGCAAAAATCCATATTCTGCTATCACTGGTCTTTTTTACCAAATCATACAACAGAGGACCTAATCGAATGACCATGTCAGCAGTGCTTATCATCACCAACATCAGCTTATCATGTGTTTCCCACAAAACAGCGGTCTACTCTCCCAGCAATTCCAAAGTGCCTCACTAGAGAAGCGGTAGCACAGAGGAACTAGAAAGCGCACACAAACCTAGAGGCCAACTCCAACAATATTTCAAAGTCAATGGACCTCTAAGATATTCGCTGGGTATGTTACCTGGCACACTTCTGTCATTTATGCAAGATTACAGGCTTGAGAGGTGTGCAGATTGCTTACGAATCAATGTTATTGACAACTTCAACCTCCCAATCCTGGCCATCCACAACTACTGGCCACAATATGTGTGGACGTGATCGAAGGCAAAGCGAAAGAATTTACTGAAGCGCACGAGTGCCACACTGTGGCCTATGATGTATGCAAACCTCACAGGCCATGCCCATATCAGTACTTTTCTACAGGAAGGGTCCATGTGTCGTTCTACTGCGCAAAAGGCACGTTGACTCATTTGACAACATAAAAAGACAGCAATGCTTGCTTGGATTTCAGTTTCAGTTTAGCACTTCTTTGCTCTAATTATTAAAATTATTTTCACATTTGCTGAGCACTTCTACCATCAAGGGGTACAACAGGAGAACCTCGGGAACAACCACGACAAGGTCAAAAATTACCGTAGTAGGCGTTTAAGGCACATATGGCTTCCTTTCAGTCTACAGTCATTCCTAAAGCGTCCACAATATGCAAGAAATTTGAGTAGTTGTAGCACTCTGGATAAATTTTGACTGCCTGGGGTTAGTTAATGTATATCCAAGTGTAAGCATAAATTTTGTTCTTGCATTACACCCCTACTGAAAAGCAGTCACCATTGCCAAAAATAGGATCCACGACTTTGTCCTTGGCATAGGAACACTGTAGCTGCTAAACTACCACAGCAAGAACAGAAAGTTTCCTATAAGGAAAACGGTGAATTAGATTATGATTATTCTCTACCTGTTTTTACCTATGGCCTTGTTCCTATCAATTTTCAAACATGGAAACCAATGACAACTAAAGCCTGTTTGCTGACACCCTTTTTCTGTAAAGATGCGCTCTTGCATATCTGTCTTTTGTTTCAATCATTCTGTTCTGAATTTAACGAGCAAAAAGATGGCTGGCCAAGTGCCATAACAATCACTTCTCTAGCGACACTAAGTCATATGTTCCTGTTCCTCCTTAGGACTATGAGTAAAGTGGAAGAGGGCAAAACAAGAGGACTCGTTTTACTTATGCTAATTCCTTTTACACTTACAATGGCCTCGCAACCCCTCATACTCATTACTTTCTCTTAGTTTCTTTGTGTTTCCACTTCCTTCACAAATAACGAACAAACACACCTATAGCACAATTTCACTACATCTCGCTTAAACTTATATACACTGTACACAACACATGTAAATTTTTCAATGCCATGAATGTTTTCTTCTTTCTTGCAATCTTCAGCAGAGCCAGCGGTGACACGAGATAATACTGACAAACAGCTGTAGTTTTATTCACTGATTTTCCCCGATTCTCAGAGCAGATGACACCCCACGTCTACCATGGTACAAATGCCACAATGGCTCTTTGCAGTGAAGTAACATGGCGTGCAGCAAAACGTTCTGAATATGCCATAGAGACATCACATTTGACCAGTGCCATAGAGCACCTTAACATGCTAAAGCTTCCTGCATGATATCAAGTACAGCATTTACTTACTATGATTACTATGAAATAGGGGCATGTGAGTGTCCAAATGTTTTGAATATTTGTCAAACATTACATGAGCAATATTCGTATTTGATTCAAAAATCATCTTGTCAGAAATTCTGAATATTTGGTCTAGTCGTCCTCTAAATACTGTCTGATCTTCTGTGTATAATGTCCAGACCGGCAATGCCTGTACGGATATGACTATACTGCACACAAAAGTGTGATAACGGCCAACAATAAGTGTTCCAATATGTATGACTCAAAGCATGCCATAGCGATGAATTATGAATACTAACAATGTTGAACTATGAGCACGGTGGTACCACTGGTGCTCCTGTAACCATACTAACAGCTAACACACTGCATGCTTTTAATAGACAACTTAAATGTTCCACCAACAGTGGCGTTCACTGACACCTCTTTTTGCATCAAGGACCTCTTCAAGCAGTTGCACAGTTTACAAAAACCAAGCATCACCACGTTGCAACGCTTTTCTCAAGTACTTCCCAATACTGGCTGCTTCAGAAAGGAGTGCCTGTGGCCTGACCATGTGGAACTAACATTTCTTTCATGATAACTTTTAGTATTTCTTATCACTTTGTTATGCTGTGGTACCTAATCAGTGCAACTGCGATCTGACAAGCCAGTCTAGAGAGAGAGTCTCAGATGGCGTTACATATATTATGTTGATACTAGTGTACCAATGTACTTTCTCAAGGTAAGTTCTTGTGTTAAATAGCTTGTTTTAGTGCACAGGCTTTTGTCTTTTTGTATTCAATATTTGACTTTGGATATTCATATTCTGTTCGTATTCTATAAATTTGAAATGCACGAGGCCATGCTATGGAACAAAATGCCAGTGAACTGCATCAAAGAAACAAAATATATGTGAGAACACCAGCAAAATTAAAAAGTACCATCTTGATGGCTTTTAGAAAACAAGCAGATGTGCAGCTTGCTGAGTGATGTCAGCTAACAAAGAGAGTTTGGAAAAGTAGCTGTACTACACCAAAGAACAAATACATTCAAAGAATCTCTAGATACACATTACAAAGGCACACTACCGCTTTGCTATGGGACCTAAATTTGAAGCGTAATGATGGAACTTGCAAGGAAGATGACAATAGCACAATGAAGGCAATAAGAGCAAATGAAAAGGCATAACTTCAAAGGGGTCTTAAACACATCATTTAATGCAGTCAGAAATTGGTGTCAATCACTTGTGCAGGCTCCCATGGACATGTGACCCAAACAGTGCTGCACTGCATGCACCACAGAATTTGTCTAAAATGGAGATGGAGTTCACAGACTTTTCTCCCAACAAATGAAGTCACAGAGAGCACACACTACTATTTCAGTCAACATTTGTGTGTGTGTGTGTGTTCTTAAAATCCAGGCATACATTTTCTTTTTACAGTAAAACCTCGTTATAACGAAGTTGAAGGGGGAGCTGGTAATTACTTCATTATAACCATTAGTTCGTTATAACCAATAGCAATTTCATCTATAGGAATTTCAAGGGGAATTGCGATTACTTCGTTATATCCAATAGTTCGTTATATCAGGGCTCGTTATAACGAGGTTCTACTGTATATGTTAAAGGATTGCCCCCAGCCCACTTCTACATGTACTGATTCATTGCATAATAAACAGGTGTGCAAAACACGGACACAAGAAAAGAGGAGTGGACAATATCGTGTTCTCCACTCCTCTTCACTCGCGTCCATGTTGCGCATGCCTATTCTTTACATAATGAATCCTTACAAACTTGCTCAGTTGTCTGTCCTTTTATGGGACGAGAAATAAATAAGTGCACAGTGAAGCGTTGCTTTGCCCTTGAACCATTACGCACTGCCACGCTCGACCAACTCTTTCTGTCGACACCCTTCTACACGACAGTCATTATGAGGAGTCCAATGTGCAATGCAATGCGCAAAGGCCAACGCGCAATGTATGGAAAAAAGTTTTAGCTCAAATTTGCGGGTTTGATCCCCAAAGCTCGAGGGATGCTGCTTGACACCCTTGCCAATTATGTCATGATTAATGATAAAAGAAGAGCTTTGCAGTTGCAGCAGTATTCATGGCATAGAATTGGCTCGAATTTTAATCGGAGGAGCTATCCAGGGGCCCCCACCATGGCTGCCTTCCCCTGTTGTCCCGCAGAAGGGAAAAGCGGACCTGCGCTTGCTCTCGACCCTCTACTCACACCCTTGGCCTCAGCTACGTGATAGCGATAATCAGAGGATGAATTTTCAGGCATTAAGAAAGAAAATTCAAAATATAGGTCAGCAAAGCAATGTTCCACGCCTCCAACATCGCAAGTATGGGCACAATAAATTTTTGCATAAGTGGAAATACTTTAAAATGATGGCATGGAGAAGTTGTATTTATGACAGCAAACAAAAAGTTTTATTGTTAATGTTGACACGAAGCACAAACACTCCATCATAGCAACTGTCCCATTATTCTGCTGGACTAACGATAAACAATGTTTAATTCAACATGCACACTGTTCGCATTCATGCTCAATAGCCACTGTCGCTTAGTGGGGCATTGCATATAGTGATGACGGCATCAAAAAGAATACTTGATAGCCGGGAGTAGAGATTAAAAAAAAGTGCTACAAAGTCTGCTTCAAGCAATTAAACCAAGACAAAATGAGGACAGACAAATAATAAATCCAAGATAGATGATGATTTCTTAAGAAATTATCACGTTCTTACATGAGGGCTGTTAAACTATGGCAACCTTCTCATATACACTGATATCATCCGAATTGTACAAACAAGATGTCCCAACACTACCAAATACATTTGCGCCCATTTGAAGTGTACATGTTTGAAGAAATCTATTTGAAGAGCGCATGGAACTTTGCGCTTTATAGCAACTGGTTAAACTAGAGGACAGGTTGTGACCTAGAGAGTTCCAAACGGTCAATGTTGCCCAGTAGCATGAATAGAGGTGTCAAATGCACTCGAAAAGCAAAACTTGGGGCTAGAGAATGGTCATATCAGTGCTTATTTCAAAAATAGGCATTTAGGTGCAAATGCCAATATAGGCATTTATAGCGCTATAAAACACTATAAAGAGACTATAAATTCCCTTCTTAACCCCTAATGCACGCTAATACTGTATATCAAAGTCGGGTGATAGGAATGCAAGGAATAAAATCGGCATTCGCCTACAATCTGGTCTCTAGTGATAATGACAAGGCAGTGATAGTGAACGTGACACCCTTGACCCAGCTCCACTGTCTACTCATATATTTCACAGGAGTGGAACAGCTTCAGTTTTTTAAAGGGCCTTTCAAATAGCTCTTTTCTTTACTGCACGAGTGGTTAGCCTACAACGAGCAGTCCTAGCATCGGTGTCCCATCAAAGGCAACTAGACATCGCTGGAACAGGCAGATGCCATCAACAGACCCCTAGGCCAACATCATCAAGCAGAAAGTTTAGATCTTTGGACATAGATTCTCCATGGTTTCATCTTAGGAGCTTTCTTCAGCGCGCACAAAACAAGAATGCAAGGGACGTCTCTGCCAGTTTTGTATGCACTCAAGAAAGCTTCCAATAGGAAATCATACTGACCTGGCCAGTATTCAATATCCTCCATGGTACTGCATGGAGAATTCCATGTCTACTTTGACTTCTGGTGAGCCTCAAGAAAAGCTTTAAAATGGCCACAGACATCGCTGCTTTGTCCATAATGTTGTACATTTTACTATGTAATAGATTTGATGGGGGCATCTATATACAGTTAATAAAACATAAAATCATTTCAGAACCAACATTCACGAGGCCGGTCCTATTTAAAAGAAAAGGTTAAAATATTGTAACTGCACGCAGACTTCTCGGTTATGCAAAGAACCTTCTAGGAACGATTTTTGAAAAGTGATAAATTTTAAGCTACCTCTAAAGCTTACATATGGTGTCCAAGCTACCTTTACGTAATAACAATTCTAGCTGAAACACAATCAGTGTATTATTCACCTCTCTCAAATAATATGCTACAAATAACTTTGGAATACGACTGTCTTGCAACCTTTGCAGATATTGTAAGAATATCCCGCAAGCTCTACTTTATACCACGTTTGACTGCTTGATGTGCTCTAAACAGCACACTTGCCAGGACAATGACATCAGCTTTTGTTCAGTCACATATTCATGCTTTAATTCCTTTTGTGTTAAACTTTATAAAGCTTTCTGATGATTTTTATTCCATGTTATCTGAAGTCCAATTTAAAATTCTGCTTTCTACAGCCACCAGCAATTTTACCTTTAAGATATCCCACTATTGTCCGAACGAAAAAGCACTAAAATTTGGCAAACAATACCAACCATCAGCTCATGGTTGCAGTGATAGACACTAACAGTTTCTTTATTACCACTGATGTCTGCAGCCTATTACAATGTAATAGCCACTCATGTCTCAAGAAGCCTGTGTCTGCTTGTCTATTCACTTGAGGGTCCATGCCCAAGACAAACTATTTGGAAGTCATACGCATGGCCAATATGTCTCCCGTATTCATGTGTCCTCTCAGCCTCTCTCAGGAAACACCAACTAACTGAAGCACTAGTTCTTATCATTCAGTGCCATGATAAGATTGAAACAGCTAAAAGTAGCAAGGCTGAACCCACTGTGGTTCCCTCAACTATTTCCCCACTGCAAATTTTCATCATGCGTAGATGGATGCCACAGCGCCTCCTTTCAATCAGAGCAATCGCTAGTGACGAATATCGTAGATATCTTTACAACATGCATTGACGAAAATTGTTTAGCGCAGGCAAAAAAACGGAGCACACAAGAAAGGCACACAAGGGACAAGTACTACTTACAACTGGACTTGCAACTGGACTTACAACTTGTCCCTTGTGTGCCTTTCTCATGTGCTCCGTTTTTTTGCCTGCGCTAAACAATTTTCGTCAATATGCACCAACCAGGCCCTCAAAAAGTCCTATTACGACGTGTAGTCTGTACAAATAAATTGGCAATTCCAAATTACAAAATAGGCCATCAGTGTAGCCAGTGATTGAATGTTCAAATGCTTAAACTGAAACCAATGTCACACAGTGACTCCGGCACAGTCATGCAAAAGAAGTCAGATTCGTAATTGGTATTACCCCTCCCCCCCCCCCCCACAAAAAAAAGGGGTAAAAAAAAGCAATGGCCCTTCACCAACAAGCATGACACATATGCGCCGCGTAAGGCTTTCCAGTCACCTGAGTCATTCTGCATGCATAACGGAAGTAAATGCAGTGGGATCGCAGCCCTCAGTAAACCACATGCAACATCAGTATAGGTCTGTATATGCTTAAAATATAAGACGGTGGCGCAAAATGGGACAAGGACGAAACAGGAAGAAGCGACGTATACAAGCGCACAGTATACGTCGCTTGTATACGTCGCTTCTTCCTGTTTCGTCCTTGTCCCATTTTGCGCCACCGTCTTATATTTTAACTATGCACCAACTAGCCCAGCAACAAATTTTATTGGTCTGGATATGCACAAGGTATCAGCTTGTCTCCCATCACAATTCACACTCCAACAGTACTTGAGGTGAGGTGCTTTGCCAGAGTTAAAGGGTCCCTGCCACACTTTCTGAACACAGCCAGAACGCAGTGCCTGTCAGTCGGTGAAGCTCGTGTGAACATGTGCTGTGCGCACCAGGAAATGTAGAAATTTGCGTTCAAATACAGCTGGAAATCACCAGTTATTATTTCAACAAATGACATTACTGATAGCACCAACCAGGTTGCTCAACTTTTCTTGGTCTTCTTAAGGATGGATGCATACAACGTGTATGTTTGCTGAACTCAAAAACGAACTTGCAAAGCATCGCAGAGCATCCTTCCATGGTCACGAGATCAGCAAATACTCTTTCTGCCTCAAGCACTGTGGTCAGTGTTCCCAGTGACGTTTCTTGAGAGAACAGCATGCACATTTGAAAGCGAATTGCAAATTCCTTGGAACATACAGAGCAGTAACATTTACCTCACACAATTGATGAGCTTTGCCTTTCGAGTAGGTCAAAAAAGGTGTCAGGCCTAAAGTGATACACAATCGCGTTAGTACCGCCCAAACATTCAGGAAAGAAAGCCAACACATGGTCACAAAGGACATTTGTTTAGGGCCATGGAAACACTCCGCGCTCAGAGTCACTTAACACACTTCTGATCCACATCTGTTTCAATCAGTTTCATATTTTATATGCTGTCGGACTAGTTGGCACAAAGCTGGACTTGAATTGACTGGTGTAAGTACCAAAGACAGGACTTGTGAGTGTGTAGAGCTGCTCAAATAGAGCAAAAAAAGGAGACAGAAGGTGTAATCAAATGTACAGCAAAATAGGGTGAGCCATGACTTATTAACTCACCCAAACTGCTATTTAAAACAGACACAGGGACGAGGAACACAAGACTTGTACTCCAGGAGCATCTAATCCTTGTCCAAGTATTTGTGTCAATCAGTTGTATTTCAAGTTTATGTTCACATATTAACGCACATTTCTAAACACTTATGCACACATTGTAGAAGCAGAATCCTGAGTCAGAACAAGCAGCGTCAGTGAAAAAATAATTATCCGTTATTTTCTGCAGCTCAGCAGCTGACTATGCAAACTGTTTAATCTGCGCGCCCATAATACGTTACATGATTACAATTAGCGCGAAGGCAACAAAAGGTTCAAGATGGGTAAAATGACGTAGAGCCCCACGGAACTTCCCCATGTTTCGCAGGTTGATTGACTTCTGGGGTTTTACGTCCCAGTACCACGATGTGAAAGACGCCGTAGTAGAAGGCACCGGAAATTGCGACCACCTGGGGTTCCTAATTAACATGCAGTACACGCCCAGTACATGGGCCTCAACATTTCGCCTCCATCGAAATACTGCCGCCGCGGCCGGGATTCGATCGCGCAACCTTCGGACCACCAACCGAATGCCACAGCCTGTAGTCCACCGTAATGCGGCGATTTTCGCAGCAGGAACGTGGGCAGTTGAGTGGACACTCCATCGGTACAGTACAACACGGGCCTGGAATCCCTCATTTTCTAACAATTTTCGCAGCTTTTAGCGAATTAACGTTCCTCAACGATGCACTACTTGACCCGTCAAAGAAACGTCGCAATCAACCTCAGTAAAAACAATCGGACACATGCAACTGAGGTCGTTATCCGCATCCACTTACACGTGCAACTTCAGTACGTACCGCGTAGGGACGTCACTTCGTTCGCGGCACCACTGCGGAGAGCAACTGAACACGCGACAAATGCCGATTCAGCGGACATCGCGCCCAAAGGAACCGTTACTTGCACTCGGAGTTCTGCGACAAAAGCAGCGGAAGCGGGAACGGGTTTTCTCTAGCTGAACAGTATACGGTTTAAACACCGCGCCAGCGGCCCGACCATTCGCCGGGTTTCGAAATCTACCGGTTTGTGCGGAAGACACGCAAGACAGACAATGGCAAGGGCCTTCCCTGCCTAACTTCCCTCTTGTTCCGGCCACCCCATGGAATGATCCGGAGCTCAAATCATTCGACAAACGTTTGCGCAAGCGATTTAAAATAAGTAGTGCATGCATACGTACACAGACCGTGCCGTTAGAGCGCATGGCACAAGCGCAACGGCTTCCGCGGAAATGGCAGCTTGCTGGCAAAACTAACTTACTTCAGTTCACAAAGAGACTGCGCACCACATCTTCGGAAGCGTTTAGCGGCACTAGCACGCATTAACGTAACGTACTACATCACATAAGCAAGACGCGCGCGCGTTTATTTTCCATTTCGCCGGCACTTTCACGTCACAGTCTTGCAGTCTCCAAAACGAAGTAACCAACCCAACCGAAACCCCACACGAGCACCGCTGAGCGCGATGCGATGATGGCGCCAGAGGCGCTGTCGTCGCAAGCTGCTCTCCGTGCCGCAAGGTTTGCTTTTGCTCGTTTAGTTCTTTTTTCTTTTAGTTCGCCGTATCGTTTTATTACGCCGTGATGCCACAGCCTACTTGAACTGGTATAGCGCATTACGGAACAAGAGAAACGGCCAAGCAGACCGACATAAGGACAAAGCGCTCTGCCCTTTTGTTTTGGTCCGCTTGGCCGTTTCTCTTCTTCCGTAATGCGCTACACCAGTCCAAGTACGACTTGTGGCCACAAGTTAACCCCAGCTAGTGTTATCATATATATATTTTCACGGTGCTTTTTTAACTGCAACACATTTTTTAAATTAGAAAAAAATCGCAGCATATCCACGGGGTGAATGATGATGAGTGGGCGAAGCTCCGGAGGGAATCATCGGTAAACCGTCAACTATAGTACACTATACCGTCAACCTTCGTGTAATTCGCCCAGTCGATCATCATGTAAAGACGCAGCGCCTTACACAGGCCGGAACGCGCACCGCGTTTGCCGACGCCATTACATGACTGCTGAGAGAGTATAAGGCGGAGAGGCCACAGTGTCTTACACACCGCGGTGGTGTAGTGGTTACGGTACTCGGCTGCCACCCAAAAAACGCGGGTTCGATCCCGGCCGCGGCGGTCGCATTTTCGATGGGGGCGAAAATGCCAGAGGCCCGTGTACTGTGCGTTGTCAGTGCACGTTAAAGAACCCCAGGTGGTCTAAATTTCCGGAGCCCTCCACTACGGCCTTTCCTCTCTATCTCTTTCACTCCCTTTCCCCTACCCCCACGGACGCTTAGCCGTGCTCCCTACATGGGCTGCAGATATTAGCGTCCTTTCTTAACCGAACCACAATCAATCAGCTTCTTACACGGGCCGTAACGCGCTAGCACAAACGGGTTAGAAACGCGCAGTCTTTCGTTAATGTTGGGTATTTATTGTCATCGTGGTGCATGTGTCCATGTGCGCTTCGTGGCGTGGCGTACGCCACGCCACGAAGCGCACATGGACACATGCACCACGATGACAATAAATACCCAAAATAAAAGAGGCACACGTCATGCAAATAGGGGAAGAGTGGGAACTTCTCAAGCAAAGAATAAAAATAAAAGCGATAGAGAGATATAGTGTTTTAGCATTCGAAGCCAAAAAAGAAGAGAATTGGCTTAGATCTGATGGTCTCAGTGCTTCGTTTTACAAGACTTTTAAAACAGAATTATCCGAAATACTTACAGATGTATTCAATGAGGCGTATGAATTGGATACGCTTCCTCGTTCTTTCAGTGAAGCTTATACAGTTTTAATACCCAAGACGGACCAGAGTGATAAGTTAAAGTTGGTTTCCTCATATAGCCCGATTTCACTGACGAACTGTGTTTACAAAATTTTGATGAAAGTTCTAGCACGCCGACTCCAAGGTGTCATTAAAGAATTGGTCGGCCCTCACCAAACATGTGGAATTATGGGTAGATCCATTGTGACTAATATTCACAAGATTCGATCTGTGCTCGAGTGTTGCGATGCTACTAACGGAGGTGTAGCGATACTTCAGCTCGATCTAGAAAAAGCATTTGATTGTGTTTCTCATGCTCTCTTGCTTGACATCCTAGAGCACGTCAATGTCGGCTCTGTCATTAGAAATGGGGTGGCTATGGCATATCGGAACTGCAGAACTCGCTTGATAGTTAACAAGTCATTGGGACGCTCTATTAGCATAAAGCGTTCTGTTCGGCAGGGCTGCCCACTGAGTCCCCTATTGTTTGGTATTTACATAGAAACTCTACGAGGATTTAGGTTACAAACATCGGAAGTTAAAATCCTGGCGTATGCAGACGATGTCGCGGTATGTTGTATGGATAAAGAAAGTGTTGCCGCTATACTGTTGCAGTAGTGAAGAGATTCAGCAATGCAAGTGGAAGCCTCGTAAACTGGGGAAAGTGCCTTGGGTTTTGGCATGGACAATGGTTATCAAAACCAGACATTTTCGCCAATGTTAATTGGGTAACCAGTCCTGTTAAATATCTAGGTGTCCCCTTAGAATTTTATAAAACCAATAATGAATACTGGGAAGAACAAACAAGAGAGACACAGTTGAAGGTGAATAGGTGGAAAGGTAACAATCTGTCAATGTTTTCTAAAGCTACTGTTTGCAACCTCTTTATTGTCGCCAAACTATGGTATGTTATGCAAGTACTACATTGTTCACGGACCAACATACAGAAGCTTCATCGAATATTCGCAATCTTTGTTTGGGCTTCAAATTGGGAAAGGTGCAGTAGAACTAATTTGTTCAGAAGAGTGAAGGATGGGGGGTTGGGATTACCACACCTTTTCATTAGACAGGTTGTTAACAGGTTCTTCTTTTTTCGCGAAACAGATGATCCTTTCCTGCGCACTGTGTGCCAGTTGAGGTTGATGAGAGCATTGCCTGAATATGTGGTTGGTACGGAACACATGCCAGGGTCTATTTGTGGGTTCCTTAAAGAGGTCATTTTAAGTGTTCGTTTTTTGTCTGTTAGATTTTCTAGCGAATACCTTTTCTCCGTGAAGCGTAAAAAGCTGTACAAAGATGTATGTGATTCAGTATTCCCAGTCCCCTTGTATAGAGCCATATACAGTGGAGGCCAAGGACAGGACGTCCTTAAGCGGGTGAAAAGAATGGAAGTAGCGCCTGATGCAAAGTCTTTCTTTTTTAAACTTCACACAGGGACCTTATCTGTGAAGACATTTCTAGAAGATCGTGGTTTATTTACACCTTGGGGTTCAGATTGTCTTATATGTAAAAAGCCAGAAACCATCCACCACGTGTTTTTACATTGCTGGGAGGACGTATATTTTTGGGATGTCCTTCAAAGAACTTTAAAAAAGGATTTACCTTTAGATTCATATGGGATCAGATTTCTTCCAGTTGACGATGAAGAAGGCTTGCCGCTAGATTTAATTATGTTAACGGGCCTCCATTGACTATGGCGAGCTCGCATGGCAGGGTTTTATTGTGAGCCTGATGCAAGGCCCGCGCGACTACATTTTCGAGAATGTATGTTAAAATTTGTTGAATACCAGAAAACGAAGGAATGCCAACCTGAGTGGTTGTCCAGGGTCACACCCTTGACAACGCTCAAGGAATTCTAGATGATTTTTGTCCAGTTGCACTGAGTCTATTTGTTGTATAGACTACCGAAGTGTGCTCTTTTACCGGGTGTGTACAAAGAGGCAATAAAGAAAAAAAAAGTGGCGTGGCGTAGTGGCTACCGCCGCGCGTTCCGAAGCGAGGGGTCGCTGGTTCGATTCCGTGCTTCGGACACAAAGTTCGGAATTTTTTTTCTCATCGCCCATGGTCCACCAAGCGCTATCCGACACGTACGGCGACGATCCAGGAGAATGAGAGGAGCGCAGCAGCCAATCGGAGAGGATGGATGGATGGATGCTATGAGCGTCCCCTTTGTAACGGGGCGGTGACATGTGCGCCACCAGGCTCGTAGAACTTGTTTTCTTTCTCTGTTTAAATTTTCCTCATGCCCTTTAAATTTACTTCAATCAAATCGATCATACTATAGCAAAAAACGGAAATTCATAGCCCAGTTCCCTGCCCCTTATGGCAGAAAGTCCATATTTTTTCCCATAATTACTTTTGTCCGTTCTCTAGTTTTCTGCCACCAGTGTTCTAACCGTCTCTTACTTATTTCAATCGCGGCTATGTTCAGCTTCCCGTTGTTCGCCCTAAAACCCAAGGCTTCCTGTAGGGTGGAGCCCAAACGTACACCTGGGTGGATATTTCCGCATTCAATCAGAACATGCTCCGTCGTTTCCCTATCTTCCTCACAGCATGTGCATTTTTCTTTACTGAATTTCGCTTTATAAATACGCGTTCTAAGGCAGCCCGATCTCGCTTCAAACAATAAAGCGCTTCCTCTTGAATGATCATAAAATGCCTCCCTCTTTATTTCGTTTTTGCGCCCTCAGTAGTTATTCAGAGTCGGTTTTTTTTTCCCATCGCTGCCCTCCAGTAAATCTTCTCCGCCTCTCTGACTTTCCCCTTTACGCTCTTTGTTGTCAGTTCTCTTAGAGCCGTGTATTTACTGGTGAGCCTCCTAGTCCTCTTTCTCCACTGCGTGTCAACGCTCTTTCTATATAAATAGCGGAACACCTTCACTGCCCACCTACTCTCTTTCATATTCCTTAGCCTCTCGTCAAACCTTATTTTGCTCTGCGCTTCCCTTGCCTCAAAACTCGCCCATCCCATATCGCCCTTTACAGCCTCGTTTAGCCCTTTACAGCCCATCCCATATCGCCCTTTACTGAGATGGATGGATGGATGGATATTAGGAGCGTCCCCTTTATAACGGGGTGGTGGCCGGGCCACCAAGCTCTAGTTTTATTTCTTTTTCGTTTACAACCATTTCTTTTCCCGAATCACACATATTTTCGCAACAAATTTTTTTCCTCGTCTATTTATTTTATCTATTATCGTTCTGCTGTGATGTAACAATCTTACCCGAACCACCTTGCGCTTTTGTTTGCTCCATACTTTTGCGCCACCAATGCTCTAAGCGCCTTTTACTTATATCTATCGCCGGCATGTTCAGCTTTCCCCTGTTACTCCTGAAACCCATGGCCTCCTGTAGGGTAGTGTCCACAGCTACACCTGGGTGGACATCTGTACATTCAATCAAAATATGGTCTGTCGTTTCCCTAGCTTTTCCACAGCACGTACATGTATCCCCTTCTTTATTGAATTTCGCTCTGTAACTTCGGGTTCTCAGGCAACCGGACCTTGCCTCAAACAGTAAAGCGCTTCCCTTTGAATTATCGTAAAATTTTTCTCTCTTGATTTCGTCTTTCCCTTTTCGGTAGTTGTTCAATGCCGGTGTTCAATGCCGGTAGTTGTCCAATGCCGCTAGATGGCGTTGGCGGTGCAGGATGGATGGATGGATGGATGCTATGAGCGTCCCCTTTGTAGCGGGGCGGTGACATGTGCGCCACCAGGCTCGTAAGAAGATTTAAGCACTTTTTTTTCTCTCTCTCTTTAAATTTTCCTCATGCCTTTTAAATTTACTTCAATCTAATCGATCATACTATAGAAAAAACGGAAATTCATAGCCCGGTTCCCTGCCCCTTATGGCAGAAGGTCCTTATTTTTCTCTATAATTATTTTTGTCCGTTCTCTCTAGTTTTCTGCCACCAGTATTCTAACCGTCTCTTACTTATTTCAGTCACGGCTATGTTCAGCTTCCCGTTGTTCGCCCTAAAACCCAAGGCTTCCTGTAGGGTGGTGCCCAAACGTACACCTGGGCGGATATTTCCGCATTCAATCAGAACATGCTCCGTCGTTTCCCTATCTTCCTCACAGCATGTGCATTTTTCTTCTTCTTTACTGAATTTCGCTTTATAAATACGCGTTCTAAGGCAGCCCGATCTCGCTTCAAACAATAAAGCGCTTCCTCTTGAATTATCATAAAATGCCTCCCTCTTTATTTCGTTTTTGCCCTCTCGGTAGTTATTCAGAGTCGGCTTTTTTTCCATCGCTGCTCTCCAGTAAATCTTCTCCGCCTCTCTGACTTTTCCCTTTACGCTCTTTGTTGTCAGTTCTCTTACAGCCGTATATTTACTGGTGAGCCTCCTAGTTCTCTTTCTCCACTGCGTGTCAACGCTCTTTCTATATAAATAGCGGAACACCTTCACTCCCCACCTACTCTCTTTCATATTCCTTAGCCTTTCTTCAAACCTTATTTTGCTCTGCGCTTCCCTTGCCTCAAAACTCGCCCATCCCATATCGCCCTTTACAGCCTCGTTTGTCGTTTTCCCGTGAGCACCCAACGCGAGACGTCCCACAGTTCTTTGATTCACATCCATTCCTGATTGTATCTCTGGCCTCATGCACACCACTGAGTTCCCAAATGTAAGCCCCGGTACCATTACCCCTTTCCACAGACCCCTAAGCACCTCGTACCTATTGTGTCCCCATAACGCTCTGTGCTTCATTATTGCTGCGTTCCTTTTTCCCTTTGCTGCCAAGGCTTTTTCGTGTACCTTCATGTATATATCACCCTCATTAACCCATACGCCAAGGTACTTGTATTCGCTTACTCTCGGTATTTATTGGCCCTGTATGGATACCGCGTGGTCGTTGGGATCATTGAATACCATCAATCCGCATTTTGTTGCACTAAATCCTAATCCTAGAGCCTCGCCTTCCTTCCCGCATATATTCACCAGCCGTTGTATATCATCTCGACTGTCCGCGAATAAGACAATATCATCAGCATAAAATAAACCCGGAAGCATCTGCTCAATCATCACGCTGCCCTGTTTGTGTGACAGATTAAAACCAATGTTGCTATCTCCTAGCGCTTTTTCCATTCTAACCATGTACAGCATGAATAACAGCGGCGACAAAGGACATCCCTGTCTCAGCCCTTTGCTAATATCAACGTTCTTTCTGCTACTGATTCCTTCCCATTCTATGCCAACTGTATTTTCTCGATATATTTCCCTCAAAAGCTGTACACAATCGTCGCCTATGCCCATTCCTTCCAAAATTTCCCACAATATTTCCTGATTAACATTGTCATACGCCCCAGTGATGTCTAGAAAAGCCACATACAACGGCCTCCTTTCTATTTTAGATATTTCTATACACTGAGTAAGAACAAATAGGTTATCGTCTAAACGCCTGTCTACTCGAAATCCATTCTGAAGTTCTCCCAAAATATTGTTACGTTCTGCCCAGGCTTCTATTTTTAATTTTACTGCTTGCATAGCCATCCTGTATAGTACCGATGTAATGGTTAGCGGTCTATACGAGCGAATGTTGTTCTTTTCCCCCTTGCCTTTATAGATTAAGTTCATTCTGCTTTTTCGCCAACTGTCCGGTATTTGCCTCTCCTGTAAGCATTTTTCTACGGCTTTCAATAGTGCTTCTTTAGTGTTCTTTCCTAATTCGTTAATGAGGCTAACGGGGACCCCATCTAAACCCAGGGCAGTGCGCTTTGGAATTTTTCCTTCGGCCTTTTTCCAGTTGAAATTCTCAAGTTCTAGCTCTTCCTTAGTTTCGTTATCCGTCATGGTTTTATCCACTGGGGGAATTTCTTGGACGATCTTTTTAAACGAACCGGCTGTTACCTTCTGTATGTAACCCAACGCTTCGTACCCTTCCAATTGATTTCCTCTTTCATCAACAATACTCTGTTGCAATGTGGCAGACTTTTTACCTAGAGATTTTATGTGGTTCCAAAATATCCCAGGCGCGGCCTTCCTTTTGTCATGAATTTCTGTCACCCAGCGTTCGCTTTCACCTTTAATTTTTGCCTCGACCAATTTCTGTACAATAGATTTTTTCTCTAAATATATATCCCATCTTTCCGTGATTTCGACCTGCGGCCGCTTCTCCCTTTTTGCCTGCCTGTGCTCCCTCGATGCTTTACGTCGCTTTTCGATCGCTTCCCGGATTTCCTTGTTCCACCATCTTTTTGGCGTTCTCTTTCCTTTCCAGGAAACAGTTTTCTTCTCTTTACTTATTTCTTTCGTCATTGCATGAACTAGCTCATTATACCCCCAGTCCTTGCCTCGTATTTTGCCTACTTCTTCCTCTACTCTTGCGGCTATATTTTTTATTTGTTTGTCATTTAAATACGAGCTGCCAAACTTCGACTCTACGTTATTATTTTCAGTTTTATATCCCAGTTGTAACGTTATGCGTTTATGATCACTACCCAAGCTGTTCATCCCGTCCTCGTCTATTCTCATTTCTCTCAGTTTTTCATAGATTCCTTCTGTCATAAGACAATAATCAATGTTGGATTGTCTGTTTCTGACCTCCCACGTGATCTGTCCCTCGCACTTGGGCCCTGTGTTAACTATCACAAGACTATGGTGCTCGCAAAGATCGAGCAATAGCCTCCCATTGGTGTCTGTATATCCGTCAAGGTCGTGGATGTGGGCATTCATATCCCCTAGAAGGATGATTTCGGCCCCGTGACCAAATTCTTTAATATCGGTGTTTATGCATGCTTTATCTCCAGATTCTTTTCCTTACAGTTATTTCCCGTCCACATGTAAGCTACACCTAGCCACGTTTTCTTTCCACCTACCGTGCCCGAAACCCAGAGGTGCTCTGAACACGTTTGTTTTACTCTCTCCCATTTTGCTCCGCTATGAATAAGCATTCCAACACCCCCACCTTTTCTTTCTGATATGATCCTGTTGCACCCTTCCCAAACATAACTGTCAATATGTGGTGGCTCTTCCAGGTCTCTAAGGTGTGTTTCTGTAACCGCATAAACGCCTATCTTTTCTTTGTTTAACTGTTCCTCAATCTCTAACCATTTTGCCTTTCTTCTGCCACCCTGCATGTTTATGTAACTAATTGCTACACGCGCCTTCGCTCTTTTCTTCCTTTTACCTCCTTCCTGGCATTTCTCAGTGCTACCTGCCCGAAAATACCCCTGGTTGTTTCCTTTGTTCCTTGCTACCCCGGACTCCGAAGGGCCCGCGTGCCCCCCAAAAAAGCTACTGCACGTCCTGCAAGCCGCCAACCCACCTCATGACCAAGCCTCCTATCGAAGTGAATTCTGTCTCTTTGGAAACCCCCCCACCTATGCACTTCCCTGTTTATTTCCACTACTTCGAAACCCTTCTCTCGACTCGTACGCCATATCTCTTTGTTCGCATCGACAACCGCTCTTTGGAGGTTGCCGTCACGCACTGGTATTTCCGGTACCGTGCACACTACTATCTGCACCTGGGGGGAGATGGCGCGCATGTCGTCGACGCCTTTTGCCAAGGTCGTCGCTAATCCTGACGATTCTTTGTTGAGGACGTCGTTTAGCCCTGCCGCAATCATCACGAGGTTGCGTCCGTGAGCCCCAGACCTGAGCTTTTCTCTTGCTTGCCTCATGACTGAACCCAGCCTATGTCCTGGGAACGTCCCTACCAATACTCTTTTGTCGCCTTTCACCCTCTCTTTCAGTGCCTCGGCGCATCGAACTAAATTGGAATCGCCAGCTATAATAACCCGCTGAGGTTTTCCAGCTGGAGTCACCTGCACCTGGCTACTGTCTGGGTGTTTAGCCTGAGTCCCAGCTGCTGCATTGTCTACTCCCTCCCTCAACACTACTTCCTGAAAGCTGTGCCCAGTGCTCTTTGCACCTGCGTTTTTCACACCCTGTTCTTGCTGCCCCCCCGCGCTGGAGGTCGGCGCAGCACTATTCTCGCTGTTGCCTGCTTCTTTGTTCACCTTAACTACCATGGCTAGTTCCTCCTCTGCTAACCTAAGCCTCTCCCCCATGGCCTGCGTTTTCTCACGCTCTTTTACCAACGCATTTTCAAGCTCAGCGATTCTGTCCATAAGTCCGCTCTGAGCAGCCATCATTTTTTCCATTTTTGCCTCGATCTCGCACTGTCTACATTTTGCGTCAGCTTCTTCTGCCTTCTCTTCCGCACAAACTTCCATTTTCACCGCTGCCCCGCACCCTGAACACTTTGCGGTCTTTTTGACCATGACCGCTCGTAGCACAAGAGTTACACTATCTAAAGAACAAAGGCCCTCGGTACTACAAACACTTCTCTAAGACAATACGTACCCAAAAACTCAATGGATAGCCCACACTTCAAAACACTCGTGGTGGATGCACGTGCACCTCAGCCACGTGGAGGAAGAAAAAGGAAAGCAAAAAAACCCCTAAAAAAACAAGTTACTGACCCCTCCAAAAAAGCCGTACCAACTAATAACCTTGCTACTACAAACACTTCCCTAAGTACAAACAGTTCCCTAAGACAATACGTACCCAAAAACTCAATGGATAGCCCACACTTCAAAACACTCGTGGTGGGTGTACGTGCACCTCAGCCACGTGGAGGAAGAAAATGGAAAGCAAAAAAACCCCCCAAAAAACAAGTTACTGACCCCCAAAAAAACCGTGCCAACTAATAACTACAAATATAGTTTATGCTAATGACCTATACTAGAAAAGCAAGCTCAATGCATGCAAGAAAACTTATCTGCCGCTGTCGTTCCGGAGACCTCGAAAACCACATCCGCTCACGCCGGCCTAGCGCGCGCCACCTCTGCACCGCCAACGCCATCTGCACCGCAGCTGCACCGCCAACGCCATCTAGCGTACCTTCACCGAACCGCCATATTGTACGCATGTCTATGGGACAGCGCCCTCTCGGAAACGAGACGAGAAATGGAGATGACGACACAGAATGCGTACAGCGCCATCTAGTGTATCGTCACCCAACTGCAGTTTGCATGCATCTCTATGGGACAGCGCCATCTATTGTATGCTAAGGGTGACGCTACTGGCTACGCAGGATGCATCGACAACCGTGAACCGCCCAGGTGATGCCATAAGGAGCTTCGCCCCTAAAACATAAATCGCGGGAATGTCTTGTGTACCATTCGAGTATGCGGATTGGCGGCCTCTAGATACAGAACAATTTCCGCACTTGTGCGCATAATTAGCGAAATTACACTAATTAACCTTTTATTATCAGTAATTGGTGGCTACAGCAAATGAGTACTTTGGAGCCCGCCCTCGACACTACCTATCCCAAAGATCAAATTTCGAATAGCGGAGCGCATGTCGGAGCTACACGAACAATTAGTTCCCCTTGACAGGCTCCTTGAAACCGAAACCGGACCGGGAAAAGAGCGTCTGTGACGTCGATGTCGCCGCCTCCCCGGATTTCGTCACTCGCCCGCGGGGCCCAACTCCGCAGATAACAAGGAGATAACGCAAGCTGCTTGCGCGGCCGGAGCGGCGGTGACACGGGCGATGGGCGAGCGACGAAAGCCGTCACTATATATATATATATATATATAGGGTTGAAAAGAGAGACACACGTTCAAAATTCTTGTTTTATTAACGTTTCGGCCGGTGGGCCGGCCTTCCCACCGGCCGAAACGTTAATAAAACAAGAATTTTGAACGTGTGTCTCTCTTTTCAACCCTACATTGGACCGGACCCATCGAACTTCAATCTGAAAATACTATATATATATATATATATATATATATATATATATATATATATATATATATATATATATATATATATATATATATATTGTGGGCATTTACTGTGTACTTCTTCCTCATCTGTACATAATCATCATCATCCTGATGTGGTTGAGCTTCATCTTCAGTGCCTCGGCATCATCATTATCATGTGTGGGCCTTGGCTGGTTCGATGCTGAGTGTGCGGTCCTAATAAACGTCGTTGCTACCGAGACGTCATACTTGGTGGAGGTGGTTCTTCGATCCTCAGTCCTCTGTCCAGTCAGTCTCCCACCTGGAGCTTCGCTCGGGTCACCGCTTGCGCTCACTGTCCGCCAGCATGGACACGACTCCTCCCCCCCCCCCCCCCTCCACTTCTGCCGCTGCCGCTTCTGTGACACGTCAAGGCACACCTTACGTTGTCAGCAGCCACCAGCGTGACCCCCACCTCTTCGCTGGTCTTCGTGGCGAAGATGTGGAGGACTGGCTGGACGACTACGAGCGAGTCAGTTCTGCTAATCATTGGGACAACCCTCTCAAGCTCAGCCATGTCTCCTTCTACCTGACGGGAGTGGCGAAGACATGGTTCTTCAATCACGAGGTAGACTTGACTGACTGGCCTACTTTTAAGGAGAATTTTCGCCAAGTCTTCGGTACACCGGCGGTTCGTTCAACAATCGCAAAGAAAACCCTCGATACTCGCCAGCAACAACCAGGCGAGTCTTACACATCGTACATTGAGGATGATCTTGCCCTCTGCCGCCGTGTGAATGCATCTATGTCGGAGTCGGACAAAGTACGTCACATCATAAAAGGCGTCCGAACCGTCGCCTTCAATGCTCTGGCAGTCAAGAACCCAGCTACAACCGCTGACATCGTCACAACGTGTCAGCGCCTGGACGAACTCGAGTCTGTTTGCCTTCAGTCTGACGACGGGGAAGTCGGGGAATATTCTACGACGGATCCACACCTGCGCGTCATGATACGGGCGATGATACGCGAGGAATTGCAATCGATGGGCTTGACATCGCCATCGGTTTGCCACAGTCAGCCTTCTGGAACTGGCTTGCGTGATGTCATCAGAGAGGAACTGGCGTCCTTGACCTGCACTTCGCACGTGCAGCCCTCAGTCTCTCACCCCCTAGCACCGTACGCGCAAGTCGCTGGCTCCCCAACGGGCCACGCCAACTCAACTGTGCCTGTAACAACCTACGCGTCCGTTGCTGCGGCGTCTCCACCGAACATGCCGTTAACGCCGCCTGAACCTCCATCCGCACACCTCGCAGCACTGGCTCCCGGTCATGCTCCCGGTGCACCGAGCCCTCTGTACTACCCGCCTTGGCGCCCTCCCCGTCCCACGTGCTATTATTGTGGTTATCGCGGGCATATATCACGTTTCTGCCGCAAACGACAACAGGACGAGCGTCGGGGATACGACATACATGAACGCGACTTTTCAAGGGGAGCAGTTCCTGAGAACCGGCGTTTCTCTTCTCCTCCGCGCCGTTCTCCCTCTCCGCCCCCATCGACTCACGAACGAAGCGCTTACCGTTCAGCCAGACGCCGCTCCCCTTCGCCGTTTCGCCGGTCCACGTCACCACTACGGCCCGTCTCACTCGCATCTAACGTTCGTCCGGAAAACTAAGTGATGCAGTTTTTGGAGGAAAAACTGCACACCTACACAGGACTGAAATTCCTCCAGCACGCCCGTCCAATGTTCTTTCAGTATTTGTCGAAAAGGTAAACGTCGATGCTTTGGTGGACACAGGTGCGACCATTCCGTTATCCACGCTGATCTATGTCCCCGTCTCAGAAAAGTCACGACACCGTACGATGGACCGACGTTAATTGCTGCTCAAGGGGACATGGTTCGCCCTTCTGCTGTTTGTACCGCACGTGTACAAATCGACGACATCGTGCACCATATACAGTTGGCTGTGCTGTCCCCGTGTTCGCAACAACTCATTTTGGGGTGGGATTTTCTCTCATCTGCCTCCGCGTCTATTTGTTGCGGACAACGCGTCGTGCACCTTACCCACACCGACTACTCGCTTGGGGAAGACACTTACACGTCGTCACACCTGATCGCTGCTGAAGATACCGAACTCCTCCCCGGCCGACCACGGCTCATTACCATTACGTCCAGAGACATTGACAAAGGTGATGTCTTGATTTCCCCGTCTTCCCGCTGCCTCGCGAAAGGCATCGCTTTTGCACCAGGTGTGGTCCGGTTTCACAATGGCAATGCGCTCGTCACCGCTACGAACTCAACGGCGGAAAAAATCCTGCTCCCACAAAGCACCACAGTGGCTTGCGTGGCCGAAACAGGGCCTGTTTGCGTTGTGCCGCTTAAACCTGCCACCTCCGGCGACTGTCTTCTTGGTGCCACCGCTTCTCCGTCTTCCCTTACAGCAGCCATTAGCAGTGACCTGACACCTTCACAAATGCAGCAGCTGCTTGCTTTGTTAAGGCCGAACCACACGTACACTTCTGTACGCATCCACGCACGCGTCGACGCGCGAAACTCAGCCGCGCCTGGCGCGGAATAGTGGCTTGCAACCGCACGTCGCGTGCGCCAGCGCGCGTTCACTCCGGCTATGCAGACGTCGGCGTAGCAGGTACCGCTTCGTGCCGATCCACTGATAGAGCTTCACGCTACGCGATGTAGGCCTCGCCACAATCCCATGGCAGAGGTGGTGCCTCACAAGGCCACTCCATGCCACGAAGCACCGCTAGACGAACACTAGCGCGCATTCGATGGCGTCGTGCACGCTGTAGCAAGGTGCACGATAGGTCGCGCACGACGAAGTTCAACCACGCCCACGGTGACGGGAAGCACCTGAGCCCAATAAGGGCTTTAGTGTGCCTAAATGTCTTTAAACAGTGGTCGAAAATAAATATATGAGTACAAGCGTAATTGAAATGCATAGACATTTGCTAATTACGCATGAAAAGCAAAGAACAAACAATCGAACTGGTGCAGGAGTAAAGCCACGTCGTAGTTGCGCATGTATACAGGACTCCAAACGCGTGAGGGACGCGTGATATCGAGCGCTGATATCAAGCCGGGCTTGTTCTCCGCGCCTAGGCGCGCCCAGATGCGCTTGCGCCATGTACGCATGCGCAGTTAAGCGAATGAGCGCGCGCAAGTAAGCGCATGCGCATCGCACGCGTCTTAGAAGCGTACGTGTGGTTGGGCCTTTAAAGATATACGCGAATTCTTTTGATGTATATTCATCGACTTTGGGCCAAACAACCGCTGCAACGCATCGCATTCAGACAGATGGAACATCTATCGTGCGCCGACGTCCGTACCGCGTGTGTCTGGCGGAGCGAAAAATCATAGAGGAAAACGTTGCCGACATGCTACAACAGAACGTGATCCGACCATCAGCTAGCCCTTGGTCATCTCCTGTCGTTTTGGTCCGGAAAGAAGACGGTTCGGTACGCTTCTGTGTAGATTACAGGGCCCTCAATAAGATTACTCGAAAGGACGTATACCCCATGCCGCGAATTGACGACGCCCTTGATTTGCTTCAAGGAGCAGAATACTTTTCCAGCCTGGATCTGCGTTCCGGCTATTGGCAGATCCCCATGCATGAACCTGACAAGGAGAAAACAGCGTTTTCCACCCCAGATGGTCTTCGAATTCAACGTAATGCCTTTCGGGCTATGCAACGCACCTGCGACTTTTGAGCGCATGATTGACACCGTGCTGCGTGGCCTGAAATGAAAAACATGCCTGTGCTACCTGGACGACATTGTCGTCTTTTCGTCGACGTTTCCTCAGCACCTGCAACGCTTGGAGGAAGTTCTAAAGTGCCTGGCCGACGCTGGTGTTCAGCTCAACACGAAAAAGTGTCGCTTCGCCAGCCGATCTATTAAGGTCTTGGGGCATGTTGTGAGTAAGGACGGTATCCGCCCTGACCCTGAGAAGATTTCGGCGGTCCTTCGCTTCCCTCGCCCCGAAAGACCCAAAGATTTGCGAAGCTTCCTTGGCCTTGCGTCATATTTCCGTCGATTTATCCGAAACTTTGCCTCCATCGCTGCGCCACTGCACAAACTACTTGCGTCTGGTGTACCGTTTCTCTGGTCGCAAGAGTGTGAAGCAGCCTTTGAAACTTTGAAGGGCGCACTCACATCGGAGCCCGTGCTTTGCCATTTTGATGAGACAGCACCGACGCTCTTGCACACAGACGCTAGCGGCCGCGGCGTTGGAGCCATTCTTCTGCAACGCGACAACTCTTCGCGAGACAGAGTGATTGCATATGCCAGCCGTGTACTCACCGACGCCGAGAAGAACTACACGATCACTGAGCAGGAGTGCCTAGCGGTGGTTTGGTCCATACAAAAGTTTCGACCCTACTTGCACGGGCGTCATTTTACAAATGTTACGGACCACCACGCTTTATGCTGTCTCTCCTCGCTCAAGAACCTGACTGGACACCTGGGCCGCTGGATTCTCCGACTGCAAGAATATGACTTTGACACTGTTCATAAGCCTGGAAAAACGCACCAAGACGCTGACGCTCTCTCTCGTTGCCCGCTTCCTGCGCAAACTCCCGAAACCTCGACAAATGCGTCGCACAGAAGCTCCTCTGCCGTCACTTCTGCTCCGGTCTCCTCTCTAGCCTCAATAGACCACTTTTCTCCGACCAACGATCAAACCTTCGCTTCTCGCCAACGGGCTGACCCTTATTGCCGACGCATTATGGACTACATATCTGACGCCGTTCGCCCACCTAACGCCCGACTTCGCCGCCAGCTAACATCAGGCTACACAATTCCGAGCTGTATCGGCGCATTTTCCATCCTAACGGCCAACGCTGGGTGCCCGTGCTGCCACGTTGTCTTCGTGCACCGGTCCTTGAAGCATTCCACGATGACCTGACTGCTGGACATCTAGGTTTTCACAAAACCTACCATCGGATCCGAAGCCGCTTCTATTGGCCAGGTCTTTCTACTAGTGTGTCGAAGTACGTCAGTTCCTGTTCACCGTGTCAGCGTCGCAAACTCCCAACATCCGCTCCTGCCGGCGAGTTACAGCCTATTCCCTGTCCCTTGCACCATTCGAGGTTGTTGGCGTCGACCTCTACGGACCCCTTCCTGTCACTGCCGCTGGAAATCGATGGATAGTGACCGCCATCGACCACCTGACACGCTACGCAGAGACCACATCGGTGATTACTGGCTCAGCTTCGGAGGTTGCCGACTTTGTCCTCGAAGCTATAATTCTCCGCCACGGCGCTCCTCGAGTCCTGCTGAGCGACCGTGGGAAGGTATTTCTCTCCCAACTTCTTAACGAAGTCCTGCGCGCCTCCGGCACCACACACAAGACGACATCTAGCTATCACCCACAAACTAGCGGCCTGACGGAGAGATTTCATCGCACGCTTGCAGATATGATTGCCGTGTATATACAGCCTGACCACAAAAATTGGGATAAGCTTCTCCCCTTTGTTACGCACGCCTACAACACGGCCGTTCAACGCACTACCGACTACTCACCATTTTACTTAGTTTATGGACGGTCTCCTACCTCCATCTTCGAGGCTTAATTCTTTCTTCAAATTTCCCGTCCCTCTCTCTACATCGTGCAGCGAAGAATTCATACCACGACTCGCCCAGTGTCGCCAGCGTGCTCGCATAAATACAGAAGCTAGACAACAAGACCGCAAGATAATTTATGACACATCCCATCGAGCTGCATCATTCCGATCTGGTGACGAGGTACTCCTGTTGACGCCCTTGCGCACTCCTGGTTTGTGCGACAAGTTCCAGCCGAAATTCATCGGGCCATACATTTTACTGGAGCAGACATAACCTGTCAATTACCGTGTGACTCCGGTTGTCGCCCCAAGAGATCGCCGTTGTCGCGGCACCGAGGTCGTTCACGTCTCCCGCATGAAACCTTTCATGCGGCGTTATCCGTCGCCGTGAGCTGCGGCCAGGATGGCCGCTTTCATGCGGGGGGGGGGGGGGGGGGGGAATAGTGTGGGCATTTACTATGCAATTCTTCCTCATCTGTACATAATCATCATCATCCTGCTGTGGTTGAGCTTCATCTTCAGTGCCTCGGCATCATCATTATCATGTGTGGGCCTTGGCTGGTTCGATGCTGAGTGTGCGGTCCTAATAAACGTCGTTGCTACCGAGACGTCATGATATATATATATATATATATATATATATATATATATATATATATATATATATATATATATATATATATAGGGTTGAAAAGAGAGAGACACGTTCAAAATTCTTGTTTTATTAACGTTTCGGCCGGTGGGCCGGCCTTCGTCAGAATGAACGAATTCTGATTCAGAAATCTGACGAAGGCCGGCCCACCGGCCGAAACGTTAATAAAACAAGAATTTTGAACACGTGTGTCTCTCTTTTCAACCCTACATTCGTCCGGACCCATCGAACTTCAATATGAATATATATATATATATATATATATATATATATATATATTTGTACCTCCACAAGCACTTCGACCCTGGCCGGAAAGGAACTCCAGCGTTCATCTCCAAACCTGGTGCCAAAATCGAGGACGTCATCTCCCTGCTCAAATTCCTGCCCGAAACGACCACTTCCATCGTGCTGCACGTCGGCACCAACGACCTATGCCAAGTTCCTGCTAGAGAAGCCTTCCAAAGGTATCGAGCCCTTTTGGACACCATTGCCCGTGACTGTCCTAACATCAAGCAAGTGTATCCCACTCTGATCGTATACCTCGCTCCACAAACCGCCGCTTGGCTATAAGTAACCGCCAATTCGTCGAAAGATGCAACAGGGAGGCCTGCTTCTTCAACAATCTTCTTCGACGATATTGCCGCGAAACGAAAGGACTTTTCTTCATAAACCATGGCTTCGAGTGGCTCCCGTCCTGTCGCGTTTTGGCCGCTGACGGCCTCCACCCAAACTTCGACGGTGTGGCGCTCATTGCAAGTCACCTCCACCAGACGCTGAGCTGGTCATACACACGTAAAGACACCACGTGGAGGGACTACTCGACGGGACACACATCAGACCGCTCAGCACAGACGTCACCGGCAGCAACACCGACCATCCCACCAGTGACAGGGGCTCCGGGGCCAGAATCAGGAGCAATTCCAAAGGAACCACGCTACAACTTGAGGAGGACCTTTTTAGCCGTCGTGCAGAACCCCACTGTAATGGGGTTCTTGGAAATTATGTGGGAACGCACGTTGCGTCTGCCGACGGCAACGCGGTCAAGAATACGGCGAGGCTGCTTTCTGTGAAGATTTTATAAGAAGAACACAACAACAAACAACGACATGGACAAAAGAACTAATAAATGGATAAAGGAAACGCCGCACTTCAGAACACAGAGAGAAACACAAAGAAACGCGCGAGTGAAGTCACTGTTCTAAACAGTCTCACCGAGGCTGGTCGACTGGACTGGTTCGGGGGAAGGACGCAGGCGGAGCGTCGGCGCGAGTCGGAGGTCGTCGAGAAGTAGTGTAGCGTCTACACTGTTGTCTCCACGGTGCCAGCGTAGGGACGACGAGGTACCGAAGCCGGCACGGTACACACGGCCCTCGTGGCCAGAAGAGGCAGGACAGTACTCGGGCCTACACCCGACGGTGCTGTCGGAAGCTTGGGCGGCTCGTCAGGCGACAGAAGGAGACGACGTCAGGAGCTCTTTGCCAAGCGGAGCCATACACCCCGACTCTTGGCACCCGCCAGCCACTCGGGACTACGCCGCGACCGTGGTTCTGGCGGAGAGCTCCCCTGCCACGTCCGCCCTGCTGGAACGCCGCCTCGCTTCTCCTCATATGGCGTCTTCACGTGCGCGCTCCACGCGCCACGCTCCGCCTTTACTCCTTGCGGCTGCATTTCTCTGCCTGTTGTCATCTTCCTCACCGGCTCACGTGCTGAGCCGGCGCTTGTTCGTGGCCGCTCTTTCCATTGCGGGTTCGCCACAGGAACAAACACCAGAGGCGCGCACGTCTCCCATGACACGAGCCCCCCTTTCGATAAGTTTTTTTTATATAATAAAAAAAAACTTCGGCTAAGTGCGCGCTTTTGATGCACCACACTTGTCCGGCACACAGAGGAGACAGTGCACCACACACAACACACAGTTCTAATATGTAGTCCAAACTAACAAACTCCTATTTACAGGTTCGTGAAGTCCTTGAAACAATCCAGAAGTGAAAACCAAAATTAGCGACCGGCTAATCACTCGGCCTCACGTAATAGCATCCCACACAAGACGAACAGTGCTCTTTACGTGCTTAACTGTGACACGTAATAAATATGCACATCCGCGCGTCCAAAAGGAAGCATCAAATAGTTCGGCCCATTTGAGCACTCTGCCTTTGCAGCCCCTAAATGGTGCCCCTGTCTCAACATCCTCGCAAGAAGACTGGCGACACTGTGACACCGCACACCTAGTTAGAGGCGTTCGAGTGACCCCTTCGATCATGCTGGCACGGTTTCTTGGCCAATGATCTATTAGAGAACGGGTAATGTCATAAGAGAACCTTTCTGCACAGGAAGCTTCTACACAGGTAGCAACAGCCTCTCTTTTTCTCAAGGTAGCCTGCACCGCGCTTGTGCTGCCATCTTGTTGGCCCAGCTCCTTGGGCAGGTCATGTGTCTTGCTCTTTAAATCTTCGCCGTATTCTCTGCCACCCGTGTCACATATATTTTCATATGAACACGCGACGTTCAGATATGAAGCGAAAGCTTGCTCTGTTTGGAGTAGCTCATTGGCACTCACTTGCTCGATAATATGTATGCCATCTGATGCAGCAGCATGCGACTCACCCGAAGAACCTGAATGATTCTCCGCTGAATTCGGCCTATGGCCTTCATGCATGGCTATAATGCCGACATCCCTGGCGTTTTTACCACTATAAGACTCGGTACTTTCACTGCAGCTTGTAGCACAGTCCTTAAAGTGGCTCTCTGGACTAACGATCATCGCCCTTTCTCTAGAGCTTTCGATAAGCGTATGCTCATGCTTAATAAGCATGCATTCTTCTGCACCTGCTTGTACAGGCGCATCACTTCCAAAGGAACCTGACCGTTCCATCCTGTCACGTGAAGCTATGCTTTTCTCTGGCTCAGGACCTTTCCTGGCCTCGTTCTTAAGCTCCTTGTGAGCGTCAGTATACTTTTCCATAGGCATCGACGCCTCTTCCTAAAATTCACTGCGTCTCCCGGAGGCACCGCGGTCCATAAAACTGACATTGTCGACGAGCACAGGCGCGTGAGCTCTGACAGCGTTTTGAGCTTCTAACAAGCGTATGCGGAGCAGCGAGTTCCTTTCTTCTAGAGCTGCCACTTCACGCGCTAATGCCAGCTCCGTCTCACGGGCGCGTGCCTCGCGCTCAGCCTCCTCTCGCTGCGCTTCGCGTTCCTTCGCATTCTCTTCCTCAAGCCATGCCCGAAGAGCGTCTCCCGATAAACCAATTTTCTCACCGAGAATTGTGAGCTCGTCTAGATTCATGTCGCAGTCATTGTGATCTTTTGATCCACACAGAAAACAGCCCCGCCCCACGTTGGGCGCCATTGTAATGGGATTCTTTGGAAAGAAGATGGGAACGCACGTTGCGTCTAACGACGGAAACGCGTTCAAGAATATGGCGAGGCTGTTTTCTGCGAAGACTTTATGAGAAAACTAATAACAAGCAACGACTTGGACCAAACACACTAAGAAATGAAAAATATTCAACAATATGGAACAGAGTTAAGCAGAACACAAAAGCACACGCGAGTAGAGTCAGACTTCGGAACAGTCTCACCGATGCCGATGGGCTCAGGGCGATGAGTCTCGGGAGAGAAGAGTCGGCGCGAGCTGGAGGTTGTCGCTGTGGCTCGTCGATGAAAGGCGGACCGCGATGATGCGGACTAGGGACGGGGACGAGGAGGACGACGGGCACCGAGGTCACGAGAAGCGTCGCGTTGCCGCTCGGGGCTCGAAGGAACAATGCAGCACTCGGGTCTACGCCCGACCGTGTTGCGAGAAGCAAGGCGGCAGTCCACCAGCGCGGACGTGGCACGGGAGCTCTCCACCAGGACCACGGTCGAGGCGTAGTCCCCGAGTGCCTGGCGGCCGCCAAGAGTCGAAGTGTATGGCTTCGCTTGGCACCGAGCTCCCAATGCTGTCCACGGAACGCCTGACGAGCCGCCTGTGCCACCCTGTGATGTGTGATGTGCGCGGTTTTAAAAAGTGCGCGTGAAAAATGTGAATGAAGGGGAAAAAGAACCAAAACGACCTAAGACGCTAGCGGACCAGAAAACAACCATGAATGAAGGACGACAAAGACGAAGAACAACGAAAGGCGGGGCGTTGCAAAATGAAATAGAATAATGAAATGAAGCAACCAATCAGCAACACCCACGACGTTGGCGTTCCCAATGGCCAATAGCTGGTGAACACGGGAACACAGCGGTGGCCAATCAAAGAGTAACGAATAAGCAGAAGCGAAAGAAAAGCGAGCGGCCTCGGATTCTTCGAGAGGTTCCACGAAAGAGTTTTCCAGGAAGGAGAGTTCGAGGAAGGCAGCGGATCGTCCACCGGCCCGGGCGTTGAAGACGGCAGTCGGGTTCCGGACCCGAGCCACAAGGGCTTCACCCGACCGGGACCTCCTGCTGACCTGATCCCAGCCAAAGGAACCCCAGTGGCTCGCAAGCTCCAGGCAAGAACTTGGTGAACTCCTGTGCCCGTAGGCATAGCTGGAACAGTCGGGCTACGGGTCCAAGTTCCACGCCGAGACGCCTGGCCGGGATGCTGCTACCACCTCATCGAGCCGCCTAGCTGCCCACGTCCTCCGTCGCCATCAAACATCTGACATCGTGTTCTTCGCAAGTCTGCTGCGTTTCGCTCATTTGTCTTCAGTCAACCTCATCGACGATTTGGCGAGCCATCAACTTCTTTCGCCACGTCGCCACTGCACATCACCGTCGAACCCTTAGAGTAAATCGCCAGGACTCGCCCCGTAACGCCTATAGAGACTTTACTCAATTATGTTATGCTGTCGTTTCTCTCACAAGTGTTTGTCATTTAGTTTACTTCTCTTTCGTTATTAGTTTACATTAAAAACCCTTATGTTTTGTTGTGTTATGTGAAGAACGGCTTTGTCCTTGATTAGACTCTCGGAGGCTTCGCCTGAGAGAGTCGTCCGAAACCAAGTCTATAAAAGAACCTGCATAAAATAATATCATCACAAATTGGCGTCCGCTACGACAGGACAGGACAAAGCCGTTTATTTTTCGCAGATATTGTATCTTCCACAATGACTTCAGAATTAAGGGAAGTGTTAGAGACACTGGCACGGCGCATGGGTCTTGAGGGCGATGAGCTAAAGGCGTGGTGTGACAAACGCGAAGCAGCAGAACTAGAGGAGGAAAGAGTGCAGATGGAGTTTGAAAGGGAAATGGAAAAGAAGGAAAGGGAAATTGAAGAATTGAAGTTAGGAACGCTTCAGCTGCGGCTTCAGCTGGCACAGCAGACGAGGCTCTTGAGAGAGAGGCGCGAGCGGGCGTTAGGCGGGAGCTCCAGCGAGCCGGTATTTGATGTGCAATCCAAGAGCGTTGCTCAGGAGAATATACCGTTATTGAGCGGTGATAGTGAAGATTTCCATAGCTCTTCGCGAGAGGTTAAGTTGATGGCACATATGGAGAAGCAAAGCAGCTTCGAGACTATGGAACGGGGAAGTTCCACAGAGGATGAGTTCTGTTATAAAGCCTCTAGTAGGCCAAGCTCAATTAAGGAGGTCAGAGAACCTCAAGAACATGACGGCCAATACCGTACAGAAACTTCCGAGGCGTTTGATGCCCACAGTTTAGGTGTGCCGCTTGCTGCGGGTACACATGACACCGTCATGGTCCAGGACCATATGAGTGACACTGTTGTGAATGGAGGGAGGATTGGTTCTGAGGGCAGCAAAGCTGTGGTTTATGCTAATGTAGTCGGAGACATTGAGCAAGGGCTGATCAATGCGGGCACGATAGAGTCCCAAATTCAGACAACATTATGGAATGGTGTTAGCTGCCACGATTATCTTGAAGAGGTCGACAGAGTGCAAGAATGCACTATAAAATCTGTTGAAGGCGATCTTGAACTCCTTAGCGTTCTAGGCGAAGAGCCAGAAACCACTGTTTCGACACTCGCTAGAGAGAGCCCGGACGAATCAGTTGCAAAGACGCCTGAGTTGCGTCCGATGAATGAAACTGAAAAAGGTGCCTCAATATTTGTACAAGGCTCTGTCAACAAGAACGTTCATACGCGTTTTGAGGCATTTCTGATAGATCGTATTTCTGCTGAGACGTCGAATATGCGGCCAGGTGATCCAGTGATCGTCGGAACGCGTCAGACGCGTTGCGCGTGCGGTCAACAGCTTGGGCTGGCAGAGAACTACACGTGCGGGGCATGTAGCTCGACAGAGCGTCCGAGTCTTTTGTGGTGGAAAGGAAGACACACGTCTCAGTGGAAGCATCTACAAGCGTCTGTCATGCTTTTCTTTAAGTTTCTGAAATGTGCCGCACGTCTTGTTTGGGACGCAATAACGTAGGGGCACTCTGACAACTGGAGGCTGTCTTGGTTTATGAATATTGGACTGTCTAATGGACATTTTGTAAATAGTTTTACAGACGTAAATGTTTGTACTCCCTGTTGAACTAGGCTTTTTGTTAATGAGCGATATATATGTGCCAGTATGCAGTGTGTGTTCATATGGACACTCAGTGTGTGTGTGTGGACTGGTGATGGACATTTCTTTGTGTATGGTCTTGTCGCTATTTTTGAACTCTGTGTAGACTCACCATAACTTCTCTTGTTAAGTGTGAAAGTGCGTTAAGTGTCACTAGTATTGTAGTGTGAAGGTGCACTACAAGTGTCCTTGTGTGAACCATCGGTTGCCCTGTGTTGTGCTTAACTTGATGCGCACATCTCTGCAGTTTTTTTTTACGAAAAAAAAACTTATTTCGAAGGGGGGCTTACTTATTGTGATGTGTGATGTGCGCGGTTTTAAAAAGTGCGCGTGAAAAATGTGAATGAAGGGGAAAAAGAACCAAAACGACCTAAGACGCTAGCGGACCAGAAAACAACCATGAATGAAGGACGACAAAGACGAAGAACAACGAAAGGCGGGGCGTTGCAAAATGAAATAGAATAATAAATTAAGCAACCAATCAGCAACACCCACGACGTTGGCGTTCCCAATGGCCAATAGCTGGTGAACACGGGAACACAGCGGTGGCCAATCAAAGAGTAACGAATAAGCCGAAGCGAAAGAAAAGCGAGCGGCCTCGGATTCTTCGAGAGGTTCCACGAAGTAGTTTTCTAGGAAGGAGAGTTCGAGGAAGGCAGTGGATCGTCCACCGGCCCGGGCGTTGAAGACGGCAGTCGGGTTCCGGACCCGAGCCACAAGGGCTTCACCCGACCGGGACCTCCTGCTGACCTGATCCCATCCAAAGGAACCCCAGTGGCTCGCAAGCTCCAGGCAAGAACTTGAACTCCTGTGCCCGTAGGCATAGCTGGAACAGTCGGGCTACGGGTCCGAGTTCCACGCCGAGACGCCTGGCCGGGATGCTGCTACCACCTCATCGAGCTGCCTAGCTGCCCACGTCCTCCGTCGCCATCAAACATCTGACATCCTGTTCTTCGCAAGTCTGCTGCGTTTCGCTCATTTGTCTTCAGTCAACCTCATCGACGATTTGGTGAGCCATCAACTTCTTTCGCCACGTCGCCACTGCATATCACCATCGAACCCTTAGAGTAAATCGCCAGGACTCGCCCCGTAACGCCTATAGAGACTTTACTCAATTATGTTATGCTGTCGTTTCTCTCACAAGTGTTTGTCATTTAGTTTACTTCTCTTTCGTTATTAGTTTACATTAAAAAACCCTTATGTTGTGTTATGTGAAGAACGGCTTTGTCCTTGATTACTCTCGGAGGCTTCGCCTGAGAGAGTCGTCCGAAACCAAGTCTATAAGAGAACCTGCATAAATAATATCATCACACACCCGCAACACGGTCGGGCGTAGGCCCGAGTGCTGCATTGTTCCTTCGAGCCCCGAGCGGCAACGCGACGCTTCTCGTGACCTCGGTGCCCGTCGTCCTCCTCGTCCCCGTCCCTGGTCCGCATCATCGCGGTCCGCCTTTCATCGACGAGCCACAGCGGCAACCTCCAGCTCGCGCCGACTCTTCTCTCCCGAGGCTCATCGCCCTGAGCCCATCGGCATCGTTGAGACTGTTCCGAAGTCTGACTCTACTCGCGTGTTCTTTTTGTGTTCTGCTTAACTCTGTTCCATATTGTTGAATATTTTTCATTTCTTAGTGTGTTTGGTCCAAGTCGTTGCTTGTTATTAGTTTTCTCATAAAGTCTTCGCAGAAAACAGCCTCGCGATATTCTTGAACGCGTTTCCGTCGTTAGACGCAACGTGCGTTCCCATCTTCTTTTCAAAGAATCCCATAACACCCACTAAGTGACTGGACAAAATCCCAACAGGTGACCTTTCTGTTGACAACGTGCCTGCAGTGTCGCGAAATTTTTTGAAGGCTAGAAAAATAGTTGATAAGCGAATCAGATACCAATGCCATGTTAATGCACTACAGTTGTATGTTAAATGTGATGTTGTACCGAAAGGGTTACGCATTTGCGTCAAACCAGCGACCTCTGAAATGCAGCCAGAGCTCAAGGCTAAGTGGGCACAGTGCGTTCGTGAAGCGTCTATGCGGCTTTTGAACATAGTTATTGAGCACGATAGCTCCCAACTTGAACACCTAATTGGCGAAGAACGGAAATTTGTTTCCCAGGGATACTTGCCGGCCTCTGAAATGAGGCTTTTAGAAGAGTTCGTAGAAAATAAACGGCGCGAAATAATATTAACAAAACAAAAAAAGCTACTTAGGAACGGAATAACACATCCTCTTGATGAAATTGAATCCCCCAAATTTCAATCTTATCGGAACCACAAACATATCCCTGGCCAAACAGCGACAGAACTCCAAGCTTCCACTATAGTAAATATTTCCGACATCGCATTGACAGACGATGAGCGTCAGGTGTTGTCAAAAGGCTTGAGCTTTTGTCCGGCAACCGGCAGATTAGACGAGTTTCAACTTTTCAAAGATCTGGAGAGCTTTTCTCGCACGTTAAGGTTAACAGAATACTACCATGGAAACACACAGGACGCAAGCAAGGACACCTGGCCAGCATCACGACATTGGACTCCTCCTTCACAACGAGACAAATTCTTGGATATTTATATTAAGGCTGTACAACGCGACAATCTCGCTGCATACAGGAATCGAATTCCGCCCCAACAAAACCTTTCACATAATGAGGCAATAGCGCTACGGGGTTTAAGCCAACGCTCGGACATAATAATCAAGCCAGCAGACAAAGGCGGCGCCATTGTTATAATGAACAAACGTGACTACATCGCAGAGGCTGAAAGGCAACTAAGCGACACTTCATTCTATAAGCGAACTGATAATGATCAGACAACATGCTTCGAAAACAAAGTAAGACAGATATTGATCACTCCCGTCAAAGGCAATAAGATTACCGATAAAATTGCAGCGTCACTCCAAGCTTTAAGTCCGCGGCCGGGAAGATTTTATATGCTACCCAAAATACACAAACCAGGCAACCCAGGGCGACCCATAATTTCCGGTATTGGCACAGTAACGGAATCAATATCCAGTTTCATCGATAACCTAATCAAAGACATTCCACCAACATTACCCTCCTACGTCAAGGACACGACTCATTTTCTAGCTGATATTATGGATCTCGTCATACCAAAAGACAGTCTGTTAGTTACTCTGGACGTCGCCTCTCTATACACAAATATTCCGCACTCAGACGGCATCAAATATGTCACTCAGGCCTACGAAAATTCATTCCCAAATAGTCCAGTTGATGGTGAAACTCTCGGAATACTTCTCAAACTAGTCCTAGAAATGAACAACTTCGAATTCAACAACACGCACTATGTCCAAACCAATGGCACATCGATGGGAACAAAAATAGGACCCAACTATGCCAATATCTTTATGGGCACATTAGAATCTAAATTTTTAAGTAGCGCCCCGTTCCGCCCTTTTTTTATCGAAGGTTCATCGACGATATTTTTCTCATTTGGTGCCACGGCGAAGAAAAACTCAGATTTCATCACCGCCTTCAACAACACGCACAAAAAGATTTCCTTCTCGCACACGTATTCGGCATTGACCATAAACTTCCTCGACGTTTCCGTAAGAATATCGGACAATAGGCTTGTTACATCAGTCTACAGAAAACCAACTGACCGACACCAATACCTCCATTTTAAAAGCAGCCACGTTAAGCACTGTAAGCTCGGCATACCATACAGTCAATCCCTTCGGTTCAAGCGGATATGTTCTGACGCGGCGGATTTTGCCTCCAACTGTGAACAACTAAGTAAGGACCTCACTCGTCAACAATACCCGCCGTCTGTCATCAATGATGCCATCAAGAAATCTAGCAAGCAGGACCGCCGTTACTTAATAAGCAAACCAAAATCTGATTCCGTAAACACCACTCCAAATCTCATTCTAACGTATTCAGCCTCACCCCCTAACATAAACAGTATCCTTAAAAAGCACCACAACATCCTTCTCGAAAGCGACAAGTTGAAAAGCGTCTTCCCTGAACCTCCACGTGTTGTCTACAGACGGGCGCGAAATATCAGAGACATTGTAACGTCATCTAAGGTGAACACTCCTAAATTCACAGGCAGCGGCCCCTGCAACAAACCCAGGTGCAAGCTATGCCCGATGATGAATAGAACGTCCACAGTAAACAGCACTGCGTCGCCATTCTTTTACCAAATAAGAGGCAATTTTGACTGCGACAGCTCAAATATTGTCTACCTTCTTGAATGCACCGTGTGCAACGCCCAATACATTGGCCAAACTGAGACTCCATTCAGGATAAGAATAAACAACCACAGGGCACACATAAAGACCCTGCCCCACCTTCCTCTATCCAAGCACGTAAATGATCTTAGTCATCCCTTCCATACATTCACAGCTGTGGTGCTCCAATCTGATTTCAAAACGCACTATGACCGGGAGGTTCGCGAATCTTACCTTATTCACAAATTCAATACTGCGTCTGGTGGCATCAACGAAAGTACAGGCCGACTATCTTGCTTGCCCTGTCAGGCAACTAAACCAATTAACGACGCAAGCGACTAAGTGTCTTTAATACTTTATATTCCTTCTTATCATTATTGTTGTTGTTGTTTCTTCAGGGCTCCACATGCAAATCTATATGCACTATGAACTCCCGGAAGTCTTATATTTCCTCTCTTTTTTGCTTTCTCTCTCTATTTTCTTTCTGGTGCACATTCATGGCGCTCCTGTTGAGATGCAGAAATGATGGTCGATTTCATTCTGCACGCATTGTTAATATTTTTTCTTTTTTGTATGTGTCCCGATTCTTTCTCATTGCATTTATTTTCTTTTGTTACCTCGCGATATTTGGTTCCCCATCACGTTTATTGCTGTCTTTCTCTTATTGTTGTCTGATATGTCTTGCTCGCGCACAAGGTGCAAATATGTCTTGTGTGCCCTCGGCGCTCACTCGGGCAGTGTCTCCTGTTGGGATGCGGAACTGATTGTCGATGTCCACCTGTTTTATTTTACTTTATTCCTATTGTTAATTTCTTGTTCGCTCTGATTTCATTTATTTTCATGTATTATCTTAGGACATTTAATTCCCCATCATGTTTCTCGTTGTCTTTCTCTCATTTTTATCTGGTATATTTCACTCAGATCGCGCCGCGCGCGCAAGGTGCAGATATGTATTGTGTCCCCTTGGCTGAACACCGCGCACTTTCTCTAGAGAACGAGTTCCACGGAGTATGACTCGTCAGACTAAACGACTCTTTCTGTGTGGTGTTTTCTCTTCTTTTATTCTTTTTTATTTTTCTCTATTTTGTGTGTGTTTGTGTGTACGTGCCTTTAACAAACCAAACCATTCAAGGTTGTTCGCGGATGCGCTACGTTTATCTATCCTCCATTTTCCGTGAACCACGGCGAGAGGGCGATCCTTTGAACTATACTGGTACCGACCGCGCACAGAGCAACCTGTCTTTCTCCCGTTCCCCCGCCCCTCCTCTCTGTACTCCCCACACAAGAACGACGTTTGGCTTCAGCGGTTCCGCGCTGCACTGCGGGAGTCGTAGCACCAGGACTCAGCACCCGTTCTTTGTTATGGAGGCTCTGTGCGGACGCAGACGTCATCTTGGACTGGCCTCTGCTTCCTGAACACACATCTGTATCCCCCCCCCCGCCCCTTCTTTTATTTTATTTTATTTTTTTGTGAGCTCCCCCCTTTCCACCCCCCACTATGCATGTTCGTGAAGTGTATAAGACCATGCGCCCATGAGAAACCTTCATCTTTGAAAAAGGGCTGGCTTCCAGCCGAAACGTGAGAATAAATCCTATGTTTGTCACTGTGTCTTTTTGACAGTATATATATATATATATATATATATATATATATATATATATATATATATATATATATATATATATATATATATAGCGCTCAGTTTAAGAAAGCTCTTTCATAATTAATATTTAAGTTAAATTAGAAGAACTTGTATCCAGGAAGCAAACGGCTCAGGAGGCCTCCACCTAGTTTCTATCGAGAACACTGCGCGAGCGCTCAGCCTCGCTCAGCCTCGGCTCGTTGTATGTGCTCTGTGCTATCACAGTCATTCGCGGATATCTGATCTACAGGAAGCATTGCGCCTAAAGGTGTGACAACTGCACGTCCGAAAGCGAGCTCGAACAGTGTCTTTCGGGTCGTCGCTTGCACTGCGGTATTATAAGCGAACGTGGCGTACGGTAATATTCCGTCCCATGTTCGGTGTTCGATGACGTCAGTGTCCTGTTGAGCCGTTCGGTTAGTCTATTTGCTTGTAAGAAACGCTGTGGTTTTTCTATGACTAGTATGAGTAAGTTTCACAATGTTCTTGAGCAAATCAGCCGTAAATGCGGTTCTTCGGTCCAAGATTAGCACTGCACGAGCGCCATGCCGCAGTACAACGCTGTTTACGAAGAATTCGGCGACTTGAAGAGCCGTTTTACGAACAAGAGACGCTGTTTCAGCATACCGAGTTAGGTAGTCAGTTGCAACTATGATCCATCGCTTCCCTGACGATGACGCAGGAAGCGGGCCAAATAAGCTTCCATTCCCACTTGTGCGAATTGGGCTGCCGGTGGCTGAAGAAGACCTGCTGGTCTCAACGGCGGTGTTTTCCGTCTTTGGTACTGCCGGCAAGTTCTGACGTAGTGCTGCACAGAATTCTCAACAACTTGGGCCAGTAATATTTCGTGCGAATGCGCGGTACTGTCCTGCTCACTCCAAAGTGTCCCGCTCATGGGTCATCGTGGCACGCCTCCAAGGTCTCCGGTCGCATGAGTGAAGGGACAACAAGCATGAATGTGTCCCCAGTTTGCTCAATGTTCCTTTTGTACAGGACGTTGTTTCGCAGGACTAAGGATGACAAGCCACGAACAAACGCTCGTGGGACGTCGGTAGACTGTCCCTTTAAATACTGGATCAGTGGGAATCCAAACTAGGGGAAGATGGGTGAAGCTCGGGGGAAGATGGATGCTTGAATTGATGAACAGATCGCAAAATACGATGTAGAACAGGGAATGTCGCAGGAGCCAACGTTTCGACAAGTGGACTCGTCTTCATCTCGGAGTCGCCGCCCTGACAAAGACAATTGTCAACTTGTTGAAACGTTGGTTCCTGCGACATTCCCTGTTCTAGATCAGTAGGAGTAATTCAGGATCAGATTGCTGGTGATGAGCCATCGGCGATGTTGTAACGGCTCCCAAGAATGGAAAATCTTCTCCGTCGTTTGCAGAAATACGGTCAGCGCATTGAATCGGTGCCCGTGACAAGCAATCGTCGTCACTGTGTTTGCGAGCAGACTTGTATACGACAGTTATATGCCGTTTTCCTCCAACCGTAGGCTCCACCTTGCAAGCCGCCCTGACGGGTCCTTGAGGTTAGCGAGCCAGCACAGTGAGTGATGGTCACTAATAACTCGGAAAGGTCTACCCTATAGGTATGGCCGAAACTTGTTGATAGCCCATATCACTGGGAGGCATTCTTTTTCTGTCGCTTAATTGTTCACTTCAGCTTTCGAAAGACTGCGACTGGCATACGCAATGACTCGTTCTTCTCCATTTTGCCATTGCGTGAGTACAGCTTCAGGACATAAATTGCTCGCATCCGTGTAGATATCCGTTTCGGCTTCCTCATCAAAATGTGCGAGAACAGGATGGTTCTAGGCGCCTCCGCAATTCATCAAAGGCATTTTACGGTTCATCAAGCCAAACGAACGGTGTATCTTCTTTTTTTTTGTCAGCCTCGTATGCGGCTCGGCAATCCTTGAAAAATTTTTGGCGAAACGTCCGTAGTAGGCGCACAATCCTAAGAATAGCCTAACGGCTTTTTAATCTGTGGGTCTAGGAAACTTCTCGACGGCTGCGGTCTTCTGAGGATTTGGACTAATGCCTTCCGCACTGATGACACGGCCGAGAAAAAAGGAGCTCGAGGAAACCGAAATGATATTTCTGTGGTTTTATCGTAAAACCTGCTGCACTAATAGCGGCCAGCACATCTCGCAGTCGTTCCATGTGCTGTTCAAAGGTAGTAGAGAAAAAGAGCCAGGCCTGCGCGGAACCGCAGGACAGTGGCAGCGTAAGCTGGAGGACAGATATTCTTAGATGCCATTTTAAACGATTGGGGAAACTACTGCAACTAGTGGTGGTAGGTATCCCTTGCGCCATAACTCTCATCATTTCGCCAAGTAGGGAAGTACCCACTACGCCATAATTACTGCGGCATTGTAACGTGCAAATCTGTATAACTGAACATCTTAGAGAGTCTCATGGCATCGTTTTCCCGAGAACGAACCGAACTCTCGGCCCGGCGTCGACGGCGAGCTGTGGTTTAGGCTTCTCTCTGTGCAGCTGTCGTGCGCGACGTTGCCTCGCTGCAGCCGCGCGCGTGACTGCGATTCGCTTCTTCAGCAGCGGTCCGCACCTTACGAGGAGGAGCCATCAGGTATAACGAAGAGCCAAGTCAAGTTGCTGTCGGGGCTGTGCACGTCGCCTGCCGCATGTCGCATGGCACGATACGACATGATAAAGGGCAGCGGTTCGTAATAATGATGGCGATAAAGTTGAAGAAGATTGTTTCATAATGATGATGTTTATGAGGCCTCTGTAATGGGTGCAGAGCTACAAACCACGCAGCCCTGTGTTCTTTGAAATGATTCCTCGAACTCGTTATGTAATCCACTTTCCGCGAAGTATAGTGGCGTTTTATTGTTCTGGCACGTAACATTACATTTGTTAATGCGATTCCTCGGCAGACGTTATACCTGTTTAGGTCTTTTAGCGATGATTTTACAACCATGTTCTTTCTTATGGGAATGCATAGCTTGTGGAAGACGCGCATGCAAGACCGCAACGCAGAACCAGTCACAGCATCGACAACTTATTTTGTTCAAATGATCATGCATCTAAAGGATATCTACGACGAGCTTGACGTCACGCCTGAATGGTACCCCATCTTGGTGAAGTGCTCATCCCTACCAGCCATGCTGTGCAACACATCTTGAACTCTCCCTAAAAAACACTTATGTGCATCCCGTCAGTGAATGTGTATTTTAGGCTGACATTGTCATTTGGATTGCTTGTGCGATTATTGTCGCTGGGTCACTGCAAAAGCGCCTTATGCAATTTGCGAATTTCTTAGCGCACTGTAATAAATACCATGTATGAAAGAAAAGAAAACAGGCGTAGCTCAGTGGTAGAACGCTCGGCTACCACGCAGAGTCTGGGTTCGAATCCACGCAGAGGACAAGTTGGAATACTCCTCGGTCCTGGTTGTTTTTTCTAAAATTTGCAGCGATAATGGTTACGGACACTGGCGGCGGCGGCGGCGGCGGACAACTACGGCGCAAAAACGACCCTTGTTGTGATCTCACAACAGCTTACGCTGTAAAACCACAACATCATTGAGGTAAACAAGACAGGACTGCCACTTGAGTCCGGAGAACACAGCATCCATCATCCGATAGAAAGTGGCAGGCGCGGAACAGAGGCCAAGCGGAAGCACCTTGAACTCGTACAGCCCATCCGGAGTCACAGACGACGTCTTTTCGCGATACCTTTCGTCCACTTCTATTTGCTAATATCCACTTTTTAGGTCTTGTGACGAAAAGTACTTTGCATCTCGTAGCCTATACAAAGTGTCATCAATTCTGGGGAGAGGATCAACATCCCGCTTAGTGACGGCGTTCAGTTTCCGGTAGTCAGTGCAGTGGCGTAATGTTTGATCTTTTTTCTTTACAAGGACCGCAGGGGACGCCCATGGACTTGCTGATGGCTGAATTACGTCATCCCTAAGGATTTCTTCAACCTAACTACCGATAGCTTCTCTCTTTTGGTGACACTCGATAAGGACGCTGGTATATACGCCTCACTGACTCATCCACAATAATCCGACGCTTGGCGATAGGTGTACGCCGTACTTTAAAGGACATGAAAAACATGCGTCGAATTCTCTTACCAGGAATTTCCTCCCTTTTGCTTGGCAGCAGCCCTGTTTCGATGTTGATGATGCGAGGACCGAATCCACATCTTGTACGTCAGATGGCGGGGCCTCAGGGATTCTCAGCTGAGAAACGTGGACGAAATCATTCAGGCAGGCTATGCAGTCCCCTTCGCAAGGTGGTGGACCTCGTTTCCAAAACTGGTGAGCAGCACGTTAGCACACCCGTGAAGCAGCTGCACAAGACCTCTTGCCATGCAGATCCCTTTTTCCAGTATCAGCCTGGTGTAGCTGTCTGCAATCCCTTCGAAATCACTGAACTCCCTGCTCGTTACCGCGACACACATGCTTTATCTCGGGGGTAGCGCGCGACGTCGTCGTCTGCAATGCAGAGCTCGCTGAAATCTTCTTCGGTGTTGAAATATGATGAAATAGCCTGCCTCGTTGAGAACGAAACACATGAGTCCCGCAAGTTGATTACAGCACTGCTGGAATGCAAAAAGTCCATACCAATAATTAAATCCTGTGAACATTCAGGCAGTACAACTTGCAACGTACGTGAAGCCCCATTAGGCAATTCTAGCGGTGCAGATGCCCTTCGGGTCGATGAGGTGTCCGCCTGCGGTGCGAACTTGTGGTCCTCTCCACGGGGTCAGCACTTTGATCAGCGTTTTCGGAAGCTCGTTGCTCATTACTGAATAATCCGCACCAGTATCCACCAGCGCCAGCACTTGGAAGCCGTCAACAAATACACGTAGATCGGAAGTGACATTGTTATCATAGCACCGGTCACAGCGTCCTTCGTCGTTTTTCGGAGTCAGTGATGGAGGTTCTGCTTCAGCGTCGACGGCGGCCTTGCCTCCCCACGTCGATGACTCTAGTTTCCCGACGCGGGCTTGGCGAACGATGCCTGCAAGAACTTGCTGACGGACTAGGACTCGGGGACCTGTACCTCACTGACGTTGTTGATCGAGGCTGATGCTGGAATTCACGGAAACCTTTATGAGCAGAAGGGTGCTCCTCATCTTGAAAGGACGCTCACCATTGCGCGGCCGAGGTGCGTTTATGGGAAAACCACGGAGTCCCACTTGACGATATTGGCACATCCGATACAGCTGGCCAGCCTCTCCACAGTGGTAGCAAATAGGTATTCTGTCAGGTGTGCGCAAGCTATCGCTCTTTCTTAGTCTCCTCTATGGCGGTGGCAGCCGTGTGCTAGGGTACATTGGGGGCTGCATAGGGGCAGCCGCTGCAACATCCGCACGCACAGGAGTTCCCCGCAGCAGGGAATCGGCATACGACGTCGTCGGCTGTCGAGGCAGTGGAACTTCTGGAAATACACTCTGCTGAGGTTCGCGGACCACCTGCCTAACCTCCTCGCGAACCACGTCGGCTAGTGACGAAAGCATCGGAGTAGTCTGGTCAAGCCGCATCCTCTGAATCTCTTCTCGCACCACTGAGCGCACCAGCTCTCGCAGCACTTTCATGTTGTTCCCGAAAGTCGTTGGCAGTGGTTCAAGAGAGGCGACATTCATGCCTCTGTTGTAAGTTCTCGCTCGCTGTTTTAGCGTCCTCGCCATCGTAGTCGCCTCAGAACAAAACTCGGCGACTGTGCGCGGCGGGCTCCGAATCAACCCTGCAAAAAGCTCCTGTTTTACGCCTCGCATAATATTGCGCACTTCTTGTCCTCGCTTATGTTTGGATCCACTCGTCGGAATAGGCGTGACGTGTCTTCCACGTACATCGCCACGCTTTCGTTGTTGCGCTGGTTTCTTGTTTGCTGGACGACTTCGGCTCTCTCTCTGCGGTTTGTACTTGGGTAAGCGGCCAGCAGCTCCCGTCTGGAATCATTCCAGAATAGGATCGCAGCTTCGTGGTTTTCGAACCACGTTCGGGCGCTGTCCTCCAAAGCGAAGCAATAACACAGGACTAGAGAAGGACACAGGACAGGGCCATTCTAGTGTGCTTCCTCCGTGTTTCTGCGCTGTTTTAATGTCTCTGAGCTTCGAGTTCTTAAAGTAGACAGTGACGAATTATATGTTTTCCTTTGTGGTAGCCACATTCATCCTCTGACGTTTCTTTATCAAGCCTCTGTGATATGAGAGAGTTTGCTTACTTGTTGTCTGGGTGCTTAACCCGCAATTTCGCCCAAATAGCTAAGGTTTTGGTTGCGGTCTAGTTACGGTTTCGTTCATTCTCTATATATTATCATTGTCTTTCCTAAAAAACAACGAAGAAGTCATCAAAACACAAAAATCCAAACAGATGAACGTACGATATTTGCTTGTTTATTTAACCGGATTAGTTCAAACCGGCCGAGTTGCCATTTGCTGCCTCCACGTTAGAATTCTCAGTTGTAAATGGCATCCACATCGCGTGCGCTCCTGTATTTTCTAAGTTATGACATTTTGCGTCGCTGTGAGTTCCATTATCTAAGCAAGCCGCAATGCCTTGAACATAACTTAAGCAAAGCAGTACTAAATATCGAATACCTTACTAATAAGTCGAATATAACTAATAGCTAACGTTTACATTCCACGGGTGCGCAAATTCTGACGCCTGAACTGTGAGCATCCACGAAAGCGTTTGTGCATAGCGGAGGAACTCGGTGATATGTGTAGTGCTTCATCGTGATCATAAAAAAACCGGGCTATGAATGGCATTGTATGCGCCTGGTTAGTGAAGGCTCCAAGCTATACATTCAGGCCGCAGAACTGGCGAGGAAGCGTTCTTCGACACGTTACTGTTTCCTTATATTAAGTCCTATTTCCAAGAGAATGGCCGCTTATGGTCTCTCGCTCTTAGATATGCCATTTGGGATCTACCAGGCAGTGCTTACAGCGAGAACTATGCCGGGTGCCCACGTGTACTACACAGTAAGTCATTTTTCCTCCATGCAGTAAGTGCGCACTCGGCTGATCGCCGTGACATTGTGGCTGCCGCGTAGCGCTCCTCAGTGAGAGTTGCCGGGTTCGACTACGGTAGCACCTGCGGCATTCCACAGACCATAAAATACAAGACCCCCTTACGGCGCTTGGCATAGCAGACTGCGAACTTTCAGAACATGAGCAGATTAACGCCTTCAGTGATTGGCTTTGCATTTATCGTTGCGGCTTCTCTATTTTAGCAGAACTCGCCCATGGCCTAGTACGTGCATTCTTGACGCCCTAGACACCCTACGCTATCAACAAACAGGTATCTATCTAAAAAAATGAATAAATAGCTTTTCTTCATTATGCAGGCTGATAGATCCGTCTCTTACGCAAACACTTGTCTTCTTCGGTATGCAATGCCTCTAGTATACTCACTGAACATTTGCATAAACACGTTTCCCATGCACGCATTGACCGCATTGATACGCATCGTTCTTTACAATGCTATAGCTGTGACTCCCTGCAAGCACTTATGAAAGACCAGTTAGCCCAACAATTATTCTTCGTGGGCTACGCTTGTGCTGACGGCTTAATTCATAGAAGATAATTGAAAGAATGGTGTTGATTGTGTTTGTTGGCGGGAGGGCAAAACGTGGACCAAAGCGCTGTGACTATAACCATTCAGTTAACGATAAGGCAATGGCATACGACAAAAAACGTAACATGCCACTGACACTGACGTATGATGAAACTCGTAGGGAAGCCATGACTATACTCCTAAATGCGTAGGATATACACAGGGATGTTAAAAATATCACAACGACAAGTGGGGTGGTCCATGGATGCTGAGTACGTTTCGAAATAACGCCATCAACTTGTACCGATATCTGTAACTGAGAGTATTGGCCACATGATCGAACACATTCGGCACCTATCGGCCAACGGCCAAAGCTGCCAAGTTTTGAGGGTTCCTTGCGCCGTCAGCTAGTCTATGCTCGTTTGTACTTGCGCACACGGGAGGCATAGCCTCCAGCATGTTTGTTGCTTGTGCTGGTGCAGTGCTAAATGCTCGCACGCATTCCCGTCCAAGTATACGCAAACGTACGTGGCTTTGCGCAGCAGTCTCTGCTCTTTCTTAAGAGCACGGTGTGCGTTTTTCGAGAGCCTGCCACCGCCACATACACGGTTCGACACAATTATTTCACTTTGGCTACAGTTGTGTCTGTCAGGCACACGACAAGGTGCACTTGGTGTCGTTATGAACTAATTAAGCGGGTAACATCAACGTGTAAATGCAGTGCTGTGGCGATGTTCTGTCACGATATGTGATTGTTTTGTGACAAAACAAGTGAGCTTATGCAAAAGAAAGTCACAGTTTCGTCAGAAGGGCGAAGCAATGAATGCGATAGCAATGCATGATAGAAAGACTAGCAGTTTAGGGGCAATCTGGACTGTAGTGAACGTGGGCTTATTAAGTAAGCATGCAGGTTTGTTTAGGCGTGACCAGACTCGCACGAAGGGTATAAACGACCACGACCAGCCGCTCGCAGAAGGGTCGTGCTGATGAGAAACGGTGCCCCTGGGCATCAAAGGTTATTTACGTTCCATGGTGGTGCTGAACAGTCATTATTGCGTGTGCACCTCGCTGTGGGAGTTGAGCAGAGGGCAAAGCGTTCACCTTACGGCACGGGGGAAGATAGCGCACGTAAAGGTGGAACACGAATAGCGGCCTCGGCTCGCTGTCAACTTCAGATGGCCGCGATGCGGGCCACAGTAGACCACGCTGCACGCAACAGTGCAGTAAAGCAGTGATTTGGGCTTATTGGTATGACATTGTAGGGCTTATAGCGCACGAAAGGACAAGTGCGAAGGACGTGATACACACAGGCGCTAACTTGCAGCACTCTTTATCAGGAGCAAATGACCCATGCATATATACAACTTTTTCACACACATCATCATGCTGTCACGTGCTCGTGACGATCTGGAAGCAGCAGAAATCAAGACGATGCGAGGCGAACTGTTTTTTCGGCGAACCTGTGCCCAGCAAAACAAAGCCAATCACACTGCAAAGCCGTAGCGGCGTGAATAGTCGTCGGTCTACGGAATAAACTGACAAGCAGCGAAATGCGACAGCTTTTATACACACGTAATAACGCGTCCTCGCATTATCTATGAGATTCTACAGAAGACACTCAAATGCACGCGTCTGGCATGCAAAGTTTCAAGAACGGTCGACGCTGTTCTCGATGTGACATGCAAGACAAACGCGGCGTGCGCCGCGCGCAACAAAAAGTTATAACGGCGCTCACCGCAAAGAACCAAAACAAGCGCGCGTGTAACAGGAAAGTTACACGGCGTTCCCGTTAAACAAACCAAAACAACCGCACATGTCAAACATATGCTGTTTGCAAAGTTTTGAAACGCAGTTATCTCCGAGCTATCAATCGTTTCCGCTTCGATAATTTCGCGAATTAATCTATCTCGGGCACTTCCCACGATGAAGCAGACACGGTATGCTTGGCCATACGTTGATTGTAAGCATCATGAGCACCTGCAACGGGAGTCTTGCACTGAGCGTCAAGGAACCTACCCCGTTTCTCCTCTACGTAATATCGGTGTTTCTTGGAACGCTCAATGAGACACCTTTCACTGTGTCCCACGTCACGTTTTCCACACTTTAAAGGAAGGTCGTACACAACAGCTCCTGCACATGCAACAATCGGTTCCTGGTGTTTATTTTGACACATGGGCTTCTCGGACAGACCTGGCCTGGTTAATCTGCACAGACATCGTGATTTTGTAGACTACCGAGACATGCAGCAATTAGAGCTTGCCTCGGCATAAAAGCATTGCAATGAATCACGGGCCTTTCTCTGGTTTTCTAGCTGGGCACCTACTAATGCGCCCTTGCACAACTCACGGATCGTAGTCATAGAGAAATCGTGAGCCAGGACGTGTTTTCAGTGCACGTGAATGAGCACCAGCTGGTGCGTAGCCCAGCAGTATGACGTAATAATGTGGTGGTTTTGGCACACAGGGCCCAGCAATTACTATAGTTAGTCACGCACCATATCATTGCGGCCGAAGCCAGAACTATGTTTTCATGTCTGCACGAGCTTGCGCTCTTGCTTTTTCCGCGTAAGAGCCTGGACTGAGCGGGCATGAGTTCCGTCAGATGAATTCCTTTCATTCTTGTGTTAGCTCTTGTTATCTTATGGTCTGTTCAAGTCGACATTAAATGAAAAAGCAATTTTCCTCGTAATAGTAACTTCTGCTTGGTTCTGACGCGGGGAGCCTCGCACAGTGGGAAAATGTTTAATGGGGCTTACTTGTATATGAACACATCGTTCCTACACGACCCCGCGCGCCAGCGTCTGTGGCTGAACTGAACCTGACGAGCAGAGATAGCCCAGAGGCAGGAGCACACAAGGTGGCTGAGTGTGCTGCTAGTTGCCGCGCTGGACACGTTGCCCCATTTGCAACAGTCCTCACTAAGCTTGCCTAGCGTATCGCTTAGATTCCACCTCTGTCATGATGATCAAATCCCTTCGTCTAACTTGGTGTCCACAGTGACTAAAGGACCAAGTCTCGCAGGTGACTAGGAAGATGACGCACACGCTGTGCTCGCTTTGGCTTGCATCATCGGCGGTACTCATGCCAGCTTCATGATCAGCTACTGGGGAGGAGATTATCTGTTCTACAAGGCTAGGTGACGGCTGTGTCATAGGAGATGATGGTGAGGACATAAAGGTTAACTGTGACGCATGCACCATTCTTGGGTGGTTCAGTCACCTTGTCCTCCTTATGCTCTTAATGCCGTCTTGGCTCTTTCATCGCTTCGCCTTCTGCTGCTGGCACAATATAGATGTTTTTAACTTGTTCAGGAGGTGTTCCGCTTCTTTTTCTTGGTCTTCTCATCTACTGTGAAAATTGTTCAATTTTTCACATTGTGGATGATGTTTTGCTCCTTTAAATGTGGTGAATGCGTCAAAGGCAGGCTGTGGAATTCGCTGAAGGCCGGAAGGGAAGCTTCCACATTCTTGCCACTGATTTCGAAGCTGTTCTTTATACCTTCAGCCAACTTGCAGATCCGTTTTTTTCACTCGCGTCTGTTTCATTATTTCTATGTTTCTTTGGGTTTCTTCTCTAATTTCTCGTTCTTCATTCTTTGCTTCTCTTCTGTCTTTTGAGCTACTTTCCTCTGCAGCTTTTAAATATGTGTAGATGCTTCCTTGAGGCCATTCTGCTGCCTGACGGAGGCGACCGCTCCATTGCTCTCTTCCAAAGTGAAAGATATTCCCTTACTTGTCTCCATCATCTTAGACACCACAGGAAGCACCACAGCAGGGACTTACTGGAAGTGCCAGCCGGCCGAGCCCTTGCTACCTCGACGCTTATTTAGTGAAGACTATCCTGCAGGTGTTGCAGAGCCATCCAGTTCAGTCTGAATCGAAGCTGCTTTTATAGCGTAAGCTGTTATGAGGTCACGACAAGGGTCGTTTTGCGCCGTAGTTGTCCGCCGCCGCCGCCGGTGTTCGTAACCACTATCGTTCAAATTTTAGAAAAAAATAACCAGGACTGAGGAGTATTCCAACTTGTCCTCTGCGTGGATTGGAACCCATACTCTCTGTGTGGTAGTCGAGCATTCTACCACTGAGCTACGCCTGTGGTTGGAAAATCATCGCTGAAAGACCTAAACAGGTATAACATCTGCCGAGGAATCGCATTAACAAATGTAATGTTACGTGCCAGAACAATAAAACGCCACTCTACTTCGCGGAAAGTGGATTGCATAACGAGTTCGAGGAATCATTTCAAAGAACACAGGGCTGCGTAGTTTGTAGCTCTGCACCCATTACAGAGACCTCATAAACATCATCATTATGAAACAACCATCTTCAACTTTATCGTCATCATTATTACGAACCGCTGCCCTTTATCGCGTTGTATCGTGCCATGCGACATGCGGCAGGCGACGTGCGCAGCCCCGACAGCAACTTGACTTGGCTCTTCGTTATACCTGATGGCTCCTCCTCGTAAGGTGCGGATCGCTGCTGAAGAAGAGAATCGCAGAGTCACGCGCGCGGCTGCAGCGAGGCAACGTCGGGCACAACAGACAGCTGCGCAGAGAGAAGCCCAAACCGCAGCTCGCCGTCGACGCTGGGCTGAGAGTTCGGTTCGTTCTCGGGAAAACGATGCCAAGAGACTCTCTAAGATGTTCAGTTATACAGATTTTCACGTTACAATGCCGCAGTAATTATGGCGTAGTGGGTACTTCCCTACTTGGCGAAATGATGAGAGTTATGGAGCTACGACTCGTCGGACGATGACTTCACCCTCGTCATGAGCCGAGCAGCGAAAAGAAGACTGATGCGGACGTCCTCGTCGGCGAGTGTCTCTACCGTGAAGACCGCGCCGCAGCGATGGCCGCACACTGTGCTTTTTACGCCCGTGGACACTACGTGCAATCTACGTCTCCTGAACAGGCAAGTTCTGTCTGTGTATCTCGAACAAGTAGCGCCAAACGAGATAAAAGACGTGAGAATAAATTCAAGAAGGAATGTCCTGGCAGTAGACGTTCTGCACCGTAGCGCGCTGTAAAGCCTCCGCAACGTCACGGAAATTGACGGTATCAAAGTGAAATCAACGATTCCTACAGGCTGCAATGGAAATGTTGGTGTCATTTATGATATAGACATCGCCATCAAAGCCGACGACTTGCCCATATTGATAAAACCAGCCACAGAAGGGGCTCTTATCAAGCACATCACGAGACTTGGCAACACGCGTTGCGTGAGGCTTGTGTTTGAGGGCGACAGCCTTCCGTCACACGTTAAGGTTGGCCACGTACGCCATCCAGTACGACCATACGTACCCAAGCCTCTGCAATGCTACAAATGCTTCAAGTTAGAACACGTTAAGGGTGTCTGTGACAACAATGTCGTGTGCCCAAGATGTGCTGAATGTCATCCCAAAGATTCCTGCCGTGCTACCGTGTTGAAATGCACCAACTGCCATGGTGCTCATGAGGCCTCATCCAAGGATTGCCCACGGGTACGGGACGAGCGCGCTGTGCTGAAACGTATGGTGCGGGACAACTCCACACACAGAGAGGCTGCTGCTTCTATCAGGCGGAGACGGCGTCGTCACCGAAGAGGGTCAAATAAAGTCGCTGCTACCGACAGAGATGTCATACCTTCCGTTAGAGCGGCTGCTCTGCCAACAGCGAACTCCGCGAAGACGGACAATGTGAACAAGAAGGAAGGGTCAAGGCTTGCACCTCATCAAGAGTGGCCAGCACTCCCACAAGTACAACCTGCCTCGAAGCCACATCAGATCCCGGTGCCCTCGACGACTTCAACAACCACTGAAGAGACGACGACGACGGAAGATCGCCAAGTCATCATGATGTTGAAGTCGCTTATGGACGCCATGCGTGTTCTGCTGTGCAACATGAAAACTCCGTCGGCGCAGAGCGCGCTAAAGGTGCTGGACACCCTGAGTCCGGTGCTTGCGGCTCTAGGATAAAAACCACGACCTGCAAAATGGCGTCGTTTCAAGTGGAAGTCAGGGATGCGTCTGTTCTTCAGTGGAACGCCAGAGGGCTTACCTGTCAGCTCCCTTCAGGCTTTCTGGGTATGAGTGCTTTATGTCCTCAACCCACGGAGAGTGCAGCAAAGTCATTGTCTTTATACGCTGTGACTTGACTTACGTACATCACCTAGTGCCAGCTGACGAAAGAAACCAATATGTTTGCCTAACCGTGAAAAAGAACAAGGTAACCTTCACACTTCTGGGAACCTACATATCCCCTACGAGCCGGCTAGATTGCGAACGCTTACGAAGAATTTTGGCATCGATTCCACAGCCTTGGGTAATCACAGGCGATTTTAACGCTCATCATTACCTATGGGGAAGCTCGAAAGTCAACTCCAGAGGTAAACAATTGGTTTCCTTTGCCTCTGACTGTCAACTTTGCCTCTCGAATGACGGAAGCCCCACTTATCTACGTGGAGCAGCGTACTGTAGCTGCCTGGACCTTACTTTCGTGTCACGTTCATTTGCGAGAAAAGTACATTGGTTTACGGACTTGGAAGCGCGAGGCAGCGACCACATCCCAACTTATCTGAGGATCGACGGTTTCACGGGATCTGAATCCTGCAGAGCTGTTGTGAGCACTGATTGGTCTAAATACAAAATGATCATGGAAGATTCTTGTTGCGACGGTTCATCGAACAACGTAGAGGAAGCGATAAAGGACGCCCTGGAATCCACCACCCAATCACTCTGGAAGAGTTCCGTACGCACGGACTTCGACATCGAACTGGAAAAACTTCGTGCGATTCGCCGTCGTGCTGAAAGAAGGTATAGACGCACGAAGTCTATCCACGACTTGAGACTGGCTAGACGCACACAAAAGAAAATACAGCGTCAAATCAACAAGCTGGCTTCGCGGCGATGGGCATCTTTTTGCGAGTCTCTGGATCCGCGAAAGCCTTTGTCGCTCATATGGAGAACTGTTCGTGGCCTTCGTACAACACCCGGTCAGCGCCACCCGTTTAAATCTCTGGCACTCCATCTAAAGTGCAGTGAGATAGAAGTCACCGAGTCTTTCAGTAAAAGGATTGCTGGTGAGGCAAATCCTGATGGAGCGGTGGTGGGGTCGCCCGACCACCCTCTCTCCTCACGCGATCCTCGCGTGGAATGTCCATTTTCCATGGAAGAACTAGAAGCTGCACTGGCTGTGTGCCGGCGTTCTTCAGCGCCAGGACCGGACGGCATCACTTATCGCGCCCTGTGCAACCTGGGTGAACAAGCACGGAAGGCACTCCTGATCCTTTACAACGACTACTGGCAGACGGGCACGGTACCGCAGGAATGGAAATGCAGCCGCTTAATTCCACTCCTTAAGGCCGGCAAATCTCCTTTGGACATCTCCTCATATCGTCCGATCGCGCTTGCCAGTTGTGTCGGCAAAACGATGGAGAGAATGATTTTAACGCGCCTTGAATGGTACTTGGAGTACTATGACGTTTATCCGGACGCTATGACCGGTTTCAGACGCGGTCGTTCATCAACAGACAGCGTTGTTGATCTGGTCACATATGTCCAACACCAGAAAGCCTGTAAGCGACTATCTGCCGCTGCGTTCCTGGACGTTAAAGGCGCTTACGACAATGTCACCCATGAAGCCATTCTGAGCGCACTAGACGCTGTAGGACTTGGTGGCAAGCTGTATACGTGGGTATGCAGCTACCTACAGATGAGGACGTTCTACGTTCACACAGAGAACGGCCCGACATCAAAGCATCACGTTAGCCGTGGAGTCCCTCAAGGCGGAGTGCTAAGTCCAACGCTTTTTAACCTAGCCCTTATTGGATTAGTAAATCATCTGCCCAGCACCGTACGACTTTCCATATATGCCGATGACATCTGCGTTTGGACGTCCGCTGTGACACGGCTTCAGCTTCGTGCTCGGCTTCAGAAGGCAGTCACGACGACGTCACGTTACCTTCAGAAACAAGGACTAGACATTTCATGCGAAAAGTGTGCAATGGTGGCATTCACCAGGAAACCGATGTTTGCATATAACATCGCCATTAACGGTCAAGTAATACCATACTGCCGAAGTCATAGGTTCCTGGGAGTGGTAATTGACAGAGACCTGTCGTGGACTCCGCACGTGAACTACGTGAAGAAACGGCTGACTGCTATCTGCCACTTATTCAGATTCCTCGCAGGGAAAAACTGGGGCCTGTCCATACACGCTATGCTACAGCTGTACAGAGTGCTGTTCGTCGGATTCCTGCGGTACAGCCTACCTGCTGTCGCCAACACCTGCAAGACTAACCAGCGCACTATACAGAGCATTCAAGCACAAGCTCTTAAGATATGCCTTGGCTTACCACGCAGCGCGTCAACGGCTGAAACCATTGCCATAGCGCAGGATTACCCTATCACGACGTACATCGCCGTTGAGACCATGCGACTTCACCTCAGGCATGTGGCTAGGACTCCCTCACACCATCTGGCGAGCCTCGTTGCTGCAAGGCCCCGCACTTCATTCAGCGCTAATGTCAATGCACACAGTGCGGCGTTTACTCCAGGGTACACGCCTGCGGCTAAGCGAGTGCTCCCTCCGTGGTGTTTGAGTCTCCCACAAGTACACCTCACAATTCCTAGGATACAGAAGAAGACAGATCTACCAGTATCTGCGCTAAAGCAACTCAGCTTACACCTGTTGTACGAACGGTACGGTAACCACGTACACGTATACACCGATGGATCGACTACGTCGTCCAGTTCTGGCGGAGCGGTGATCGTACCAACGCGGGGGATAACGATTCGACTAAAGACGTCTCATGTCACGACGTCCACGGCGGCAGAACTCACGGCTCTACGTCGTGCGCTAGAATTCATCCGTACTGAGAGGCCGAGGAAATGGGCTGTGTTTTCGGACTCGAAGGCGGCGTTGCAGTGCATACGGTCAGCTCTTAGGCGCGGATGCCACGAGCAGCTGACGTACGATGTAATCGTGCTTCACCACCACCTCCGAGAAAATGGCCACGAGATTGACTTTCAGTGGGTGCCCAGTCACTGCGGAATCAGCGGCAACGAGTCCGCAGATGGCGCAGCTCGCACTTCACATCAAGAAGCGAACATTATTTCAATTCCACTCTCAAGGACAGATGCTGCAATGCAGCTTCGACACCTGGCACGCCGTCTCTCACTGGTTGAGTGGAACACACCAAACATCAGACGAACGCGACTGTACCAGCTAAACCCTTCCCTGCACCTCCGCCCTCCATCAGGACTTCCTCGACATGAGGCCTCGCTTCTTTGTCGACTTTGGCTGGGAGTTGCCTTCACAAAGGCATACTCCGCATTAATTGGAGCGATCGACAGTGCAACCTGCGAGATGTGCGACACCGACGAAACCCTGGACCATCTGCTGTGCCACTGTCCGCGATTCGTCGAGGAAAGGAAAATCCTTGCTGAGACGCTACACCACCTTGACGATCGGCCACTGTCCTTACAGATGCTACTCGAACACCGCCCTCATCGCTCGTCGGCCCACAAGGCACTAAAAGCACTAGTTATGTTTTTCTTGTTCGTTTTCTCCTTGATGTGGATTGAAGTCCCGTCAAGGAGATGATCGACGTCGATGAAGCAGGAGGCAGGTTGGAGGTAATGAACTTGAAGGTATATTGTAGCAAAATATTTACAGTCATATGTACATCTTGCCGAAGCACACTGATGATAACATAGACATCAACAGCGTCTTACTCTTCTACTTAACTTTTCTTAAGTTAGAGCCTAGAACACTGTTACTACATACAACGAACCTAGTCTCACTGTTCGACCACCGAGTGGTTACGGCCCAGACAGAAGTTGCATCGTACGGAGTCTTACTGATCGATCAGTTAAGTGATTACAGCCTAGACTGAAGGGAAACGAATCCCGTCCAGTCTTTAGTACCTTGCGGTGACAAAGAAAAAGGGGAGGTGGCCACTGCTGGTCCGCCTCAACCTTCTGTCGTCCAATCTGTTTATCCTCAGATTAAGCCACTCCCTAGGGAGGTAGTGGGCTGTCCCTAATCCCGACAGCAGCGTCTTTGCAGTTTAAACAGGCATTTTGGCATTCTTTCCCATCATGGCTTTCCCTCTCCTTATCCCACGCTCTCAGATATTCTCACAATCGAAATATCGGTATCGTAGCAGCCCTGCGGCATTCGGGCCATCTCCCACGCTCATCCAGTCGAACCCTGTCGTTCCAGGAAACACAGCGTGTCTTCGCCTTTCCCGCAGTTCGGATCGTGCACTTCTGCGACTCAACCCTTTGTTCCAGTCGGCGCGCCGAGAGCGCATGCCGGTCGTTAAAGAATTGGTTGGGCCAAGCGCATTGTCGCTTCAAGCGAGGGCGCACTTCTCATGCATTGTCCTCCTACGCGTCCGAGCTGCTCTTCCCCGAAACGGCCACTGAGAGGACAAGTATGGTCGCGCAGCCGCGACCCCCCCGAGCGACGTTCGGCGAAAGGGAAGGGTCTCGTACCAGGAACCCCTGGGGGCCAGCGTGGGAGACCAGCCGCTCAATGGGAGCAGTTTGCTTTCCATTGATAATTGCTGTCAAAGACCATGCAGAGAGAGAGCCCAGAAAGAAGCTTTGTATAGCGTACGGTGCTACGCCGTCTCTTCTGTACGATCGCCTTATGAGCGGCAACATAACACGTCCCCCCTTAAGAGTACGCTGGGCTGTTCTACGCTCAGTGGTACGATAAATCACTGCCGCGATTAGGTCACTGGACTTTCTAAGCATACAACAGCATACACAAACATCAAACACAATTGCGAGACAACATGACAGGAGAATACAAGAAACGAAAACAAATACATGCTAAACGATCAAGCACACCATTGCTGCTTCAAGCAGTAAGATCACTAGTGTCTGTTTGTTGTATTGTCAATCACACAGTCCACAATATACAGCAGCGAGTGGGCAGGAACATTCACGTTCCCCCCTCAGTTGGCATGGCACTGTTATTCTGATGGCTTCCACAAACTATTCTGGAGCCTTGATAATGCATCCGCATTCCCGTTACATATACCCTTCCGATGTTGTACCGAGACATGATATCGCTGTAAAGCCAGCGCCCATCTTGTAAATTTCGCCCCGTGCGGAGTAGAAGTTGTAAGGTACGACAGCGGATTGTGGTCGGAAACGACGTTTACTGTGGCACCGAAAAGCCAGTAATCAAACTTCTTTAAGGCCCATATTATTGCGAACGCTTCCCTCTCAATTGTCGACCAACGCATCTGGGTCGGTGAGAAGTGGTGGCTTGCAAAGGCGATAGGCCTCTCTTCCCCATCGGCTGACATTTGCGCCAAACATGCTCCCGCCGCCGTAGCTGAGGCGTCTGTGAAAAGCCAATAGGGCTGAGATGGCTCTGGGGTGTTTAGCGCCACGGCCTCGCACAAAGATTGTTTGAGCATCTCAAATGCTGCCTGAGCTTCCTCCGGCCAGGGTATCTTATTAGGTACCGCTTTCTTTGTTAACAGCGTGAGCGGGCTCGTCACCTCTGCATATCCTCGGACGTACTCGCGATAGTAACCGCACAGTCCTAACAGGCTGCGTAGTTCCTTTTTGGTGAGCGGTGGTACCAGGTTCTTAATCGCTGCTATTTTTTCAGGGTCTGGTGCGTGTGTCCCTGAACCGACAATATGCCCCAGGTAATGTATATGGGATCGCGCAATCTGACACTTCTCCGGACTGGCTTTCAGTCCCGCCTTCTCTAAGACATTAAGAATAATGTCGAGATGCTTTAAGTGCTCCTCCCAAGTGCTAGAAAAAATAGCAATATCATCAAGGTATGCCGTGGCATACATTTGATGTTGCGACAAGAGTTTATTCACCATTCTTTGAAAGGTTGCCGCGGAATTTTTTAGCCCGAAAGGCATCACTTTCCATGCGTACTGACCCTCGTGCGTTACAAACGCGGTGAATTTCTGACTCTTCTCTTCCATCGGTACCTGCCAGTACCCGCGTCTAAGGTCCACTACCGTAATGAACTGCGCTCTGCCTACTCGGAAAATCAATTCCTGAGGATTCATCATGGGGAACGCATCCACTTTGGTGACGGCATTTAACGCCCTGTAGTCCACACACATGCGGATAGTCCCATCCTTTTTTCCGACGCATACTACCGGGTGTGCAAACTCACTCTCCGTGGGGTAGATCAACTTCCAAGTCAAAAGTTCGTCAACTTGCCGGCTGACTTCCTTCTTTAATAGTTCCGGCACCCGATAAGGAAACACCTTTTTTGGCTGGTGGCCCGGTTCTATTTCTATCCTATGTTCGTCTACCTTCGCTATACCCGGGGTGCCGTCAAAGAGTGTGCAATGTCTTTGGAACACCGCCTGTATTTCCGCCTGTGCGTCAGCATCAAGGTGAGCAACCTTCTCGCTCGTTAGCACTAGCTTTTCCCGCTTTATAGTGGTTGGTTGTGGAGCATATTCCACCTCCCCAAAATCATGGTCCTCATCAAAGACTACCCCAATATGACTGACCCTTGTATAGTAAGGTCGAATGTTGTTGGCGTGGACACTTTTCACCTTTCCCTCAGATGTTTCAACGCGGTAAGAGTGTTCGCGCTCACGTCCAACCACTGTGAATGGGCCTAGCCATTTAGGTGACATCTTACAATTCCGATCATTGTCGAAAACCACAACCTGGTCGCCAACGTTAAAAGCTTTGAGCCTGGTGCTGCGATTATAGGCACTGGCGTAACTCTCCTGATGAGTTGCACTAGTTAGCTCAGCAATATTAGCGGCCGTCTCGAGCTGCTCCTTAAGTTGCTGTAAATACTTAGCGGGGCTTTCTCTCTGGCCTAATGATGCCTCCCTTTCTTCATCAATTTGCGCATCTTCGCCGGAAACGTCTTTCTTCTCCAAAGTAAGATTGCATGCCACGACCTTTGGTTTCTCTACTGTTTGTTCTGCCTCGGGAGCAGGCTCGGCCGGTGCTCGACAGGGTGCCAGAGGGCTGCTGGCCTTCGACAAAAGTTTCCAATCTTCCTCGGTCAACAAACAATCTGTGCCCTCGACGAGCTCATCAGTTAACGCGCAGAGTAGGTCGACGCTCTGAGGCTCCGTAACCTCTCGCGGGCTATTTAATTTGACCGGCAACGTAGCTAGCCTTGCCTCGATAGTTTTACCAAAAGCAGACACCAATCTCACCTTGTCAGACGGCTCTACTAAACTTCTCGGAAGCAGACTCTCCCGAAAGACAGTTATTTCACTCCCTGTATCCAAAATTGCATCTGCGGATATACCTGCACATGATACGGGAATTAACTGCAGTTTATTTGTGCCTTCACCCTCGTGTTTTAGAGACTTCACCTTTTCGCTAAGTACTCCATCAGGTATTTCAGTTTCCGTCTCGTGGGATAACGTTACCTTTTGGACCTTCCGCTTTGGCTCGGTAGCCTTCTTCGGGTTGCTCTCCTTATCACTAGACTTCGGGCACTCTTTAGCGAAATGGCCTGAGCCGTGACATAAGTGGCACTTCAGAGCCCCTTTCTCTACTCGTGTCGCCGGCTTCTGCCCCATTTCTACAGTTGGTTGCTTTGAAGCACGCCCTTTTCCTTTCGCTTGTTCGAAAGTTTGCAGCACTTTAGCGATCTCAGTTGGCCTAAGCCATCCCTCGCCTTCTCTTAGTCTCACATACTCAAGACCCTCCGTGCTGAGGCCCGATTTTATACGGTCAGCAACCATGAGTTCTGCCATCACTTCTACCGTGTCGGCCTCTCTCACTTGGAGGTAGTATGAGAAATAAGCTTTCACGCGGGACGCGAACTGCGCCCACGTTTCTTCCTTCCGCTTTACCGCTCTTTCGAACCTCTGCAGATACTCTGCCGGAGAAAACTTCAGTTCCGTCAGTACTGCTGCTTTAACTGCCTCGTAATCTGCACTCTCTTCAGAGTTGAGGTTACGCAGTAAGTAACGAACTCGTTCAGTTAGTGCTGGTATAACCAAATGCACGCGACTCTCATACGGTACTTGGTAAGTAGCAAATAGTTTTTCTACTTCCTCAAACCATAATGGCACATCCGCGTCACTCGGCAGGCGGAACCCTTTCAGCACTTTTGCACATTGCTGGACAGAATCGAAACACCGTCGCCCCCGATCGCCCGTCTCCGACCCAGAGTTGGACAACGTGCCATTGAGACGTTCCGCGTTCATTCTAGCCTGCAATAGCTTTTCGTACTCAATCTGGAGATTGAGCTTTTGAATTTCAAGTTCGAGCGTTCTCGTTTCACTTGAATTCGGCAAAACCTGAGATGCCAGCTGCATCGATTCTTGCCTCTGAGTAGGCACTCTCGCCTCATTTGACTGATCAGAATTTAGAATACCATGGTTTGATGGCTCTCGACTCCGATCCATTGCTACCGCACTCGCACCTTCATCTCCATTAGACTCCATTGTTTCAGCACCCCCGCGTGTTCTCACCATGTGCTCTACACATAAACTGCCATGCCAACTAGAGAAAAACGCAAGAAATCCTGCTCACCCTTTGCTGTATGCACTGTCGTTCCTGGATCTCTTCCACGGTGCCGGAGTTGGCTGCTGTGGGATCGTCTCGACGTTGCCGCTGGTGGCTGACGGATGCCTTGCCCCTCGGTCTCCTCGGCACTGGTCCAGTGTCTGGTGCTGTAGAGCTCGCCGATCCCTGTCCGACTGCGCCAGTTATGTTTTTCTTGTTCGTTTTCTCCTTGATGTGGATTGAAGTCCCGTCAAGGAGATGATCGACGTCGATGAAGCAGGAGGCAGGTTGGAGGTAATGAACTTGAAGGTATATTGTAGCAAAATATTTACAGTCATATGTACATCTTGCCGAAGCACACTGATGATAACATAGACATCAACAGCGTCTTACTCTTCTACTTAACTTTTCTTAAGTTAGAGCCTAGAACACTGTTACTACATACAACGAACCTAGTCTCACTGTTCGACCACCGAGTGGTTACGGCCCAGACAGAAGTTGCATCGTACGGAGTCTTACTGATCGATCAGTTAAGTGATTACAGCCTAGACTGAAGGGAAACGAATCCCGTCCAGTCTTTAGTACCTTGCGGTGACAAAGAAAAAGGGGAGGTGGCCACTGCTGGTCCGCCTCAACCTTCTGTCGTCCAATCTGTTTATCCTCAGATTAAGCCACTCCCTAGTGGGCTGTCCCTAATCCCGACAGCAGCGTCTTTGCAGTTTAAACAGGCATTTTGGCATTCTTTCCCATCATGGCTTTCCCTCTCCTTATCCCACGCTCTCAGATATTCTCACAATCGAAATATCGGTATCGTAGCAGCCCTGCGGCATTCGGGCCATCTCCCACGCTCATCCAGTCGAACCCTGTCGTTCCAGGAAACACAGCGTGTCTTCGCCTTTCCCGCAGTTCGGATCGTGCACTTCTGCGACTCAACCCTTTGTTCCAGTCGGCGCGCCGAGAGCGCATGCCGGTCGTTAAAGAATTGGTTGGGCCAAGCGCATTGTCGCTTCAAGCGAGGGCGCACTTCTCATGCATTGTCCTCCTACGCGTCCGAGCTGCTCTTCCCCGAAACGGCCACTGAGAGGACAAGTATGGTCGCGCAGCCGCGACCCCCCCGAGCGACGTTCGGCGAAAGGGAAGGGTCTCGTACCAGGAACCCCTGGGGGCCAGCGTGGGAGACCAGCCGCTCAATGGGAGCAGTTTGCTTTCCATTGATAATTGCTGTCAAAGACCATGCAGAGAGAGAGCCCAGAAAGAAGCTTTGTATAGCGTACGGTGCTACGCCGTCTCTTCTGTACGATCGCCTTATGAGCGGCAACATAACAGCACTTTTACGCTTTCTCAAGACGACTGGTTTGCGTGAACGCCTTTGACAGTTGGACTTGTCCGACAACGTCTTTTTCATTATTCCCCTTCCTTCTCTCTCTCCCATCTTTCTATTCCCCCTTCCCACTCCCCCAGTGTAGGGTAGCCAACCGGACGCCCTTCTGGTTAACCTCCCTGCCTTTCTGTTTTCCCCTTCCTCCTCCTCCTCCTCCTTTAGTTGCAGTAGTTTCCCCAATCGTTTAAAATGGCATCTAAGAACATAGGTACTCCAGCTTACGCTGCCACTGTCCTGCGGTTCCGCGCAGGCATGGCTCTTTTTTGTATCATACTCTCTTCGCCTTCTCTTAGTTCGAAATCTCCACCATGACATTGAATGGCATCTCTTCTATGGAGATGGACAGCTCAGTGGTTATGCCGGCTGGAGCCGTTGCCATATAGCTTCGGGTTCCTCACGTTAGCTATTCCATTATCGGACAGATAGCGCCGTCTATGCTTGACGCTAGCCTGGTGGTGGCAGAGTGACTTCAGAATGCGTGCGCGTTTGTGTGACGGTGAGGTAGAATGTGCGTGTGAGCGCGAGAGTGCACAGGTTCGACGGACGCTGTGTCCGTCCACCGTGCGATTGAACAACTGAAGTACTTGTGTTCTTTCGATCTTTCGTGTCAACATTCTTCCTTTTTTTTTCAACTCATTATAACTAATGTTTACTTAAGTCATCCTATGATTGTGAGCCCCGGATTTCCAACGCTCGTTATTGTAAACGCTTCTGTAGAAACTCACGGCTCAGCAAAAATGTCATTTTCTTCAGCTTGATGAAGTTGTCTTTGGGGGAAACTAATTAAGTGCTTGGATGTTTGTCCCGTCGCCGGCGAGGCTTCCTCGGCGTCTTTGCACTGGGAGCTTTGTAGGGCTGCTCTTCACCTTCACCCACCTTTTCTTCCCGTGGAAACCGAAAACGCACCCTCAGAAACACTTGCACGAGAAAAGAGTATAGACAAATATATGCTGGCACTTACAACAGTTCAATGAAAGAACACACAAGATTCGATCGAAGGGATACCAGCCGACGCATGCGTATGCAATCACGCATGCAATCACGTGGTTATAAAAGAAGGCAAAGTATGACAAGCTCAGGTTAATACATCTCTCGAGGTAGGCCATTTCTTTTGCTGTTGAAATATGATTGCAGTATGATTAATTATGACGTACATGTCGAGTATGCCGGGTTGGGGATGTAAAGATTATTCATTCATGTTCGCCATACGTTTGTATCCTACTATCCTAATTTTGGCGTACACTGGGTGAACGAGGTAGCCAGCACAGTACCGAGACGTAGGCGTCTAGATAAATAGATAGATAGATAGATAGATAGATAGATAGATAGATAGATAGATAGATAGATAGATAGATAGATAGATGTTTACTCAAGTCATCCTGTGATTGTGAGCCCCAGATTTCCAACGGTCGTTATTGTAAACGATAGATAGATAGATAGATAGATAGATAGATAGATAGATAGATAGATAGATAGATAGATAGATAGATAGATAGATAGATACGGTTAAAGTGGCTCAGGCTTGCCAAAAAATGCTTCGCATTTAATATCCAAGTGAACATTTTGAACAGATTTCTAAACACGATGGAGAGCAGGGAATGTCGCTGGAGACAACATTACGACAAGTCGTCAGGACGGCTACTGAAGACTAGCCACATGCCATGAAAAATATAAAGGGGACAAGGACAAACTTTGGGCTACCATCTCTGTAATGTATGGATCACAGAAAGCCACTATACATAGGCAGACTTATCGCATACAGCACTTGGATTTCTAAGAAATTTAGAGATTAATTTTGCCATAACTAACACCAGATGCACACATTCCGTGTGCTTATTTGTCAAACAGTCTTTCTTTTTACTACAGGCGAAAGTCCCAGGAAGGCTTACTTTGGCACCACATGAAAAGGACATACAAAAGAGTACGCTATCAGCGAAAAAGGTCAATGACAATGTTAACTCGGCATGTGCCCATGATGAAAAAAAATGAGGACACAGCTCTAAACTTTATAAAGAGCTATTCATGAAACCAACTTCCATGTAAAGTACAATGGCGAACATGCTCAAGCATTTGTCAGAATGTTGCCCGATGAATAAAGCTTCAATGATTTTTCGGGCCATCTTATCGCCTTTAGCCTTTAGCGCTGACCTCGATTTGATCAAACTGCAGTGACCTTAAAATGTTGTGATCACACAGACAGGTCGACATTATTACTACTTACAACCCCTGTTCTCACGTGACATGATTACTGCGACACGGCTTTTGCGACACCATACCTGCAATGAGCAAGATTTTTGGGCATTTATCTTTCCACTGCTCACCAGATTTAGATCAAATCTAGGTCATGGCAAAAAACATGGGACAAGACAGAGATATTACTGAAGCATCAGGTAACATTATGACATATGTTCATAATGACATATGACATGACATATGTCATAACGGTGGCGGTTCAAATAGGACTTTCGACTAGTTTTGACATTGCTCCTTTCTATATTGAAAGCGGAATGAAACATCTATGCAATCAGTCAAGACAGATTTCAATATATAGCCACGCTAGTTGGGGATACTTGACAAGATAACGACAGCGAAGGTGCAGCGGTTCGTGTTTACATAATGCTAGCATCCCAGGTTCCAAGGTTCACAATCTTACAATGAACAGCTAAGGCTCATGGCATTGAATCATCCTGCATAAAGAAAAGCAATCGGAACATGAAAGCGTCTTATATTATTTGCATGCTCACAAGCGCAGATGCGAAGCGAGGAAACCATGCAAAAACGAAATGCACTAATAAACAGGCACGGCCCTTCAGCGCGTATGTGAAATGTATTTATTTATTGACGTGTTTGTTTATTACATAACGGCGCACTATAATATAGACCTGGCCGCAGTAGCGGACCGTACATGCGACATCGTGGCACTGCTGCACGGAACGGCATGATGAATGTGACAATGGTGATACAGGCAACAACGATGGCTTAAAAACATGCTGCACCGTTATCGTGCATTTACTTACGCGTTCAGGAACGCCGAGTTATTCCCTGTTCCTCCATCCTTTATTCCTTCATCACAGCGCAATCATGTCATTGTGTTAACTTTCCGGTCAGTTGTATGCGCACGCATGCTTTTCGTAATCCCGAAAATTTTCTCGACAACGCAGTTCGGACCAACGTTGGTTCTGACGGTATACAAGTGAAGCAGCAGCTTGGTTTGAGGCCATGACCGCGCACTTCGCAGCTGCCGGGAAATGTACACCCACGGCCGCTGGATGAAAGCGCACAGGTGCGGTTTGCTGCGTGGAGCCGCCGCGCATTGTCCAGGGAGGGAGAGCGGCGTTGACAGTTTCGGCCGCAAATTTCGCGGGGGGCGCTAGCAGTAGGTGACACTCCGAAGTTGAGATCGCGCGCTGTGGTGAGCGCGTCTCTTTTGCGTTGCGCGGTGTGCTAGTAGTTCTGAATTCCATGTGTTCTCCCTCCTGTCAACACAAACATAGCCTGAATAGGTTGTTAGAGCAGCAGTATGCCTAAGAACTGCTGCGTTCCACTGTGCACGTTGAACGCGAAGAAAAATCCCGCTTGGGATACCATGAATTTCCCTACAATGCTAAACGCCGACACGCATGGCTCGCCAACATCGCCAGGCAAGGATATGGGGGAAAAGGGTCGAGATGGGCGCCCAGCGACCGTTACACTGGATGAAAGGGCTTCACCGGGCAATTTTCATTGGCCCATGACAACTGCAGTTTTGCCAGGCCAGCGCGCTTAGGAAGTCGGAAGGTACTACAGACCAATTACGTCTCTTAAAAGTATTGCATAGTGTTGCTGTAATAGTGTTACAGGAAGTGGAGTTGATAAAGTGCAGGTCGCTGTGTTGACTGAAGGCGATACGCCTAAATAGATTTTTCAGTACACACGCTAAGGAGGTATGAGCCTCCCTGCTTTCTATGAGCCGCTTCTTAGTTGACAAACATTTCTTTTCTTTTCAGGGACGGAATTGTATTTCTTTTTACTAGACCCAGAAGATATGCGTTGCTTGTAATTATCGAATGGGTAATTGCTGCGTGCAGCAACCTAGATCATCACAATGGAACACATTATATGTAGCCGGCATGCTCTTCAGTAAAACATAATAATTACGAAGCTTTTCCTCGTATAAGGAGAACTGCAATTTTTCACAATATTTGTCATAAGATTCGGAGTCATAAACACTACTAGTTCTAAACAACATCGGCGGAGACAAAAGAAAATTTTCATAATTACCGCTTTAGCTCTTTACGGAATTTAGATGTTGAATTTGTTTGGCTGAGCGATGTAAGCAATTGAAATATCCTGCACACTCGTGTTACATAGCACTTCTTATTTAATTTTGCTTTGGCTTGATTTTATTATTTGCAGTTGACTTGTCATGCTTGCAAAGTTCTCCTGCAAGACCCAAATCCTTCCGGTGGAATTTACGAGTTCACAGAAAAAATTGATAAAGGAAAACGTCGATATACCAAGACGAAATTGTACAAATTTGCAAGCTGTCATGCAATGTTGTCAGTGAGGTGATGAAGCATGTAGAAGTTCGGAGAAGTGGAAACTTCTGCAAACTTCTTCATTCAGCCTTCCTATCACATTTTGTAACCTGTCCACCATTACGGTGTGGTTCGAGCACCCTTGAGCACGCGAGCCATCTCTGCGATGTTTTTTTTTTTTTTTTGAAGAATCTGTTGCGACCGTTGCTGGCTAACTTGACGGGAAATATAAACGCTACTGTGCAACGCCTGGTGAGGCTGTCACACGAGCCCTTCTCCCGAAAAGTTCGCCATTGAGGGCGATGAGTGCCAACACCTCTGATACTGGTGCATTAAACACGTACTGGTAGAGAGTTTCGCTCAATAAACGTACGATCGATTGTTGAAGCACACCTAGCATTTTCATTTCCGCATGCGCAGACAAGACCACAAAATTTTTCTCACCACCCTTCGAACGGAATTCACACAAGACATCTTTTATGTAACAATAACTGCAAAATAAACTAGAATTAACCAAAACCTCACGTATTCACTGCCATTCTAGTTTAGAAACGAAAAATGAAGTCATGGTAATTCAAGCACGTTTTCAACGAGAAAAAAAAAAAGAAGAATCCGCCGAAAGCATGTGCCAGTACATTTGTAAAAGAACACAAAATATGTGTAATAATCCTGTGAACCTACAACACGAAAAAGCTGGGCATTAATGCTTTAAGTACAAGTTCAAAATTGTCTGTTACAGAGACGGGCATGCTTAGTCAAAGCCACTCTTCGACTCCTGCAGGAAAGGAAAACCATTTGCTATTATGAGAAAAGAACAGTGCGCTGAGGGGGTGTCGATTTCGGCATGTGCGTATGCAGTACCGCGAGCGCCGCTGAAACATCATACGATGTCGCACATACACCTCTGTCCAGACGCTCTCCCTATCCTTGACTGGTGGCGCGGCGGCGGCCGCCGAACGAACTAGTCCTCTCCCGCCGTCTCCGGCGCACGCAGCTGGCCGTACCTGTGCGCTTTCATCCAGCGGCCGTGGTACACCAAACTCAATCAAAGGGACTTGACACTGCTTAACAGGAGTGGACATGAAATACCGCGTTGCCCTTATCGCCCTTGAACGAAGCGGCTCAATGGCGGTGCTTTCGCAGTCCTCGCACAGGTTCTCGTTGTCTAGTGAAAAATCCTCGTCCTCGAGAGCCGAGATGGTCGATTCCAGCATCATTTTTTCGAGCATAATCTGCAGGGTTTTCTTCACTGACACACCTTAGAGTTCACGTACGTCGCTGTGATTACAGCGAGAGAAATCTACCAAAATGCGGCGTACCGCTTTCTTTTTCCACGTTTCTTTTCAATACTAATACTTTAGATACCACTACGGTTACCGTGTATGTTCCCTTTGGGGACCGTATATATACAGTAACTATAAGTACTACTAGGGTGTCTCGATCTCTTTCTCCCACTCCGCTCTGTACAGGGTGACGGCCACCGCGTCGTCTGCTACGTTACCGCCATGTCAGTGCCCACTCCTCGACAGCGCGCTCTTGAAGCGCGGTTGCAAAATATTTTCAGAGGAAAATGAAAATATCTTGCGCATGAAATACCACGTGTAAAGTTCATATCAGCCGTTATCAATTATCGATGTTCCATTGCTGGCAATCATACTATATTTTATGGTGTTGTAAAACAGCAGCTCGCACGCTTCTCCTTCCTTTAGTTCATAACAGTGCTTTCCGACAGTTGATGAGCCTTTTGTCGCCTCTTGCTGCGGTAGAAAATTTCAGTTTCGAAGTAATCGGACTTTGGTCCCAATGAAATAGAAAATACGATTACATAAAACCACAAAAACCTCACGGCGCATGTCCAATAACCTCGTATGAACACATATGGATCATACGTGTTCTCGTACGATTCATACGAGATTATTGGATACGAGGCATACGTGGCATATGAGATTTTTCGAGATAATCAATTCGCCGTGTTAGGCTTCTCAGAAGTGATTCCCACCATGTTCATTACCAATCGCGTTAATATAAGAAAGAAAGAAATCAAACATGAAAATAGGGAAGTTATTATGGGAGAGGGGGGGGGCTGTACAAGAGCAGGCTTTTCCAATGGGACTACGCAGGTTGGCGTAGTGCATGGCCATGGTCGCAGTCTTGGTGCGCTGAAAAATTTGTTACCGTGGTAGCTGTCGGAACGAACTGAAATCTCAGATAAATTTCTGACTTGTTTTTTTTTAACCTCGGACTATTTGGCGAAACTTTCTCTTAGATGCGCATGGCTTAACAAACAAAGCTGGTCGATTTGATGCTTGCACTGTTTTGCTATGTCTTACTTAGTCGCAGCTCAACTGGGCTTCCCTCAGATAGTCTTAACATTATGAGACTAGTCCAAATTATAATAGGCTTAATTATCCGTGTCAACTTAATCACACTTGACTTATTTAGGATTAGCTTATTCTGCATGTCCTATTTAGGATTGCGTAATTTAGGCACCTTTATTAAGTTTAGCTGAATTATGGTCAACTTAACCAGAACTGCCATACTTAGAAATCATTACGCTTTATTATTGACATAGCTTAATTAGGCTTTAGTCAGTTAGTCTTAGTAACCACCTAGCTCAATTATGGGTTGCGGTTATATAGGCTTAACTTCATTAATCATAGCTTATTTAGGTTCCGTGTAACTTATTTGAACCCGGCCTAATAGTCTAGCTAATTGAATTAGTTTATAATTCCTGGTTAATTAGTCATAGCTTAATTAGTATCACCTAAGTTAGACGCGAATTGGCAGCCCATTTAAGCTTGGCTGTGTTAAGCATAGCCAAGCATAGCCTTAGATTAATCACGTCTCGCCTAATCAGTAAGCTTAACTAGGCTTGGATAAGTTGTTTCTATCTTAGACGACGTAAATAGTATTACCCTAATTGGATTTATCGAATCAGTCTTAGCTTAATTAGACTTACCTTAATTATTATGCACAAATTAAGATTGCATAATATTAATAAAGCTTAGCTGCATTAAGCTCTACCTAATCAAAATTGACGTAATTAGAAATAATTAGTGTATACTACTGACTTAGCTTAATTAGGCTTTGCTTAGTAACCTCAAATTGGCTTTACTAGCTTGGCATGGTTCACGTAGCTTAGCGGGGTTTTCTGTGGGTTTCGCATGGTTTAAGAAAACGCTTAAACAGCTTCGCTTTTAAAACAAATTCATTCAAGCCTAGCCAGGTGTTTATTTTCAATCAAGGCTATCAGTGTTTATTTTTCAATTATTACATGCTGCAGGGCCTGCACAAGCCAAAGCGACATAGGCAAAAAGAAAAAAAAAAGCTCGGCTAAGAAACCGTCAGCGGTGCGCGAGCTACCAATTTTTAAGAATTATTTCAAGCAAGATGCAGCAAGCAAAAAAGCAAAAAAAAAAGAGAGAGTTCATTTCCGTTTTCGGAAAAAGTTCACACGTGCTTGTGGAAATATATTGCGTTCAATGCTTTCGGACTCGCAGTGCGTAGGCGCGAGCAATTCGAAAGTGACCACTGCTTGTTCTTTAATACTGTTGCAGTTTTCCTAATCTTCCTGGCTCTTTCAGTAATGGAAATATTCTCCAACCATTGCAGGAGTGTTTCGTGAGCAGGTACATGCAACATCCAGGCATAACTTGCGAAGCGCTATTGCAAAAGTGCCGTAATAGCTTGCCGTGGCATGCGCGAGAGTGATGGCGAGGGCAAGGACATACATGGCTGAAGCCTTAGAAACTGGTGGAATTTAGCGAACAATGAATGTCGCCACCGCACCCGGAGCGGAGGAGGAGAAGGACATCGAGGAACCCTAAGTACTGCAGGCGTATATTGCCGTCTGGTGTCAAAAGACCAAACAAGAAAAGCAGAGGGCTGCCATCGGTAAACAAAGTACAAAAACAAGAAAAAGCTCTTTGTAGGCGGCCGGACGGCCGTCGCAGCATCGAGACCGGCCGCCGAGTACCCTGACGTGTCTGGGCGCTCCGGGTTGAAGGCAATATGTTAACGCGGATATATATGAATTAGGGCTTGTGACAAACAATTAAGCGTCTTGTTCAAAAGTGTCACCTATTCATTACCAACGCCCTCGCACTTTCAATTACAAGAGCGTACAGACACCGTTCACGTGACTCCCCACACAGCGTTTCAGGTTTCACGCACAGCAAAAAACACCGGCGGATATGAAACGCACAAAGCAAAAGAGCGTGAATTTCAAAAGAAAAGGTAACACAATAGTACCTCGAATACCTACGTGGCTCCAGGAAACATTGCGGAGCTGAAATATGCACATTGTGAGCGATCACTTCACGCGCCTAGTTTGCCCTAGGTGCGCTACGGCGTGTTTTCACGAAAATGTCGAGTTTCTCAAGAAAGGATCAGGTTTATATTGTGACGGAGCGACCAGTTTGTTCTCTGACGTAGGAAACATGCAAAGTCGCAGTGTTTCTTTTTTGCCAACATGCTTACAATCAAGCTAGTACGGTAGAAGAAAGGAGCGACGGCCGGTTTGTCATCTGCTAACCCTCCTCGGGCGGTTTCCCTGACATCCGCTTGGTGCGCGACAGTCTACGGGCATTGCGAATGCGCCCGCCGACGCCGCACGATCGGCTCCGGCCGTCCTCTGCTACGCTGTTCTTAATTACGGGAGGCACACCCACATCAGTTTGATTCAGATGAACAGGCAGCGTGACTAGGCGAATTGCTTTGCTCGTGTTTCGTGTTATGAAAACGGGCATTGCATCTTTGCGGCGCTCGTAGCATGCCCACGTATAGTACGGTATAGCAGGCTGGTGGTAAACGGAAGCCATGCTGAGGATGGGAAAGGAGGCCATCGGCATGAAGGAAAGAAATAGAACGCGGCTAACTTCCTCTGTCGCCTCTGCGCGGTGCCTCTTGCGTAGGATTAGGCCCACATAGTGGCCGGATCTCTCGAGGTTGCGTGGAAACGGCAACTTTAAGCAGCGCTTGACGGTGCATTAGTCTACCGCTTGTCTACCACGTGGCCGGGCCCATTTCCAATGAATCTCTGTTTTAAATTTTTAGGGCTAGGCTTCAGCCTTCGTTATTGTCACGCGACGCCCTCTCCTAGTTTCTCTACCATTAGTGTCGGTGCTAAGGTCGTTGAACCACACCTTTTATTGTTGTCACACATTCGGCTTTTGCCTTAATAGCTGGTTGGAATCTAGAAACGTTCACTAGACACATGTTGCACCAATGTGCTCGCAAACCCTCGTCGGCAGCAAATACCAGCTGTTGTCCGCAAATGCAGATGCATCCATCCATGCGGCCGTATATGTATCTATCCATCTATCCATACTATAACTTGCGCAATCTCTCTTTTCACAGAACGGATGGGATATCAGCAAGAGGACTGGCATGCATATAGAAGCACCTGGAGACATAGTTGATGGGGCGCAGTGCACACTTGTGTTCTACTATAAGAAAAACAGCAAAAAGTAAGTACCCCTAACTCGACGAAATCATAGTAAAAGAGTGATTGTGGAACCTTGTCCGGTTAACGATGGCGTTTTTAAATAGACAGGGGCACAACAAATTTTGGTAAGTGGGGCACAACAAATTTTGGTAAAACCCATCTCACGACGGACGTAGACTTCAGGAAAGCGACGTAACCAACAATAGGGAGTTTTCGAAAAGGGGCCCCAAACATTGAGGCCTGTTGTGACCGTGATTCCGTGACGGAAGCCCCTCGACTGGTGCAGCCTCCAGCTGACGCAAAGCGGGAGTCACCGCTCTTACGCACGGCCTTGGAGGCGTCGACGCAGCCTTGCCGGCGCCAGCGATTCGCGCTGCCGTTTCGCTCCCTTTTGTTCCCTGGGCTGTGGCGCCTCAGGTCTGCCGTTAGAGAAAATCCCCTCGGCGCTGCTGGCCATTGTCCGTCTGCTGCTAGCTGCTGTTGACGCTGGCCTCGGGGCAAGCCAGCGCCGCGGGGAAGCAGAGGCAACCACTTGAGGCCCGACCACAGCGTGGGAATGCACGTGCGAACATGGTCGTGCAGTTTGGACTTTGGCAGTGATTCGTGCACAGGCGTCGCGTAGGCTGTACACATTGAGAGGAGAGGGAAATAACTGTAGGACGTGGACAATGGCGAGGACTGCTACCGACAGTACATCAGGAGAGCGCAGGTGCGGCATAACGGTGTGGGCTTTATGTGGCGGAAGGCGAGGGTGGTAGGGAGCGTAGCCACAGTAATCTGGGACAGTCACGAAGGAGACATCCGTGTAGGCAGCTTCTTGGGGTTGTCGACATAAATGATGCGGTGAAGGTCTGGAATTAGGCTAGATGGGAGGCGGGAGGGGTCGTGGCAAGATACCAAATTGTTTGAGACGGTACAGAAGCTTAGCAGTGCAACGGCTGAAAAAAGAAGGGGTGGGGCGCTCTCCTTTCACAGATGAGTGTCTACTTCAAAGCAAGACATTCGCTTAGCGCGGAAAGAGCGAATGCAGAAATGCAGGCGGGTCTAGCAGGCCTGTGAGGACAGCGACAGTGGAGGCAGGATGTATTCGTGGCACGCACCGTTTACCTTTTTTTTAAGAAGGATGGTCGCCCAGTTTTAATGGGATTAAACTGTGCTACGTTGTTATAATTTGAGGGAAAAGATTTGCAGAATATTCTTTGTGTATTGGTGCCGAGGAAGCTTTAAAGGGCCCCTAAACCACCCAGAGGTCCAAATTTACTTGTGGTGTTGCTTCTGTGCCGGTGTCCGCAACGAACACGTAGCCGCAAGAATATTTCGAAAAGGTGCCGAAATAGCGGAGTTACACGACGCGGCGCTTGCTTGTTTCGCTCTCTCCTGCGCCGCACCGGCCGCTTGCCGGTGCCACCTCCTCACCGACTGCTCCTCCGAATGTCACGTCACATACATCGCCGATGACGCGCAGTTCTAAAGACTGTACAGTTCCGGTTTACGCGCCTCCGCGAGGCTTCCGCATTCGCGCAAGTGTTTTGTTGCTGCTGTGCCAACGCTCTGTGCTAACGCTGTCCGCCGTGTTCTGGCAGTTGCTCCAGTTCCTAGCCGGGTTTATCTGACTTGTGCTCGTGCAAAGTGTGCCGCTATGGACGCTGCGTTGATTTCTAGTCTCAAAAGACTGGTTTAGCCGTTAAGCCATCGCAAACACTGTCGACTTGCGCGCAGCTGCACGGACAGCTGTGTACGGCTGTGTTGGATCGCGAGCGATTTGGCACTTGCGTAGCGCAGCGCAGTTACAAATTCGCAAGCGTGCAGACGCGAACACCACGCGAACGACACACGACGGGGAAGAAGAAACAGGCAGGGAGCGCGTGCATTTGCTAGCAGACTAACCGGAAGTCGGAGTTCTCCTTCGACCAATCAGCGGAGCTCGGACTCTTCTGACGTCACCAACAACCACAATGTCGTCGCGGCTAATTTGGTATGCCGGAAAGGGCCGGAGAGGCGCACGGGATTGTTTTTCGAGTTTGTGGCGCTGCCGCGGCGCGCAGCGCTGCCGCATTAGACATCGTTCATCGTGACGGCATTCTCAACTTGATGCGCGTGTTAACTTGAAATGTTCAAAAAAAGAAAGGTCGGGGGTAGTTTAGAGGTCCTTTAAAAGATACTTGGCTTACCTAAAAACACGCGTTGAGGGGCTAGTTGGCAAACATTGCTGCATGAAATATTTAGCGCCTGTCCTGTGTCATATTTACTGTACCGTCCGTGTCTAAAAGTCGGCTTGCCCATGATAGCAGAAAGAACTCTACTCTTCTAGGCACGGCAATCACCTCTGCTTGGATCTCCAGTAAGATATCAGTAATATCAATGTAAATGCAGCCAAAGAAATCTTCTGAAAGCTGTAAAGTTAAAGCACGCCGTGAGGGCCGGCGAAGTAGAACAGTACGCCGAAAGGGCCATGCGTAACATTGAATAAAGTGACTATGGATGTACGAGGCATGGAGAGTGGTAACCTGGGTGAGGAAGACGACATAACAGCGGACTTGATGCAACAAGGAGAGGATTTTGTATCTTAGAAGTTTGCGACACTCTACACATCATGCCAAAGTTTAAATGTGCAGGTTAATTGGAGAAACCGTAACAACTTGTTCATAAAAAGGAAGGCGCAAAAACTTGAAAGACTACAGCCCGACCGGTCGATCTTAAAGGGTAACTCCGGCGGCTTTTCACCATGTTCTGATATCAATGTTTTCCAACGGTACGGATAGTCCTGAAACCGCCAGGGTGCTTCAGTTTGCTCAGAAACACACCAATAATTTTAATTAAGCAACTGAACGTCGTCTTCAAACCGAAACGGGTAGATGCTTTGTGGAGCATTTGCGTTGGCGTCACAACCTTCCCGTCACCAGAAATGTGGAAATGACGCCAAAGAAATGCCAGTGGCGAGGTCATCCGACTGTATATTGAGTTATGCCAGCTTTTCTGATCTCGACATCGGCGATTTGAGCGTTGAAGTATCGCCGTTTTGCTTTTGAAGACCCGCTGGCTCGAATAGGCAGTGCGGAGGTGATGAGGTCAAACACACGGGTGACCCGCATGAGGATCTGGTAATATTTTAAAATTAATTTACAGAAAAACTAAATCACCTACATCCGCCCTATTTGGCATACATTATTACAGTACTGAGGAGAATATATATCGAAAATTTTATTGGGATCAGTGAACACTGAAAAATCGCCGGAGTTGCCCTTAAGCATTACACAAAATATTACAGAAGATAGTTGAATACAGAATAATAAACTCGCGGCCCTTAAACAACAGCGAGAGGTGTGTATGGAAATAATACTCTAGAATGGACCACCTTTCTTGTGACCAGCAGAAAAGCAGAACTCCGCTGAATAAAACAGACCTCTCTATATAGCCTTCATAGACTACGAGAAGGCCTCACGGGGATGAGAGATATTTCAGATTAATTGCGGCGTTATTGAATAATTGAAACACGTAAGTGTATAAGCTCACATGTAAAAGGTTCCAGAGTGTAATACCGTTATCAGTCAGCCCGGCAGGAAAGAACGCATTTATTCAGTGCCCATGTGCATATACCGATATGTGACGTCGCATGACTTCCATGCAGATTTTCAGCCAGATATAGACGTGAAAATAACGAAAAGGAAGGGGTCAAGGGCTCGTTTTTATTTGTTAGAATCAACTTAATGAGCAAACAGACAATGAAGCCTAGGAAAGCACAGGGGAAGTTACTTGTGGTATTGTAATTGTGAGTAAGTGGAAAGGAATTGAAGTGGACGAAAAGACAAACCTGCCTTCGGTGGTAACCGAACCCACGACCTTCGGATCACGCGTCCGATGCTCTACCGCTGAGCCACGAAGGCGGTCGTCCCTCCGTCCAGTTTATTGTGTATTTATGTATATATTATCCTGGGAGTGTTAGGCAGCGCCACTCGTAGCCATGACAGCGTGTGTGGAACACACTTTCTTGCCAGGAGGCGTCACGTAGAACGGGACCTAACTATGAGATGGCTGCTGCCCAATAAGCCCTCGCATGCTACCTAAGGCACCAAGTCTGCCGCAACGAGGCCGAACGTCATCCGAAGGTCGTGGGTTCGGTTCCCACCGAAGGCAGGTTTGTCTTTTCGTCCGCTTTAATTCCTTTCCACTTACTCACAATTACATTACTACAATTAACTTCCCCTATGCTCTCCTAGGCTTCATTGTCTGTCTGCTCATTAAGTTGTTTCTAAGATATACACGTGGTGCGACATATTGCGCTCTCAACCTTCTTCCTGCTCAGTTCAACAACAACAATAATGAAGGTAACATCTAGTAACCTTAACATTTAAGTTAAACACACAGCAATTAGCAAAAAGGCAATCACTTAAAGTTTTCATGATGAAACCAACCCGGTGGCTTGCACACCCGAACACTTCGACGTAGCAGTGGTAGTTTCGGCGATTCGGATGTCGCAGCCGGCGAGGAATACTGTGCCGAGTCCTTTTGCACTGGGTGCTGTGCGTGTTTTGATTGGTGGTTCATCCTGCCCTTGCGCGTCGTTGGTATTGGGTTCCGCCGGCGTTTCAAGCGAACAGGAACCACCCTGCTTCCTTCTGCTACTGGAGTCCGGCGGCACCTCTCCTGTTGGGGTTTGCTTTGCACGCACTTCGAAGGGCGGCGGTGACGCTTCACCAGGGTCCGAATGCGCTTCACAAGAAGATGGATCCTTACGAACGAGCCCGATTAAAAACAAAGTTCAGCGGGTGATTTCCTTGTCCCAATGGTTGGCGTGTTCCGGCATGAGGAAGCTATCAATACTCTCTTGCACCGTCGGCTACTTGCGCGAGTTCTCATTCTCAGCACCTGTTTCAGCAAGGCTTTTATACAGGTTTGTAGCGTTCGTTCTGCAGAACCAGCGGATGCTGCGTGATAAGGTGGAATACGAACGTGTTTGACGAAATTGGTACTCGCAAAATCGGCAAACTCAGCTGAGGCGCGAACTGCGGCCCGTTGTTACTCACCAGGACTTCTGGCAAGCCGTAAGTGGCAAAGGCACCCAAAAGTTTCTCGAGTGCTTTTAGTGCTGACGTTAACGACATCGGCCACACTTCAATCCATTTTGAGAATGAGTCGACCAGTATAAGAAACACGTTTTTCTCTTTCTGAGCAAAATCTACATGCACGCGTGACCAACACTGCGCAGGGAATTGCCACGGTTGAAGCGCAACAGGCCGGCCAACTGGCTGCACTGCGTGACAAATATTTCACCTCTGCACGTACTGTTGAGTTGCCAAATCAATTCCTGGGCCCCATACGAAACTTCTAGCCAGCATTTCCATGCGGCTTACGCCATGGGCGCTCTTCACGCTCTTCACGATCAGAGATGCTACAGAACCATCCTTTCATGATCAGCAAGTTTTGAAAACTTTTAACGAGACCATTCAATTCTACAACAAAAGATATGAAGTTCGTCTACCTTGGAAAAACCTGCCGTCCGACCTGCACGATAACCGCGCCGTAGCGATCAAGCGGCTTTGCTGCCTCCTTCGTCGGCTATCTCGAGACACGAACGTTCTGCGCAGCTATGATGCAGCAGTCAGACAGTATCTTGAGGATGGCCATGCGGAACTAGTTCCCATCATCGAGGATGTCAATACGACAAAGTACTACATGCCCCATAGAGAAGTGATCAGAGAATCGTCATCTACGACTAAACTCAGAATTGTCTTCGATGCGTCGTCCCATGGCTCTGGAATGACTTCGCTGAACGACCACTTGGAAAAAGGCCCGAACCTCAACAACAATATGTTGAAGATGCTGCTGCGTTTTCGCCAACACCAGTATGGTGTCGCAGCAGACGTACAGAAAGCCTTCTTACAGATTGGGATCAAACCATGCGACAGGGACGCTCTGAGGTTCCTTTGGTTTGAAGAAGCACCAACAGGAGTGCACGACATAAAGAAGGTTCGCGAATACCGCATGACTCGGGTGCCGTTTGGTACTACGGCAAGCCCCTTTTTACTAAGTGCAACACTGCAGTACCATTTTCAGCACGTGTCTGGAAAGTACCGTCGAACAGCTGAAAAGTTGGCTAGCTGCTTTTATGTGGACGACATGGTGACTAGTGTTCCTACCGCCTCGGATGCCTGTGAACTATTCGACCATGCTACAGAAATCTTCGCTGAGGCTGGAATGAAGTTGCAGAAGTGGGCAACTAACTGTCCTAACATGGAAGAACGCGTAGCCCAGCAGGACCACACGAAAATTCTCGGATTACTGTGGAACACCAGATCAGATCTGTTAAGTCTGAATGTCGATCCTGTTATCGAATGCCTACAAGGAGCACAGTCTACCAAACGGTTCATTTTGCAGACTTCTGCTCGTCTGTTCGACCCTCTCGGCTTTGCTTCTCCATTCTTGATCCGCGTCAAGATCCTCTTTCAGAGAATTTGGCAAATGGAACTCGACTGGGATAGTGAAATTCCAACCGAACTTTCCCAAGAATGGAATACATGGTGCAAAGAAGTCAGTGCTCTCAAGAACCTTTCCGTGCCCAGGGTTTGCTTACAAACTGACGACTTTAATTCTTGTGAGCTCCACGTGTTTACGGACGCAAGCATCTGCGCCTATGGTGCTGTTGCTTACTTGAGGCACGGTTACAAAGAACAACCCGTACAGATGCTTATGGCAAAAGCCCGGGTAGCTCCCTTGAAACAGCTTTCACTTCCACGGCTCGAGCTCACCGGAGCTTTACTGGGCGCCCGACTTGGGAAGTTCATAAGTGTCACATTGGCGATTCCACCTTCTAAGTGCTATTTTTGGACCGATTCAACGGTGGCGCTCGGTTGGATTCGAGGCGTCGCTTCAAGGTGGCAACAATACGTCAGAAACCGGGTCGCAGAAATTCAAGGTATCACGGACTCTCGCCAGTGGAACCATTGTTCTGGAAAAGACAACCCAGCAGACCTGGCTTCTCGAGGCACGTCGGTACAGTCGTTGATTGGAAGAGAACTTTGGTGGCGAGGACCGGCTTGGCTGGCGACCCGCGAGGAATGGCCCAAGCAGTTGAATGACAAGCTGAGTACTGTGACAGATGAAGAAGCGGAAATAGACACCCACGCCCTGTATGCGTCATCGACATCGGTGCAAGCTGTCTTCGAACTATCAAGGCATAGTTCCTGGTTGCGTGTGCTTCGGGTCACGGCATGGATTTTTAGGTTCGTGGCTGCGTGCCGCCGCCTGCCAACCCCTGAAGGGCACCTAACAACGGAGGAGGTTGCCAATGCTGAAAAATATTGGATTTCGTTTACACAAAAGCAACGATTTGGTCCAGAATTAGCAGCCCTCAAGGCAGGACGCCATATTCACAAGGCCTCTAAGATTGGGGATTTGCATCCCTTTCTAGAGGAGGCGGATGGTCTGCTGCGCATTGAAACCAGACTACGAAACGTGAGACGGAGCGTTGAAACCGAGGAAGGTATCAAGCACCCAATTCTGCTTCCCGGTGATCACATCGCCACTGAACTCATTACGACGCACCTGCACCGAAGGCTTTTCCATGCCGGAATCGCAACGACTATCGCAGAACTCCGAGAGCGCTTCTGGGAGACGAAAGGCAAGCAGTGTGTGAAAAAAGTGATCGGGCAGTGTACTTGGTGTGCGCGATTAAGGGCTAAGCCTGCGACGGCTCCACTGGCAGCGCTACCTGGTGACAGAGTGAATATGTCCAAACCGTTTGACATTTCTGGTGTAGACTTTATTGGACCTGTATACCTTAAAAGCCAGCCTACACAGAAATCCTACATAGTGCTGTTCACGTGCGCGGTTGTTCGTGCTGTTCACCTAGAACTTGTCATGCGCTCAACGGCGGACAGTTTTTTAGAGGCATTCCGGCGTTTCGTTGCACGTCGTGTATTCCCTTCAGTTATTTATTCTGACAATGCCAAGTGCTTTAAGCGTGCCTCTCGTGAACTTCGCGCAGTGTATGACATTGTCCGGAGAAGTGAGGTTGGAGACTACTTGTCAGCTCATAACATTAAGTGGAAGTTTTCTGCAGACCGTGCTCCTTGGTGGGGCGGATTTTGGGAGCGTATGGTTCGATCAGTTAAAGACAGTTTGAGAAAGGCTCTAGGAAAGTCACTTCTAGATCATAATCAAATGAGCACGGTCCTCACGGAAATCGAAGCGATCATAAACAGTCGACCACTCACGTATTCATATCCTACCCCACAGGAGCCAGAGGTATTGACCCCCGCCCACTTCTTGCATGGGAAGCGACTTACCGCACTTCCTGACTTACAGTACCTAGCCGTAGAGTCTAGTTCCCATACTGAGCTGCTTAAAAACTGGGTACAACGTCAAAACATGCAAAAAGACTTTTGGAACCGCTGGTACAAGGAATATTTGATACTTCTCAGAAGCGCCCATAACAGGCCAGTGGCCGACATAACTAATGTTGTTGAAGGCAGTATCGTCATAGTGCGCGAAAATTCAGCGCCCAAGTTGTGTTGGAAACTAGCACGTGTACTAGAGAACATTACGGGAAACGACGGAGTTGTACGTGCATGTCGCCTAAGGCTAGGAAACGGAAAAATAATCACGCGACCGGTACAGCATCTGTCCTTCCTAGAAATACGCCCATAGCATTTCGTGGGCCGGGAGTGTTAAAAAGAGAAAGGAATTAGCCGGCGCGAAGGAAGAGGAAGTACGACGGCGAGCGCGTGGCACGTGTATGTATGTTTGGTTTTTCCTGTTCGGAATAAACGCATCGTGGCGTCTCGCTGTTCGGCTCTCTACAGGCGTATTGTCTTCCGCCACCTTTCCGAAGCCTGGCTATTTCTCATCGAAGTCCTCGGACTTTACACACGCAGCATGTTTAGCACGCGCAGCTGTTCCGCAATTACGACCCTTGCGCTTCACGACACCCAGCCCTGCTCTGTGGGATCAACGGCAATGACCCTGCTTATAAATCCGCCCGATCCGTCCACGATGATAACCACTGTAGAGAAATACAATTCTCCAGGACCGACGCATCTGCAAGGCTTCAATCCCTAGCACGTGAACTTACACGTACGCATTGGAATTCGTCAGAATTCACCAATGCTCGTGTCCACAGTTTGCACCCAGATCTTCAGTTCCACCTTCCATCGGGAATACCTCGAGCTGAGGAGGCACTTCTGTGTCGCCTGTGGCTTGGCGTTGCCTTCACAAACGCCTACTCCTTTCGTATTGGAATGGCAAACGACTCGGCGTTCGTGGTGTTCACTTCTCTTGTGTCCGTGTCCTGCACGCCTCTTCTTTTGATTATGAAACGACCCTATGTGCGAGAACTGTGGCTGCGACCAAACGATCTCTCATCTTCTGTGTGAGTGTCCCCGTTTCAGTAGCCCCAGGAGAGAACTTACCGCTGCTCTAGACAGACTTTACAGGCGCCTTTTGTCCGATCAACGAGTCTTGGGACACTGGCCAGGTCCTTCGTCAGCACGAAAAGCGCTCAATGCGATGTTGCGATTTTTAAGGACGAGCGGTCTACGGGACAGACTTTAAGCAGTGTCGTGTTATTTTTTTCTCCTTTTCTTGTGTTTTTTCTCTTTCCTTTTCTTTTTTGTAGTGTCTTCTTTCTGATATCTTTCATTCCCCTTACCCCTCTTCCCCAGCACAGGGTAGCCAGCCGGTCTCAGCACTGGCTAACCTCCCTGTCTTTCCTTCCTCCGTCCCTCCTCCTCCAGCCCAGCTCAAGTGATAGCTCGTCGCAGATTGATTTCTGGGGTTTTGCGTCCCCAAACCAGTTATGCATATGAGAGGCGACGTAATGGAGGTCTCCGGAAATTTCGACCACCTGGGGTTTTTTAACGTGCACTCACAACGCAGAGTACACAGGCCTCAACATTTCTCCTTGACTGGAATTCAGCCGCCGCGGCCGAGATTCGATCCCGCGGCCTTTGCATCAGTAGCAGAGCACTAGAGCACCGAGGCGGGGCGATAGCTCATCGCGGCGAACATAGTACGATTTCAATTCGTCTGCATGCTCCCTAGGTCACTGGTTTAGTGACCGAGGACACAATAAGGAACTCAAAAAGACTACGAGAAGGCCTCGCGGGGATGATAGATGTTTCAGATGAATTGCGCCGTCATTGAATAATTGAAACACTAAGATATAAGTTCACACTGTAAAAGGTTCCACAGTGTGTCGCGACGTTATCAGTCAGCCCGGCAGACAGTTTCGTTTCAGCTCCTGGCTGTTTCGTTAATGCGATGTATACGAAAATTGGTATGCCACAACATGACTGCACGACGAACATAAATGACAGGTCATGAAAATCATGAGATGCACTGCATGAGCGGCGTGATTTACATGCGGCGGCCTTGAAGCTCTCCTGGCCGTTTCGTTAATGGGATGTATACGAAAATTGGTATGCCACAACATGACTGCACGACGAACATGAATGACAGGTCATGAAAATCATGAGATGCAATGCATGAGCGGCATGATTTACATGCGGCGGCCTTGAAGCTCTCCTGGCCGTTTCGTTAATGCGATGTATACGAAAATTGGTATGCCACAACATGACTGCACGACGAACATAAATGACAGGTCATGAAAATCATGAGATGCACTGCATGAGCGGCATGATTTACATGCGGCGGCCTTGAAGCTCTCCTGGCCGTTTCGTTAATGGGATGTATACGAAAATTGGTATGCCACAACATCACTGCACGACGAACATAAATGACAGGTCATGAAAATCATGAGATGCAATGCATGAGCGGCATGATTTACATGCGGCGGCCTTGAAGCTCTCCTGGCCGTTTCGTTAATGGGATGTATACGAAAATTGGTATGCCACAACATGACTGCACGACGAACATGAATGACAGGTCATGAAAATCATGAGATGCAATGCATGAGCGGCATGATTTACATGCGGCGGCCTTGAAGCTCTCCTGGCCGTTTCGTTAATGGGATGTATACGAAAATTGGTATGCCACAACATCACTGCACGACGAACATAAATGACAGGTCATGAAAATCATGAGATGCACTGCATGAGCGGCATGATTTACATGCGGCGGCCTTGAAGCTCTCCTGGCCGTTTCGTTAATGGGATGTATACGAAAATTGGTATGCCACAACATCACTGCACGACGAACATAAATGACAGGTCATGAAAATCATGAGATGCAATGCATGAGCGGCATGATTTACATGCGGCGGCCTTGAAGCTCTCCTGATCGTTTCGTTAATGGGATGTATACGAAAATTGGTATGCCACAACATCACTGCACGACGAACATAAATGACAGGTCATGAAAATCATGAGATGCAATGCATGAGCGGCATGATTTACATGCGGCGGCCTTGAAGCTCTCCTGGCCGTTTCGTTAATGGGATGTATACGAAAATTGGTATGCCACGACATGACTGCATGACGAACATAACTGACAGGTCATAACATGAAAATCGCGATGTGCATATTATGAGCGGCATGATTTACATGCCGCTGTCTTGGTGCTCTCCTGGCCGTTTCGTTAATGGGATGTATACGAAAACTGATATGCTGCAACATGACTACATGGCGATCAAAAATGACAGGTCGTAACATGAAAATCATGACATGCATGTCATGAGCGGCATAATTTACATACCGCGGTTATGGTGTTCTGGCCTTTTCGTTAATGGGGTGTATATGAAAATTGGTGTGGCGCAACACGACTGCATGACGATCGTGAATGATAGGTCATAACATTACATTCATGATATGCGTGCTATGAGCGGCATAGTTCACATGCCACAGTCTAGGTGCTATTGCGACGGTTTCGTTAACTTAATATCTACCAAAATCGGTATAACGAAACAAGGCAGATGCATTTTACGTTCCTGAGGCGTGCTCCGCATTTCCTTGATTTCCACTGCACGTTGGATCTGCCATTTTTTTCGTAATCATTGCCCGATCTTTCAGAATTCCGCAGAACTCATTTCCCATGCTCGCGGTGCGTGTTTCGAGTTGACAGCCAATTCGCCCTCCCGCTGTCACTTGCTATAGCCTCCTGGTTAGCTCGGTTGGCAGAGGGACCGCGGCAGCCAATCGTTGTTTCCGGGTTCTAACACCGGACCGGGATGACTTTTTTGTGAACAAGAAGCAAGCTTTCATTTCTGAGAAATGCGTAGAGATTTCCTTGTAGCTTGGTGCTACAAATGGGCGCATGCAAATTATTCCTTTTCATACCAGGAGTAAGCTGCGAACTTTTAGAGGGGCAATGGCACGCTCATCTGTCAGTATACTTTAACACTACGCTGTTCTATCGTTTCCGTGTAACTATACCTTCACAGAAACGATGGAGGTAATGATGTCTCTCTGTGAAATTGCCGTTCTCACTGGGAAAGCGGTAGTGCCTTTTTGTTGTTTTTATATCTTTAGGCGGTTTTGTCTTACATTTTACCAACTTTTTTTTCGTCGAACATATCACCAAGGAAAATGTAACCAAGTTCAACTGCAGTGAAAGCTGCGTGAAGTGCGGAGCAGGGATTCGCCTGTGCCTGCCTCGTGTTTTTATCGTGTTTAGCATCAGCGTTTTCCAATTAGCTTTTCTTAATTTTATGTCTTCATATGATCTTTTACCCTTAATGTGTATCTTTGATTTTGTTGTACTAATCTTGTTCTTTTTAACCATTCTTAATCGGGGTCCATTTAGTTTATTTTAACTCATTACAAAACAGAATGACTATAGCACAGTCATTATAGAGCAGAATACGTCGGAATATTTAACTTTAGTATGCAAGATGTGTATGTTTGGTTGTGGGAACCCATCAGGATACACATGTAAGTTTGTGTTGCTGCAGCGTAGTGGTTTGGCCTGCGCTCCCTTTGCATTTGTATGGTATTTATCGTCTGCAGTTTCGAAATATTTGCGCTGAATTTGATTGCATTGTGCGATTAATTACCCTGAATCTTTACCTCTTATCTTAGACCAGTCTGGCTTATTTTAATTGTTCACAACCCCGATTCATTTTAACCGGTATTCGTCAGTTAATTGCATGAGTGTTGACCCCGTTTTCAACTGCTGTTTTCTAAGCGTGACAACACGATAGCACATACGACGTCGCCGACAGCCCAGGACCCCTAAAGTGCTCCGAATTAAACAAAAATAAAAGAAAAAAAGAGAAACACGCTCCTTCCATGGTGAAGGATGATTTGGCGTTTAACTGACATGCACAGCCGATGATGTCCCCTCAATTTTTTTTCCGTTGAATGATGAATGATGGATTCATAGTTCATGTTATAACGCTTGTTATACAACAGCTGTACGTGTTCCTTTTTTCTTTTCTTTTCAGTACTTCTCCCGAAATCCTAGTGGGAAATAAAAAGAGCGGCAATTATTTCAAACTAGCGCCAAGCAGCACCTGGCAAGTTACGTCTGCATATGAAGGACGTCAGTCAACAATGACAATAAGAGACGAAGCAAAGAAAATTCCCATCGATGGTTATCATGCTCTCGAGTATTATCAGAAAGGGCTATCGATAACAGTAAGCTCTCTAGAAAGAAAGAATTGTTCTGCCCCTTACTCTGACCGGTATTCCACAGATAAATGTAAGGCTCGCGATGCCCAGTCAACATTGGAGCAGGTGTTACGAGAGAGCTCGAGACTGAACGACGGAATAAACAGAACCATCGAGGAGGCAGTCCCAAACGGTAGGGTGATTTGTGAATTTGTGCGCTATCGGTCGTACGGCGTGTCGTAGTCCGATTTGCCGTACACGACTGTTGGGGCCACATGACACGAACGGTAGCGCGGCACCTTAGCCCCGCCCATACCAGGTCCACCGTGCGCGTTCGAAATTTTTCTTGTCGGCGCCAAGAAGGTGAACAGATACCCTTTCGCAGAATGCTCGTGTGAGTTATTAACAATGAAGCTGTTGTTACAGGCCGTTACTTCGAGGTTCCTGCGTGCAGAAAACTCCCCTCGAGGAACGCTGTCATCCAGGCTGTCGCGGCTGTCGCTGTCATACGGCTGTCGCAATAGAGAGTAATAGCTGAGCGGCTCAGCGGGCCAGCGGACCCAGCGAACGAGCGGAGACGCCATCTGCGCATGCGCGGCACGCTGGGACAGCCAGCGCATTTACGGAGCGAGCCGCTCGCCCGCTCATTTCGTCTCTTCAGCGGAGCGTATGCAGCGGGCCAGCGCGCGAGCGTTTTGCAAGATGGCAGCCCCCAACACAAGCGGCGGCGGCATGTCGTCATGTCATGCAGCAAAAACGAAGATGTGTTTCCACATAAATACCTGTGATCTAATGAAAAATTACCTTTGCGACATACTTTTCGCAGTAACTTCAATTTATTCGACAGATAAAAACCTCTGCTCGATCGACAGTAACTGCAACATTGTTCAACAGGTGGCGCAGCGGTAATTTCCGCTGAAAGAAGCGGGGCGTCGCTCAGCTATCACTCTTCTCTTCATCATGCGGTCCGCTGTCCCCTCCGCTCCATCGCTGGGCCCGCTGGCCCGCTGAGCCGCTCAACTATTACTCCCTATTACAGCATCCCCTCCGCTCCTCTCTTCTGCGAATGTCGTTACATCACTGGCGACTGCGCGTACGCTTCTCCTCCTCAGCTCCGTCGAAGAGCCCGTGCACAGGCGGTGGCGCGCATGCCGCGTATGCCACCGTGTCAGGTTCAACGCGAACCTCTCTACGCTGAATTCGGTGAGCAACGTTGAGAAGCGCTCGCTGTAACCCGGTGTGCACCGCGAGACATATAATGCACCATATAATGTCGCCAGACCACCTGCATTCTTTCGCTCACGGCACCTCGCTCCCAAAAAGCTCAAGGTAGCCCGTGCAGGGTTCGAGCACATGTTGCAGGCACAGTTCGACCCTCATCAAGCAGTTGGGCTTCACCTCTACATCTGTTACCTAAAAAGGCCAAGCGGTGGTCACGTAGCAATGGAGGCGAAATGTTAGAGGCTCGTGTGCATAGCTTCAGGCGCACGTCAAAGAAGCCCGGGTGTTACAAATTTCCGGAGTCGTCCTTCACGCCATGCTTCACAATTATATCGCAGAAGGTGGAGAGTAAAGCCTAAGAAATTGCAACGTCGTTGCTTTGTCTACATGTCTTATAAACGCATTTTAACGATTGTTCAAAGAGAATATTTCTCAAGCCTCCTGCCCTTTGAACTGCCTTCCGGTAGTGTGACCGACTAAGCGGACACACCCGATTAAGACACGACAAAAAAGCCATAAAGGTGTTTGTTTATTGACCAAAGGAATTCTGTTTACGTGCATAGCCGTTTCGAAGAGGGTAGTAAAAAGAGCGAGGCCTGCGTGGAACCGCAGGACAGTGGCAGCGTAAGCTGGAGGGCCGATGTTCTTAGATGCCATTTTAAACGCTTGGGGAACCTACTGCAACTAGAGGTGGTAGGTATCCCCTGCGCCATAACTCTCATGATTTCGCCAAGTAGGGAAAGCACGCACTACGCCATAATTACTGCGGCATTGTAACGTGCAAATCTGTATAATTGAACATCTTAGAGATCTTAGGTTTCGCATGTATACCCATAGCCTGTTTTTACTGCTATCCGGTGACATTGAATCTAACCCCGGTCCTAACACAAACGAAGTTCTAACTACCGTCCTGGTCACTGTCCAGAGGATAGATTCAAGACAAGAAGAAATACTGAATGATCTGCGCGCCCTGAAACATTGGCAGACATCTGTTGATGTCGAACTAAAGCAGATATCCTCCCGGGTGCATACCGTGGAGGCCGACGTTATGGCTTTAAAACAAAGCTACGGTTCATCGACTTCCTCGTCACAATTTTCCGGTGTCAACATATGCGAAAAAATTAAGGCTGTTGAATCACGATGCGAAGATGCCGAGAACAGGTCACGACGCTGTAACCTCCTTTTCTTTGGCCTACCCGACGAACCGTCTGAGTCCTGGTTCTCGTCAGAACAGAAGGTTATCCAATTATGTTCCCAGCACTTGGGTATAACACTTCAATCCTCGCAAGTTGAAAGAGCCCACAGGCTTGGCAGATACAACACTGATAAGTGCAGACCGATCATCACAAAGCTCACTTTCTTTAAGGACAAGCACAGCATCATGGAAATGGGCCACAAACTGAAGGGCACGCTTTTTGCCATCCGAGAGGATCTTGCCCCTCAAACACGGTTTGCTAGGAAAAAGCTGTTGGAATTTGGAAAAGCTAAAAACGTGCCTTTCAAGATTTCAGTCGATAAACTCCGTATCGATAACGTTACTTACGTGTACGACGCAATCAATGACAAAATAACCCCTGCATCGCGATAGCTCGCACGCGGGGACGGCTACGCGCGTGCTTGCGAACAATTTCCTGCCATATGCTGATCCCATTCAGTACAAGAACTTGACTTTATCATACACCAACATACGTAGTATTATTTCAAAGCGTATTGAGTTGTGCTCTTATCTTGAAAACAGCAACTGCGATATCTTGCTGCTTACTGAAAGTTGGCTAAACTCTAATATCACTAATAGTGAGGTTTTGCTTGATTCACCTGATTTGCTTGATTCACCTGAAAAGATAGGTAGAGCTTGTGGGGGAGTACTTATTACCATAAAAAGTCATATCACGTCTTTTGTGATTGACATTCCGTCACGGTTGGAAATTATTTGGGTGTGCTCCTCATCACATGCATGCAAAACAGTTTTCGGAGTATGTTACAGGCCGCCAGATTGCTCAGAAAGTTTTGTTACTGAGTTACACGATAACTTGACGAATTTGCGCTCGAAGTTTCCTAAAGCTGACGTCTTCCTCTGCGGGGATTTCAACTACCCTGAAATTGACTGGTCCAATCTAACTTCCCTCTCACGCAGTTCCAGAGAATTCCTTGATCTAACCCTTGATTTCTCTTTTGTTGAATTAATTGACCGACCCACGCGCCATCACAACATTCTTGACCTGCTTCTATCGTCAGCTCCTGAAAAAGTTACCTCAACCTTATATCTAGATGGTCTCAGTGACCACCGCCTCATTCAGGTATCTATTAGCTTACCTGCATCCAAGCCCTATGTCTCTCCAAGGCCAATACTTGATTATAAAAGAGGTGATTATCAATCCATAAATCAGAGTTTAGAAGACTTCTCTCACTCATTTATGGCTTCCTTCTTCAACCGCTCAGTCAATGAAAATTGGTGCCTTTATAAAGATAAATTGTTGAGCCTGGTGCATCAACATATCCCTCGCTTGACAATTCGCGTAAATACATCTAAGCCATGGTATACTCGTACACTTCACACCCTTCGAAATAAAAGGAAGCGTCTTTTCAGAAAGACAAAGTTATTGCAATCTTCGGTAGCATGGGCAAAGCATCGTGTTTCTCATAAGGTTTACTGTCATGCTGTGCGTCAGGCGAAACACAAGTACTTTTCACATGACCTACAGTCACTTTTAAAAAACGACCCCAAGAAATTCTGGAAATTAATCGCCCCCACACCCTCTAACACTCGCATCATGATTTTGAACAGTGCCGGTGTTGCGGTCTCTCCTGAAACTTGCCCTGTCGTGTTTAATAATTACTTCACTTCAGTTTTTACGAAAGAAAACTACTCTAACATGCCTCTGCCACCTACATTTGAGTATCGTTTTATGGATCCTATAGTAATAAATCCTGCAGGTATCTCTTCCCTAATTACAAGTCTTAAGACGTCAACATGTTCAGGTGTCGACGGCATAAACTCTAAAATCTTAAAGCAGACCGTCGTTCCGTCTAGCACCATTCTCGGTCATATGTTTCAGCAATCGTTACAAACTGGCGAGATTCCATGTGACTGGAAAATCGCTAAGGTCATTCCGGTCTTCAAATCTGGGGATAAGTGCCTGCCCAGTAATTATCGTCCCATATCTTTAATGAGCATCCCATGTAAGCTACTTGAACACATAATTTCTTCACATGTCGCATCACACTTAGAACAAAACCAAGACTTTTTTAAAAGTCAGCACGGCTTCCGCAAGGGATTTTCCTGAGATACACAGCTTATCGAATTCACGCATGAGATCTTTAACAACATGGATGAAAATTTACCAACAGACAGCATATTCATCGACTTTTCTAAAGCATTTGATCGCGTAGCACATTGTCGTTTAATAGCTAAAGTATCATCTTTAAATTTAGATTCTCTTACAGTCTCTTGGATTAGAAACATTCTGTGTTTCCGCAAACAGTGTACTGTAATTAATAACATGTCTTCCCCTCTCTTAGAGGTGACATCTGGTGTCCCTCAGGGGATTGTAATCGACCCTCTGTTATTCTTAATTTTTATTAACGATCTTCCCTCAGAAATCACGTCATCAATTCGCCTCTTTGCGGATGACTGCATAATCTACCGCAAAATCACTTCACCATCACATCATACAGTTTTGCAGCAAGACCTTGATTGAGTAACCACATGGTGCTCAGATTGGCTAATGACTTTAAACGTTGATAAGGGTAATCAAATGACCTTCACTCGAAAGCGCACACTCTCAACATTTCAGTATTTCCTTGATGGTAGCCCTCTAAAACCTACTTCATCTTATAAGTACCTAGGTATCCATCTGACATCGAACTTTTCTTGGTCTAGTCATATCAACAAGATTACAGCTAACGCGTCACGTACGCTTGATTACTTAAAACGCAATCTTCGTGATGCCCCTCCTTCCACGCGTAAGCTCGCATACCAAACACTCGTGCGTCCTAAACTCGAGTACGCATCTTCTATATGGCCACCTGATCAAGATTATCTATCCCGAAGCCTGGAATCGGTTCATAACCGCGCTGCTCGCTTTATCGTCAGTAACTACAGCAGGCATTCTAGCGTAACAAAAATCAAGCAGTCGCTCTCTCTTTCCTCCCTCGCCTCCCGCAGAAACGTTTCTCTTCTGTGTCTGTTGCACAGAATCACCAACAGCAAGCACCGTTCTTCCTTGCCACTTCTCAAACCTCATCGATATTCCCGTCGTTTGCAGCATAACCTCAGTCTTCAGCGTCTATACGGGCACACTAACGCCTTTAATTCATCTGCATTACCACGTGCCATTGTACTGTGGAACAATCTTCCTGAAAATATTGCAAACGTCAAATAAACCCAGAACTTTAGGAGGCTGCTTGAAAAAAAATGTTGCAGTGGCTTAGCTCGGCTATGCCAGGATATACGTAGCGTTAGCAAAGGTTCAGCTGATTATTCTTAGCTTTCCTGGTTGTCTAGATTGTCTAGGATTAGCTTGATTGTCATGCTTACTGCTGCTCCAATGACACACACGCGGTATACGTATTATGTGGCACATGTATATTTATTTTTGCTCAACGTCACGTTGCTTCTCTATTTGTTGTTGCTGCAGGGGTGGTCGGGCACGTCGCTCAGCCTCCTGGCGACGCCGTTTTGCTAGACGTTCGTCCCTTTGCTCCAGTGTCTCCGCAACACGTTTAGCCTCCTTCTGTTGATTCCTCCTACGCTCAACCGCTAATTGCCAGGCGACTACTTGGGGATCCGATGAGTCAAGCTTCTCCGCTCTTCTGCGCTATTGAGTAGCATTTGCGCTCTCCTTCTCCATGGCTATACCACACTGGCAAACGCCAGTCAGAAGCGCAGCGGCTCCAGCGCAGTGTCAGACGGTGACTGCACAGCGAGCGCGCGCCGGCGCCAGTGCGTCTACCACGGCTACGACGTCACTCCTCTGGAATGCGCAGACCGGCGGCGGTGAGTCGCGCGCGGCGGCGGTGGAGTGCGCGAGAGGTGCCGGCTCCGGTGGTTCCGGTGCGCAAGCTGTGTGACATCACTGATCCTTGCGCATGCGCAGCACGGCTCTTGATGTGCCGCGCGAAACGGGCTTGGCTAGGCCAGTGTAGCTAACGCTACAAAAGGAATACACGTACCTTGGGCAGTAAACTCTAGACTTTGCAGTCAACCTGAGACCATTGAACATTGTTTTATTGTTTGTCAAGATGCATTTTATTTCTGGGACATTCTCAAGCGAACGATTAGAAAAGAACTTCCCCTCACACCTCACGGTATTAGGTTCCTCCCGTTCAGAAAGAGCAGCAGTAATACGCCGTATGATATGGTCATGCTGTTAGGACTTTATGCCCTCTGGAGGAGCCTCATGATTGACAGGCATGCTGAACCACCTCGCTCGACGAAGTCTGTGTTCCGAGAAGAGGTTGCCCAAGTACGTAGTGTGGTTGAGACTTTTGATCGTGTTCCGGACTGGCTTTCGCTTCTGGACGCTTGTGTCTGTTTGCCTGACTTTTGAGGAGTCTATGAGCTTAAAAGTGCAAAGGTGTGTTTCTTTTATGCTAGACTGTTAATATGCGTGCAACTGTATAGTACTGTTTAAACCTTCTTTTGCTTAATATTAATATGTGTGCTACTGTATAGTACAGTTCAAACGCATTTACGGAAATATTTCCATGCAATAAAGAGAAAAAAAAAACAGGCGTAGCTCCGTGGTAGAACGCTCGACTACCACGCAGAAAGTGTGGGTTCGAATCCACGCAGAGGACAAGTTGGAATACTGCTCGGCCCTGGTTATTTTTTTTCTAAAATTTGCAGCGATAGTGGTTACGGACACCGGCGGCGGCGGCAGCGGCGGCGGACAACTACGGCGCAGAAATGTGATCTCATAACAGCTTACGCTGTAAAAGAAATGCACAGTGGACCTTCAACAACGTGCTCGTGACTTGTGGATGTAATTGGGATAGGTAGATTCGAACCTCGCGCTAAATAACTCTCTTTTTTAGAGTGAATCAATAATTTTAAATGACTTGGCGAGATCTTGCGTATATGGTCCTTAAAGGATGCTTTGAACGGAAAAGGTTTCGGCTGACGACCATCTTGGCGAGATTTTTTTGCCCCTTTGAGGTCGTCGTTTCTGTCGAAGAGCAGCAGCTTCCCTCCGTTCGTGCTTCTTCCCCTCACCATACCACATACGTTTTCAAAGCCTATACCGATAGACGGGTCGAAGCGCGGTTTCGCCATCACTGTCGATTGCTCGCTCTTGAAATAAGTGCCAGTTTACTTTCTTCAAAAGAGACAGTTGGACGAGTTGGTTAAGCTTGATGATAAAACAGCGCGAAAGAACGAGACAAGGACACAGGACGGGCGCTGACTCACAACTAGTGTTTTATTGAAAAGTAACTCATATTCAACTGCCGTTTACGACTCACTCCTACACCAGAACAGGAATTGGCCTCCCTGGTGAAGTACTTGGCCACCACCTCCCACACGATGTCGACACGAACACTACGTGCACTCAAACATGGGTTTTCAACACATGCGCAGGATTTGCCCCAAAGATGACACTGTGGCCAAGAATGCCTAAGCAGTATGCAAATCGTGTAACAAAGTTATAACTCATTTTCTGATAATGAGAGAGATGGGTGGCTAATGCACAGTTCTTCTTCTTGCCTCGTCCTTTTGCACTGTTTTATCATGAAGTTTACTTTCTTCGCTGGGTAGGCGGGGCTGACTGACAGTTATTTCTCTCTCTAGAGTAACCTTGACGGAAAAGTACTTTATGATGGAACTATTAGTAATGGCGATATAAACTACTACAGAGATATATACCAGCAAACGAAGTCCGTAGGCACGGACTTCATCATATTCGAATACCACTACTGTGCACGTGCTGGTAGTGCTGACCGCCTTCTAGCCGTAAGTAGATGTTTAAGTTTTGTTTAGGCCTAACACCGAAACAGCGCAATAATACAAAACCTTTATTCATTTCTTTAAAGGGACACTAATGTGAAAAACATTTTTCTCATATTAGTAGGTTAGCTTTTCACAATGCCAAAAACGGCAACCTTGCGAGGAGGAGAAACTCGGTAACCAGTGCAAACGTTGCTAGATGGCCAGTGCAAAAAGAAAATACGGTTGGCGACCCCGCTTTGAAGTTCCAGCGCTAATACGCATGACGTCCCAGATCTTTCAACAACGTCTCCGAAGGCCTACATATCGGTGAGAGAAACTTGCATTGCGGTCTAACGAAGCCAGGGACTTAACACTGGGAAAAACATTTGATGGAGAGAATTTGGCGGGAAGACGAAAAAAATAAATTGCCATTCGGACGTCACGAGTTTAAAAACTAAATCCTTGACATTTACTTTCTCTTTTATTATTGAACATAAAATAGTGAAATTAACGACAACCGAATTTACGAAATATAACTTATCATTCTAAGTCACTTCATCTTTCCACATTAGTGTCCCTGATACGCCTATAATTTAGCGTGTCTGAAAAGGACTCCTTCGCAAATACCGAAGAGGCGGTGGAAATGATCACGAGGCCCCGTGCTTAGTCGACCTACAATTCCTCGTAAAAAGCGATCACCTCGCTTTTCATGGTGTTAAGAAATTTCGAGACAGACAACACGCAGTGGTCAGAGTCAACATCTGTACCTTCCGGTGGGTTCGCATGTTGACGAGACAAACAGTAAGCGTGCTGTTAGTCCTGAAGTCAACGCCCACTTGCACCCGACAGACGTGTACCCTTGCAAGCGCACTGCCCAACAGCCTAGGCAATGTAGGATCTTTCGACGACGATAGCCAGCGAAGGGCACGGTGGTCGGTAATGACGTCGAATTGGCGCCTAAATTGCTACGGACGAAACTTTGCTGTCGCCCAGACAAGCGCTCGGCACTCTTGGCCAGTGATGCAGTAGTTGCGCTCGGTCGCGGAAAGAAGAGGGAGAGCGCGTGTTATACAGCTGTCACAGGGGCGTTTCGAAGGCCTTCGTACCGATAGTCCATGACTGAAAGGTCAAGTTTGAGCTGCTACACGGGCGGTTTCGATGGCCCTCGGGTCGATAGTCTATCGAGCCAACGGAGCACCCTACAACTCCTTCGAGATTTCGAAGGCCGTTGAGCGACGGAAGCGGAAATGGTGCGAACTCGATGTCAGTGCACGTTAAAGAAACCCAGGTGGTCTAAATTTCCGGAGTCCGCCACTACGGCGTCTCTCATAATCACAGCTGGTTTTGGGACGTAAAACACCACAAAACACGAACAGAATTGAAGCGGGTGCTTTGGTTCCCGCCATGTTGTTGCGAAATCACTCGGCGACTGAACGGCCGTTCAAAACTGTCGTGTAGCAGCGCCAGAACTTTTTGAGTCAATCGAAATGTGTGTGAGCGCAACGAACGGTCGCCTTTTCTTCATCTGTACATATCATCATTACTTGTACATCTTCCTCATCTGTACATATCATCATCAGCTTCCCGGTTCGTTTTTGCCCGCTGTAGCTCCCGCTCGGCTGGAATAAAAGCGGTACCTCACAAGTGGTGGAAGGTGCTTCTCGTCCTCGAAGACCTCTCGCAAGTTTTTTCACTGGAGCTTCGCTCGGGCCGCCGCCTACTACCTCCTACCATGCAAGTTCCACCGAATCCAGGCGAGCCCAACGCCGCCGCTGCACTACAGCCTGCGCAACCCTTGATGGCCATCAACACCCGCCAACGCGACCCTCCGGTCTTCGCCGGCTTACGAGGCGATGACGTCGAAGACTGGCTTAAAAACTACAACCTGGTCAGCAACTTCAACAGGTGGGAAACTTCGCAAAAGCTTAGCAACGTCCCCTTCTACCTCTCCGATGTCGCCAAAACGTGGTTTTGGAACCACGAGCCCGACATTCCTGACTGGGCGACATTCACGGAACAAATCCGTCAAATTTTCGGTGCTCCGTCTGTTCGCGCTGAGGTCGCGAAGAAGAAGCTCGGTGAGCGTATCCAATCTCTTGGCGAATCGTACACCTCGTACATTGAGGATGTCCTTGCCTTGTGCAAGCGCGTTAACGCCACGATGTCCCAGACGGACCAAATACGCCACGTTATTAAAGGCATAAACACCATCGCCTTCAATTCCCTCGCTACGCAAAATCCAGCAACAATTCAGGAGGTGATCGCCATTTGCCAGCGACTTGAGGAACTGCAATCCCTCAGGCTATCCACAGATACTTCTGACATTCGTTTTCCATCGACCACCGACTTGCGTACACTGATACGCGATATCGTTCGTGAGGAGCTTCACTTGCAATGTTCATCCTGTCCTACGGCCACCAGTGTCCCCCCTTCTTCGAATACATTACGCGACATCATTAAGCAAGAGATTGCATCCGCGTCGCGTCCGACGTGCCCCGACAGTTCCTTCGCCCGCCAAGTGCCAACTTATGCTGATATAGCGGCGCTCGCTCCATGCACTCCCGCGGCCCTGCCAACACCTGCAGCTCAAGTCCCTGTGGCTTCGTTGTCACCAACGATGCGTCCGCAGCCTTACTACACTGCTCCTCGTCCTGCTCGACCGATTTGTTTTTACTGTGGTTATCGAGGACACATCTCTCGTTTTTGCCGACGACGTCAATCTGATGAGCAACGCGGCTACATTCCGGAAGAGCGCACCAGCACACGTCCCGCAGGGGGATACCAGCGGACGTCCTACCGCTACCGGTCACCTTCGCCTCCTTACCCTGCCGCTATGCCCACCAATACTCGAGACTCTCGCCGCCGATCACCATCTCCGCGTCGTCGCTCAGTGTCGCCTCTCGGGCCCGCCTCCAACATCGCCAACTCCCGCTCGGAAAACTCCCCAATGCAGTTTTAGGAGGGGAAACTGCATTCATTGGACAGCCTGAAATTCCTCCAGACCGACCATCGAATCTGTTGTTAGTGTGCGCAGAAGGCATACATGTGGACGCTCTCGTGGATACCGGCGCTGCAATTTCAATTATTCGTGCAGACTTTTGTTCCCGCCTGCGTAAAGTGACCACGCCATACAGTGGCCCTCCTCTGCGTGCTGCTACAAACGTGGTCATTCGTCCGGGCGCCCAGTGTACGGTTCGTGTCATGATAGGTGCAATACGTCACCACATAGTGTTTGCAGTATTTCCCGAGTGTACGCACGAACTCATTTTGGGATGGGATTTTTCATCGTCAGCCTCCGCGTCTATTTCCGGCAGTCAGCGCCTCATACAACTGGATTCCACTGGCTCTTCCCTTCCCAACCATGAAGAACGAATTCGCCTTGTTGCCTCTTCCGATTACGTACTTTGGCCAGCTGGAGAACAAATTATACGCCTTCACTCCAGCACCACAATGGATGGTGATGTGTTTATTTTACCTTACGGGCGTACTCTTTCTCTAGGGATTGTGATTAACCCTGGCCTCATTCGCTTCTCTGCGGGGTCTGCTCTCGTTACCGCCATAAACCAGACTTCCGAACCTCAAATGCTACCCCGTGGGTCGAGTATCACTTGTATTGTTGAGGCCCATCCTATTGGAATTGTTGCCCTTTCGCCTGTACCGTCCGAGTCCAAAACGCCGCCGTTCATTGCCTCTCCAACACCATTCTCGGCCAACATAAGCGCCGACCTGACACCTGCCCAGAGACAAGATCTTCTGTCCCTGTTAAACAAGCACCATTCCTTATTCGATGTCAATTCACCGGCACTCGGTATGACTACCACGGCAACTCACCGTATAGAGACTGACGGCTCCTGCGTTGTTCATCGGCGGCCATATCGCGTGTCTCACAAGCAGAGGAAAATAATCGAAGAAAATGTGTCAGACATGCTTCGGAGAAATGTCATACGCCCTTCCTCCAGCCCTTGGTCCTCCCCGGTTGTTTTGGTGCAAAAGAAAGACGGTTCAGTGCGTTTTTGTGTGGATTACCGTGCGTTGAACAAAATCACCCGCAAAGACGTTTACCCTCTCCCACGGATTGACGACGCACTGGACTCGTTACACGGCGCCGAATACTTTTCGAGTCTAGATCTTAGGTCAGGCTACTGGCAAATACCGATGCGCGAATCCGACAAAGAGAAAACTGCTTTCGCCACCCCAGATGGGCTTTACGAATTTAATGTGATGCCTTTTGGGCTCTGTAATGCTCCGGCTACATTCGAGCGCATGATAGATAACGTCTTGCGTGGGTTGAAATGGAAGACTTGTCTCTGTTATCTAGATGACATTGTCGTATTTTCAACCACGTTTTCACAACACCTCGAACGGCTGGAAGAAGTCCTCGTCTGTCTCGCAAAGGCTGGCCTACAGCTCAACACAAAGAAATGCAGTTTCGCGAGCAAGAACATCAAAATTCTTGGACACTTAGTCAGCAAAGACGGAATTCGGCCGGACCCCGGGAAACTTGCGACCGTGCTCAAGTTTCCCCGTCCTTTGCGCCAAAAGGACCTGCGCAGCTTTCTCGGGCTTGCATCTTACTTCCGGCGCTTCATACGCAATTTCGCCGTGCTTGCTTCTCCGCTCCATCACCTCCTCGCGAATGACGCAGCTTTAGTTTGGTCCGACAAATGTGAAAGCGCTTTCGTGGCTTTGAAGCATGCCCTGACTTCCGACCCGGTATTGTGCCACTTTGATCAGACCGCGCCCACTATTCTTCACACTGATGCCAGCACTCATGGTCTCGGTGCTGTTCTTCTCCAACGTGATCACAGCTCTCGCGAACGAGTCGTCGCTTACGCTAGCCGCACTCTCACCGCCTCGGAGAAGAATTACACTATAACCGAACTGGAGTGCCTGGCTGTTGTTTGGGCAGTGCAAAAATTTCGTCCGTATTTCCACGGCCGCCACTTTACAGTCGTTACCGACCATAACGCTTTGTGCTGGCTTTCATCGCTCAAGAACTTATCGGGTCGCCTTGGTCGCTGGGTTCTTCGTTTACAAGAGTATGATTTCGAGGTCACCTACAGGTCCGGAAAGAAGCACCAGGACGCGGATGCTCTATCTCGCTACCCTCTGGCAAACAGTGATGAACCACCGTCGTCTCTCTGTACCAACATACACAACGAGTCTTCATCATCGGGTTTACCTATCTCGACGCTCGACTGGCTTAAATCCGAAAGCTCATCTGTTCTTGTTGCCCACCAAAGTGCCGACCCATACTGCATCACTATTCTAAAACGCATGAAAGGTTGTTCTCCACCTCCTAACGCCCGGCTTCGTCGACAACTTGCGCAATTCAAACTTCACAATGGAATTTTACATCGCTACATCTACCACGTCGATGGCAACAAATGGGTCCCCGTCATACCACGTTCTCTGCAACGTGACGTACTCGAGGCGTTTCATGATCACCCGACAGCAGGTCATCTAGGCTACCACAAGACCTATGACAGAATACGAAGTCGCTGCTCCTGGCCTGGCCTGTCATCATCCGTTGCCAAGCACGTTGCATCATGCGTCCCTTGTCAGAGTCGCAAGCGACCTACAACTGCTCCTCCAGGCCTTTTGCAGCCTCTTCCTTGTCCTGCTTCACCTTTTGAAGTCTTTGGCATAGACCTGTACGGCCCTCTTCCGAAGACCTCTACCGGCAACCGCTGGATTGTGACGGCCGTTGACCATCTTACACGGTACGCCGAGACAGCGTGTCTGCAATCTGCCACAGCCACCGAAGTCGCCGATTTCTTTTTACGCAGCATCTTTCTGAGCCATGGCGCTCCCCGCGTTCTCCTCAGCGACCGTGGTAAAGTCTTTCTCGCGTCTGTTCTTGCCGAAGTTCTCCGTGCCACGGACACAGTTCATGAGACCACATCGAGCTACCACCCGCAGACCAACGGCTTAACGGAGCGCTTTCACCGTACGCTCTCAGACATGCTTGCGATGTATATCAGTCCAGACCAAACAAACTGGGACGCAATCCTGCCGTTCGTAACATTTGCCTACAACACGGCCACACAACGTTCTACAGGATTCTCTCCTTTCTTCCTCGTCTATGGCCGTTCACCAACTTTCGTTCTGGATGTCTCGTTCCTTTCGCCACCTGTACACTCAGTAGCTCCTTTCCCCGAACAATTTTTGTCTCGCCTTGCAGACTGCCGTCATCGCGCCCGCATCAACACCGGCATCTCCCAAGAAGTACGGAAGTCCCGCTACGATTCTACTCACCGTGCAGTCAGTTTTTCCCCTGGAGATGAAGTTCTTCTTTGGACACCCGTGCGCGTTCCGGGCTTGTGTGAAAAACTGACAAGTCGTTTTATTGGCCCGTACGTTGTCACTGAACAGACATCGCCAGTGAATTACCGCGTTTCGCCTCTGAGGATTCCAGTTGACCACCGTTGCCGTGGGACAGAGATCGTCCACGTCTCTCGCTTAAAGCCGTATATTCAGCGCATCCCGTGATGCTTTCGAGCGGCCAGGCGGCCGCTTCCACCACCGGGGGGAATTAGTGTGAGCGCAACGAACGGTCGCCTTTTCTTCATCTGTACATATCATCATTACTTGTACATCTTCCTCATCTGTACATATCATCATCAGCTTCCCGGTTCGTTTTTGCCCGCTGTAGCTCGCGCTCGGCTGGAATAAAAGCGGTACCTCACATGTGAGCTTTTCGAAGGTAATAGATTCGAAAGCCTTACAATGTGCCCTTGTGACACGGGTATTACGTCCGGCGGTAGATCGAGGGGAAGAGTCGGCGACGGCTACTTAGTGCAAGGCCTTCCTGTAGAAACGTCTTCTTATTCACTCAGTATGCAGTAAGGGCGGCGGCATTTTTCACGCGTAGCCCGGGGTCGGCAGTTGCTGTGCCGTACACAGCTGCACAGCCACGGCGACATGACGAGTGACAGGTTTCTTCGCCGTGGGACCGTAGAACATTTTCGGAGGGAACGTGGCGTCCGAGAAAGGAAGGGCGAGAGCCGCTTGCAAGAACAGCGGGGGCTCGCGGTCGAACTAATCTCTTGATCATTCTGCGCGCTCGACTGTCGCCAAGGAATTGCCTTTTCGGTGGAGATGACCATGCCGTCGCAATGCACGGAAGTGCTTTCGATGACAATACACCTTCCAGGCAGTCGTGTTCAAGCGGGTGCTTGGGTGCATGTCGCCACGTACAGTGGCAATTTGGCCCTGCTGCGGAGTTCTGCTAATCATTCCAGGATTAGTGCCCGGTGCTCTCTTTTGTAGAAGCTCAGTGCAGCGAGCGGTTCGAAGTGTGGGAACGCGAAGGCGTAACCACAGGCTCTTGTGGAGAGAGTGAACAAGTTTGTTATCGGTGAAGTGCTGCATATGGGTGGGTCCAGTTAAATTTGGATGTTCATCTTCTCTCTCTCGATGGTTCCGATGTCCACGACGACACGTTGAAGGACGGAATCTGGAGCAAGATGTCCTCACAGCAAACACGTAGGTTTATTCAAACTGTACACTATTTACAAACTCGGCCGGGGCGGCCAGTACTGTCACCAGACATCTCAAGAACACAACTGGGCTCAAACCACACCAAGCGGTTCTTCCCGAGCCCTTAACGTTTCCACTCAAACGTAAATAAGCACTAAGCTTTCAAACTTCATCATATCTCGTCAGAGGCAGCGCCAAGCTCGACCTCTGGCCACCTTGCCGCGTCTGCGACCCCAGTTAGCGCTAAGCTCCTCTCTCTCCGATTCTCTTATCTCCGTTAAATGCACTTGATCGCTTCTGCGACCGCCTCCTGGGACCAACCCATATGCAGCACTTTACCAATCACGTACATGTTCACCCTCTCCATGAGAGCCTACGGTTACGCCCTCGCGGTCCCACATTTCGACCCGCTTGCTGCACCGAGCTTCACCGAAAGATATCATCCACTAATCAAGTGATTAGTTAGCAGGACTCTGCAGCAGGCCTACATTGCCACTCTGTTTACCCGGCGGCATGCAACCCAGCCGCCGCTTCAAGAGAACCGTTAGACAGGTCTATTGTACCCAAAAGCACTTCCGCACATTTCCACGGCGGGGTCATCTTCTCCGAAGGGGCGACCCCTTGACGACAGTTCGAGCGAGCAGAAAGGTCAAAGGATTACTTTGACAGCGAGCCCCCGCTGTCCTTGCAAGCGACTCCACCCCTGTTGTTCCTTTCTCGGATGCTCTTCCGAAATGTCCAACAATGCCGCCGTGAAGAGACCTGTCAACCGTCTTGTCAACCCTATGCTATGCAGCTATGTCCGTCACAGCAATTACTGACCGCGTGCGTCGCGGGAACAAAGCCGCCACTTCTACTGCGTAACGAGTGCATACTACAACGTTTCTACGGGAAAAGACATGCGCTCGGCCGCCGTCGCCTGCTCTTCCCCGCCGATCTACAGCTGAACATAACAGGTCCCAGAAGGCGATCGCAGAAGCGATCGGATGTATTTAACCGGAAAACAGAGAAGAGCAGGAGCGAGCTTAGCGTTAACTCAGGTCGCATACGCGGCAAGATGGACAGAGCTCGAACTTGGCGCTGCCTCTGATCGAGAGGTAATGAAGTTGTAAAGCTTGGTGCTTACCCCGTTTGAGTAGAAACGTTAAGGGCTCGGAACGAACCGCTTGGTGTGGTTTGAGCTCAGTTGTGTTGTCATGATCTCTGCAGGTCTTACCGGCTGCAGACATCAACGCCTAGTTTTGTAGATATTGTACAGCCAGAGTAAATAAACCTGCGCGTTTTGCTGTGAGGACATCATGGCCCAGACTCCATCCTTCAGCATGTCGCCGCGGTCATCGGAACAATCAAGAAGCAAGACCATTGGAAAATTAACTGCGTGAGCGAGATTGTAATCTTGTCCGTGGTAGGTCCGGAAGAGGAGCGCGGCGATGCTGTGAGCGTGTGTGAGGACTTCAGGGGGCGCCAAAGCATCACAATGAGATAATATTTGTGCGCATATAAAATCTCAAAATATGGCGATGAGTGCGCAAGCATAGGGTTAGTCGCTTCGCATAAAAAGCAAAGATCTTTCTTGGTACGTGTAATCGGTAATCCCCTGCTGCCTTTTGTGGTGGTTTTTTACGCTGTTGGTGTACATACACCTATGCGTATTTTGTTTATATGTAGCTGTTCTTGTTCTTGGTGAGCATTTGTGACTCACACCCATTGTGGGGGATTGGCCAAGAATTGCATGGTGCTAGCAAAAAGCATAAAACCTAAGAATGCGGTAATTTGCTCAGAGTAAACTCGAATTAAAGGAGGAACTGATGACCGCGTGTATTGTAGAGAAAAGAAAGCTCTAATGATTCGCATAATAATGAAATGAAAATAATAAAAAATAAAAGTAAGTTTGGTGTGAATAAACTTCAGTGGTGAGACAGCGCTTGTGCTTCTTCGCCCTTTGCTGTGTCATCGTGTTTGTACACGTTGTGTGTCAGCATGGCGTTGTACCGACTATCCCGACTAGACTCGATGCCTTTGATTCTGTCGAGGTTTGAAGAGGCGTGTCGACAGCTTCTTCGCTGCCAGATGGCGTCCAAAGGGCTGTACAAACATGTCTAAGGCCCCTGTTTACAGGCATCCTGACATGCTGCGTCTTGTTTGTGGGACTTGCACCAACTGTGCCTCGGAGGTATTATGCCCCGCCATGGTGGTCTACTGGCTATGGCACTCGGCTGCTAATCCGAAGGTCGCGGGGTCGAAACCCAGTCGCGGTTGCTGCATTTCAATGGAGGCGAAATGTTGAGGCCCCTGTACTGTGCGTTGTCAGTGCGCGTTGAAGAACCCCAGGAGGTCGAAATTTCCGGAGCCATCCACTATGGCACCCCAAATCATATCGTGGTTTTGAGACGTTAATCTCCAGAAATCAAAGAAAATCGGAGGCAGAATATCACCCTTGGAAGCGTTGCAGCTGCATCGCGGCGGTTACATTGTCGCTCACTCCCTCGTCCTAAGAAATCCAGCCTGCGACGTCAGTGCCATCGATACTACTGAACGTTCCCGGTACTCATGGCTGGGTTAACACGGCGGGTCAGCGTGTGCTGCACCCAATGGGGAGCCTCGTCCATCGTGGCACCTCGACCGTCAATCGATTAGCAGCGTATGCCCCTGCTGACGTCGGTCAGCGTGTCATGACTGACGCAGCGTTCACTGCGGAGCTCTGTTGTTTTGTGTGTGCCCTGCACCTCCACCGTGGTGTTCGAGGTTTATGCCAGGCGTATGGAAGAAGCCGACACCCAGGATATTCCCTGGCGTTGAGCCTTCGGCTTGTTGGAAATTCATTGAAGCGGTGCGAAGACTCAATGCCAAAAAATGACAGCATATCCACGGGGTGAATGATGGAGAGTGAGCGAAGCTCTTATGTATTAAAGATACCTCGCCACACACCTCAATGAAACTCGTGAGTAACGTGAGCGCTCGTACTGCAGGGTCCTCGCGGCGCCGCCGCGCAGAATCACGGCTAGCTTCGGCCTCCCGCACGGCGGGGTCGCTTCTTCGAGCGCGAGCCGCAGCCGCCCTGCGCGCACGCCGCTCGGCAGCCTTGTCCATCCTCCGTCGACGAGCCTCTGTTGGCGCGCGCGCCAAAACGCCGCCGAAGAACACGCGATCGCAGTGGCGCGATCGTCTCTCTCTCCTTCCCTACGTGTGACGTAAATCCTGTGTTCATTAAACTCACCTTTTATTATTATCTTTTGCTACAAAACGCCCTCTAGTGTGGGGCGATTTTGCATTTCTCAGCGTATATGCATTCGTTATATAGTACAAGTAGCGCCATCTATGGCCGGATTGCAGACTCAACGAACGGTGGTTACAAACAAACGATAATGGGGACGAACGGGTGACGCCATAAGGAGCTTCGCCCCTAAAAAAGAACGATACACCTGCGCTGTCTTACAACAAACTGTATTTATACGTCCCTTACATGTGCTTATATGCACTAGGAGCAGATGGCATCATGAATAAGATGTCACGGAATTTAGACGAGGGAGGGAAGGCTCTTTCCCGGAAGAGTGGAAACTTGCGACTACTGTTCTTATACGTAAACCTGGGAAGGCTGCAGGGATGGATAATCTCAGACCCACTTCCCTGACATCGTGTTTAGGGAAAGTCGCTGAGCATGTCATTTTAAATAGGCTAGTGCATTATGTTGAGGATAATGGGGTCTTTCCGCACTCTATGATAGGATTTAGGGCTGGAATCTCAACTCAGGATGCTATAATGAGGATTAAGCATCAGCTACTTGATCGGCGGACAAGAGATACTAAGGTACTACTTGGACATGATGTCGAAAAAGCTTTCGATAATATCCATCATTCTTTCATTCTATAGGTGCTATCGGACATGAATCTGGGGCAGCGGTTTTTCATTTTGTCAAGGCCTTCCTTACGGATAGAAAGACATGTCTTAGGTAAGGGGTGATAAAGACGGAAGTCTTTAAATTGGGTTGTCGAGGTACGGTGCAGGGATCCGCACACTCGCCTGTGTTATTCAATATGGCGATGTCGAAGCTGGCTAATGTACTGGACGCTGTCCAGTGCATTGGCTATATCATCTAGGCGGAAGGCGTTACTATATGAAGTGCCGGTTTCAGTGACGGAGAGCTTGAGGATAGGTTGCAGGAGGTGGTAACACTTGCGGAAGAGTGTTTGGGTCTTAAGGGGCTCAAGGGCTCCACTAAAAAGTCGGAGATGTTGATCTTCAAATGTAGGAAGCTAGGCCGTAGGCCGAAGGATTGAGTACCAGGAGTTGAGCCTTGCATTACAATCCATGCTAGGGATGAGTCGCCGATACCCAATGTTGAAACTATCATGGTCCCGGGTTTTATCACTGAAGCGAACGGATCGGACAAAAGCGCAGCCATTGAGCGCATTACCACAATGACAGAGAAAGGCGTAATACTTATCGAACGGATCTCTAACAGGCATAAGGGTTTAGAAGAAGAAGGTGTGATGAGGTTAGTTCGTGCATTCGTGATGTGTCCTTTCTCGCATGTGGCCGCTATGCTAAATTGACACAGGAAGGACAAAGCTAAGCAGGGTGCTTTAATCAGAAAAGCCCTCAAGGCGGCGCTTGGTCTGCCTGTGAGCACGTTCATTTAATTTCATTTCATTTTTATTCCTTAAGGACCTCATTGAAGGGGTATTACATAAGGGGTGGGTGGATACATGAAGAATAAAAGCCATATTTACTACATTGCAAAGAAATCTGTTAAAGTGACCGAAAAGGTGGAGGGACAAGCGATGGCTGTAATGACGCTGGAAAGGCCGTTCCAGTCTGTTGCTCACGGTAGAAGAATACGAAAAGTGACGGTGCGCGCACGTGGGCGCGCAACTTGTTGGGTGTGACCGGTGCGACAGGAGATGCGTGTCGGAGGGAGGATGCATGGCGGCTGGCCAAGCGAGCTGTAAAAGAACTTATGAAAAAGACCAATGCTAGCTGTGCGGCGACGAGGTGCAAGTAATGGTAATCCTGATTCTCTTTTCAGTGCCGATATGCTGACATCGTATGAGTACTTACGAAGAATAAATCTTGTAGCTCGATTTTGAAGCGACTTGAGTTGATTGATGAGATGTATTTGACGAGGGTTCCAGATGGGGGATGGCCCCGCCACGGTGGTCTAGTGGTTATGGCACTCGGCTGCAGATCCGAAGGTCGCGGGATCGAATCCCGGCCGCGGCGGCTGCATTTCGATGGAGGCGAAATGTTGAGGCCCGTGTGCTGTGCGATGTCAGTGCACGTTAAAGAACCCCAGGTGGTCGAAATTTCCGGAGACCTCCACTACGGCGTCTCTCATAATCAGAGCTGGTTTTGGGACGTTAAACCCCACAAATCAATCAATCAGATGGGGGATGCGTATTATAATTTCGACCTGATTAGAGACTGGTACGCGAGTAGTTTTACATTTTGAGGGGTATGGCGCAGATAGCGCTTTAGGAACCCGAGTGTTTTATTAGCAGATGGGATGATGTTCGTAATGTGTGTTGCCCAGGTTAGGTAACTACAAAGGGTTACTCCGAGGTATTTGTATGAAAAAACCAGTTCAAGGTTGGCGTTATCAATGCGGTAAGAGAAAATAAGTGGATTTTTACGGCGGTGGAAAGAGACAGTTTTGCATTTGTTAGGGTTTAGTTCCATTAGCCAAAGGTTACACCATTCTTGCACGTTTCGCAAGTCATCTTGAAGTGACGTGTTATCGGAAACGCTGTTAATTTTATGATAAATTACGCAATCGTCTGCGCATACGGATGTTAGAGGACACATGCATTGGTAGGTCATTAATGTAAATCAAAAACAGTAGTGGGCTAAGTACGGACCCTTGAGGGACGCCTGACGTTACGGGGGTAGCGCTGGATGCTTGATTGTTAACGATGACTGATTGCGAACGGTTACTTCAGAATGCTTTGATCCAAGCCAAGATATTGGCGTTTAGATGTAACGCGGCAAGTTTTAGTAGTAGACGCTCATGAGGAACTTTGTCAAACGTTTTTGAAAAGCCTAAAAAGATGGCGTCAGTCTGTAGGTTAGAGTCAAGGTTTACATGCAGGTCGTGAACAAACATAGCCAGTTGCGTTTCGCAGGAAAAACCTTTCCTGAAGCCATGCTGTGATGGATGAAAGAAATGGTTAGCGTCGAGGAAGTCCATGATATGGGTGTAGATGATATGTTCAAGCATTTTGCAGGGTACACTGGTTAATGAGATAGGGCGATAATTCAATGGGGAGTGTTTGTTGCCTGGTTTGAATACTGGAACGACCTTCCATGTTTCCAGTCCGGAGGTAGCATACCTGTTGAAAGTGACTGCGAAAACAATAAACGGAGATATGCTGAACAAATATGTTTAGTGTTCTTTAAAATTTTAGATGTAGTTTCATCCACACCAGCTGACGTTGAAAGCTTGATATTGTCTATCAGGGATGCAATGCCGGATGGAAAAAATGTAATTGGTTGCACAGCACATTGAAAAGTTGCATGGGAAACAGAGAATGAGAGTTCACTTTCTTCAGTAAAAACTGATGCAAAGGCGGTGTTAAAAACATGGGCACACTCAGCGTCGGTTAGGGCATCACCTGACTCGTTTGATAAAGTAATGGTGCGCGTGTGCTGTGGGTTAAGGACCTGCCAGAATTTTTTCGGGGTGTTCTTAAGCATGTTAGGCACTTCAGAATGAAAGAATGAACGTTTGGCATGGCGTATAGCTTCCAGATAAGCAGTTTCGGCTTCTCTGTACTTATACCATGCTTCAGATGTGTTACGGAACTCAGATGCGCGGTAGAGACGTTTCTTTTTGTTTTCTAATCGCTTCAGAGCTTTGTTGAACCAGGGTTTTGCTGAGTTGGAACGAATGTTAATTTGGGGAATGTATATTTCTACCAAACCGTTTAGTTTCTCTTTGAAAATGCGCCAGTTTTCACTACGTTATGAGAAGGAAAGGCACTCTCAAAGGTGGGATAATAGTGCGTAAGTTCGTGATTAATTGCTACGTAATTTCCATTATCATATAAACGAATAGTATTTCTAACAGTAGGTGTCAAGGGAGGTTCGATCACGAAGTCAGCATGAATGACATTATGGTCGCTGATTTCGGGTAGATACGCAATGGATGAAACGCCCTCGGCATAATTTGTTAAGATAACGTCTAGAATGTTTTGGCAGCTACCAGTGACACGAGTCGGTTCAGTGAGCACTTGGGATAGGTTAAAGTTAAGGCATACCTCAAGGAACTCGTGCGATTCCCTTGATGTAGCCACTGGAGTAGGCGGGTTCGACCAAGCGATGTTTGGAAAATTAAAGTCTCCAAACAGAATTACATGCATATTTGGGTGTTTCATCGTTATTTCACCTAGGATGTTGTTTAGCTTGAAAGAGAAGTCTGGGTACTTTGAGGGGGCCTGTAGCAAACGCCTAGTAAGACTGAGTGAGGTGCAGCGTGGCAATTAAGCCAGAGGATTCCAAGATCGGATACAACATTTACAGATGTACAGGATATATCTTGGCTCACGGCGACAAGTACCCCTCCGCCCCTTGCATCCCTGCAATCCTTTCAAAACAGTTGAAAATTTGGTAGGTCAGCAAGCACGTCACTGTCCGCTACGTCTCCTGTAAGCCATGTTTCGGTTAGTACAAGAAAGTTGCTGCGAGATGACTAAACCAAATTAGAAATAATGTCACGCTTTCGGAGGAAGCTGCGTATGTTAGTGAAGATAGCAGAAAGCAACAAATTTGATTGCGGGGTGCGCTGAGGGCGGGAAGGTACATGTTGATGACTAGGCAACTGCTATGATATTTCTTTAACAGATTCAGTTGGATGGTCGAACACCTACCGTTCGGTTCCTATGTGCAATGTTTTGAAGCGCAGAGAATAGGTCGTAGATTTCGATTTGGCGAAAGCGATAAGCTGTTTGCGAGCAAATCTGATGGACTGAGAGAAATCTTCACCGACGCTAAACTAACTGCCCTTAAATTTGGGGCCACTACGAAGGAGAGATTCTTCAGTTTTGAAGTGGTTAAATTTCACGATAAGTGGCCGAGCACGGCCTTGTGAATGGCGTCCAAGCCGATGCGCTCGCTCAACGTGATTGGGATCAACCACGAAGTTCAAGGGCTCTTTGCAGAGGCGAATGATGATTTCTTCGGATTCGTTTCTTTCGGGTTAGGATCCGGGATGTTATAAAAAATCAATTATTCCGATGCGTCTTGTTCTCGGCATCTTCCACCTGTGTAGTAAGGCGAGCGAGCTCGGCAGCCGTACGGGTGGTATCTGATGTTACTGTATCTAGGTCAGTTCGTAAGGTTGAGATGGCTTTATAATGTTCTTCTAAATCAGTCATGCGCTTACGTAGGTCGGATAGCATTTTGTCTGTTGCCAGTAGTTTGGTTTTTAGGTCCAGTACTCCATTGATTAACTTTGACTGGCCAGCAGCTAGCTTTCCTAACTCAGTCATTACGTCCTTAATATCGGGAGGGCCAGGATTAGTTTCTATATCACCCGACAAGAGCAACAAGCGTTTCATGGCATGAACACATTCCACAACAATTGCAGCGCAGCACCGTGGGCTCGGAAGCTGTATTAATAAATAGTTGCTGGATTTCTTCCCGAAAGAAAGATACGATCCACCAACCTGCATGGCGAAACACGGCGGATTAGTGGTCTGCACTGGAGCAGAGCCACCGAGCCCACAGTTCGCGGGAGACGACAGGGGCGGCTTTATAGCCGACGTGTGCGACAATGTTGCTGACGATGGCGATTTCCATGATGAATCAGAATCCAACGTGGGTAGCGGCGCCGCCGTTGGGCACGATGACTCAGTTGTGATGGGCGGAGGCAAAGGGCCTGCGCCGGGCTAACTGCGGTAGATTGTCAGCACGCCAGTAGCTTGAGGGACGGCCAGGATTGCGGGCAAAAGAATTCCGGTTATGAAACCGTGAACCTGCATGGCGAAACACAGCGGATTAGTGGTCTGCACTGGAGCACAGCCACCGAGCCCACAGTTCGCGGGAGACGGCAGGGGCGGCTTTATAGCTGACGTGTGCGACAATGTTGCTGACGATGGCGCTTTCCATGATGAATCAGGATCCAACGCGGGTAGCGGCGGCGCCGTTGGGCACGATGAGTCAGTCGTGATGGGCGGAGGCAAAGGGCCAGCGCCGGGCGAACTGCGGTAGATTGTCGGCACGCCAGTAGCTTGAGGAACGGCCAGGATTGCGGGCAAAAGAATTCCGGTTATGACACCGTGAACCTGCATGGCGAAACACAGCGGATTAGTGGTCTGCACTGGAGCACAGCCACCGAGCCCACAGTTCGCGGGAGACGACAGGGGCGGCTTTATAGCTGACGTGTGCGACAATGTTGCTGACGATGGCGCTTTCCATGATGAATCAGGATCCAACGCGGGTAGCGGCGGCGCCGTTGGGCACGATGAGTCAGTCGTGATGGGCGGAGGCAAAGGGCCTGCGCCGGGCGAACTGCGGTAGATTGTCGGCACGCCGGTAGCTTGAGGAACGGCCAGGATTGCGGGCAAAAGAATTCCGGTTATGACACCGTGAACCTGCATGGCGAAACACAGCGGATTAGTGGTCTGCACTGGAGCACAGCCACCGAGCCCACAGTTCGCGGGAGACGGCAGGGGCGGCTTTATAGCTGACGTGTGCGACAATGTTGCTGACGATGGCGCTTTCCATGATGAATCAGGATCCAACGCGGGTAGCGGCGGCGCCGTTGGGCACGATGAGTCAGTCGTGATGGGCGGAGGCAAAGGGCCTGCGCCGGGCGAACTGCGGTAGATTGTCGGCACGCCAGTAGCTTGAGGAACGGCCAGGATTGCGGGCAAAAGAATTCCGGTTATGACACCGTGAACCTGCATGGCGAAACACAGCGGATTAGTGGTCTGCACTGGAGCACAGCCACCGAGCCCACAGTTCGCGGGAGACGGCAGGGGCGGCTTTATAGCTGACGTGTGCGACAATGTTGCTGACGATGGCGCTTTCCATGATGAATCAGGATCCAACGCGGGTAGCGGCGGCGCCGTTGGGCACGATGAGTCAGTCGTGATGGGCGGAGGCAAAGGGCCTGCGCCGGGCGAACTGCGGAAGATTGTCGGCACGCCAGTAGCTTGATGGACGGCCAGGATTGCGGGCAAAAGAATTCCGGTTATGAAACCGTGAACCTGCATGGCGAAACACTGAGGATTAGTGGTCTGCACTGGAGCACAGCCACCGAGCCCACCCAAACAATATGTGGCTTTGATTGGGTTTGCATAATACTCGAGATGAAATTGCCGAGGCTCAGCGTACAGCACAGGGACAGTGGTTGCTAGGTGCTCTAGCAGGTAGGTATATCTTAGTCAATAGGAGAATCAGTGGGGGAGTCACCTGATAGGACGCGGCTACAGAAGCTGAACGTGAACCTTAGGGCCAGTATTATTCTACGTCCCTTTCCCCGGAATGTGCACCCTGTGCACAATGCGGGAGGCGCATGGCGAGAGCTAGGGCTTTGTTGCGAGAGGCAGAGGATCAGGAGGAGGAGTGTGCGTTTGTTGACACGGTATGGATTAATGGGAAAGGTGCCTATTCAGTGGGGGTGGCAGGTGGAAAGGAACTGCTCCAAATGGCGCTTCTGCTTATACAAAAAATCCGGGGGTTGCTGAGCAGGTAGCTATTGCTCTAGCACTTTATTGCAAGCTATTGCTCTAGCACTCTAGCACGGCAAGGGTTTGGGTGTTTAGTGACTCGCGATCTGCGATTAAGGCTTTCTCGAGGGGCCTTGTTGCGGAACAGGTAGGGCAGGGATATCACTTCGCAAACAGTTACTTTGTTCTCGGCGCACAAGGGGTCAGTGGAGGGAGCCCCGCGTAACCTCAACGAGGTGACGCACAGGGAGGCACGAGGATTAGTGTGGTGTGCACTCCCTGAGGGGGCTGGATCTCTCGCTCTCGATTTCAGGGACCAGCTGTTAACCGACAACTAGGTCATCAAGCGCTATTGCTTACGGTGCAGGGCATTCCCTCTGCCACATTATGAACTAAACTGGCCACAGGCGCTTACATTAAGACTTCTGCAGACACTGACGTACCCTAACCCGGTCGTCATGAATAAAATTAATATGGACTGTGGGGTTTTAGTCCATTGTAGCAAGCGTGGGGGCTTCCTCGATTAAGACCACATGCTCTGGCGCTGCTCGGCGTTGGACGGTGATGGTTCTCAAGGTGAACAGATGTGGTAGCGGATGCTGCACAGTGAAATTCTGGCGGACCAACTCAGGGCTGCTCAGACGACCCGTGTGGTAGCAGAGGGGCTCGGTATCTCTATCCCGACGTGGGAGCGGCCCGCTTCAGCCCCAGACTGATCCCTCATGACCGAATAAAGTCATTCATACCATACCATACATGTGCTTATATGCGCGAGGAGGCATACCCGGAAGAAAAGAAGCGAATGTATAAAAAAAATAAAAGGGTGACGGAGGCGTTCGTGCACCACGCGTGTCATAATACTGTGAGTCCTTGAACATATAACACAATGGTGTCGTACGTGGCAGATGGTGACTAACGCAGAAAAGACGGTTTCTATGACAGTGTCGAATAAAGGAACACCCATGAACTTCCCGTATTCTTTTGAAAGAAAGATGTTGAAGAAAGTAGATCATAAATATCTAGGTGTCATAATTTCATCAGACCTCACATGGGACAAGCAGCTAACATATTGCTACGAAGCGCTGCGATAGAGGACGATGTAGACAGCACCGAGGAAGACGACGTTCGCTGATGTTCGCGCGGACGAGGCTCCATCTTGTATGCCTGCGTTCTGCCCATTGTACAAGGCGTGTAAATATATATTAACCAGAGTCTTTCTTCCCCGTAACATTTTGGTGGAAGGTGCGGGTTCTCCCAGACTCAAGACGGATTTACGCAGCGGACGTTCACTGGCTTCACCTGCAATGCGAACCGCAGGCGGGAACGAGGATGCTCCGGGCAGATCACCAACCATGCCTCGACCAGCCGCCCTCAATCGCCCCGTCGTCGTGACACAGCCGCGGGACCCTGGTACATTTTCCGGCTCAGACGGCAAAGACGTTGAAGATTGGCTTCAACTCTACGAACGGGTGAGCTCAAGCAACTATTGGGACCCGACCCTCATGCTGGCTAACATAATATTTTACCTAACTGGAACGGCTCAAGTATGGTTTTTGAACCACGAGCAGGAAATTACCAGCTCGGATGTATGCAAACAGAAGCTCATTGACTTATTCGGCAAGCCCATAGGACGCCGTCGTGCTGCCCAGAAAGAACTTGCATGTCGAGCTCAAACTTGCAGAGTCCTATGTGACGTACATTCAAGATGTGCTCGCACTCTGTCGCAAAGTCGACGATAATATGCCAGAAGCGGAAAAGGTTGCGCATATCCTCAAAGGTATCGCAGATGACGCATTTACACTTCTGGTTTTTAAGAGCTCATCCACGGTGCAAGACGTCATCAATGAATGCCGACGCTTTGAAGAAGCGAAAAGCCGCCGCATTACTCCGACCTTTACCCGTCTTCCCAACACGGCTGCGACATCAACCTGCGAGGACCTTCGTTCCCCACCAGTCCCCGCAGCATCCGACGACCTTGTGCGCATCGTGCGCCGCGAGATTGAAGCGGCCTCTCCAGTTCCCCTCCAAGTAGGTTCCTCCGATGACACGCGCGCAACTGTTTCGCTTATTCAGACCGTTGTGCGTCAGGAACTGGCAAACGCAGGACTCCCGACGCTTTGTCCTGCTAGCAGGCAAGACTACTGTCCACCCCGAGCGCCTGAGCTGTCCCGAGGCCCATACGTTCGTCCTCGTTTTCAAAACACCGCAGAATGGCGCACTTCTGATGATAGGCCCATCTGCTTCTCTTGTCGACGCGTGGGTCACATTTCCCGTCATTGTGGAAACGTTGGCAACTGGCAGCCCTGGTCCATTTATCGATATACCCGACGTCCAGCTGGTAGTCCCCGCGCCCCGTTCCACAATGAAGACGACAACGCTCTGCAGTCATGGCCAGCTCGACCAAACCTCTCTCCTTCGCCATCCTCGCACCGGCCCCGCTCACCAATGCGCCGTCGCTCTCCTTCTCCTTCCTGCTCACGCCGCTCTTTGGAAAACTGACGGGCGCAGCTCCGAGAGGTGAGCCTGCCACGACGACCCGACCCGAAATTCCTCTGCTCAGACTACCTGGACATCACAACCTTATCAACGTCGACGTAGATGGTACACCTGTCATCGCACTCATTGACACTGGCGCCCACATATCAGTCATGAACTCAAACCTCCGTGCTCGACTGAAGAAAGTTCTCACCCCTGCTCCGATCGCTCTAGTCCGGGTAGCCGATGGCGCGACACTAGCTGTTACTGGGATGTGCACCGCCCGTGTCACTCTTGCTGGACACCATATTTCTGTTTTATTTTACGTCCTGGACCGATGCCCACATGACATCATCTTGGGGCCTGATTTTTTATCAGCACATTCGGCGCTTATTGACTGTTCCGCGGGTGTTATCCAGCTCGCCTTACCGCATGCCGCTGAGCCTTCGGATCCAGCGCCCAGTCGGCTCCGTTCCACGGATTATGTTCGCCTCCCGCATCTAGCCGTGACGTACATCGATGTGTTTTTGATCCCCCTGTTGACGACGGAGAGTACATCGTTTCACCTAACGCTACCGTGCTCTGCTCGCGCAGTGTGATGTTCCCACACTCTCTAATCAACATAAAAGACAATGTGGCATGTCTCCCTATTGTAAATTTCGGACTGTTCCCTCAAGTACTACCCCCAGCTATGTCTCTTGCAACACTAGCTCCAGCTTGCGATCACGATATTTCTGTGTTAACTGATCCCGCAGTGTCTCCTGCCGGCACTACTTCGAACTCCACAATAACAGATAGCATGACGAAAATGATCGCCACTGACCTTCCGGCCCATCACGTCGACGCGCTTCGTTCCTTGCTCATATCTTACCAGGACATTTTTTATCTTAATGATCGACCACTGGCTCAAACAGCTGTTGTCAAGCATCGAATACACACCGGCGATGCTCAACCCATCCACCGACGGCCTTATCGCGTCTCGTCTGCTGAACGCCAAGTCATACAGGAGGAAGTTGACAAGATGCTTGCACGTGACATCATCGAACATTCTTCAAGCCCTTGGGCTTCCCCTGTTGTGCTGGTCAAAAAGAAGGACAACAGCTGGCGATTCTGTGTTGACTACAGGAATCTTAACCGCGTAACCAAGAAGGACGTGTACCCTTTGCCTCGGATAGATGACGCTCTTGACTGTCTCAGTGGTGCGAAATATTTTTCTTCAATCGACCTTCGTTCCGGGTACTGGCAGATTGCAGTTGACGAAATGGATCGTGAAAAGACTGCGTTCATCACGCCTGATGGAGTCTATCAGTTTAAAGTCATGCCATTCGGAATATGCAATGCTCCCGCTACATTCGAACGAATGATGGACGCGCTCCTTCACGGCTTAAAATGGTCAATCTGCTTATGCTACCTCGATGACGTGATCGTCTTTTCACCGACGTTTGCCACACACCTCGAGCGTCTCTCAACAGTTCTTTCAGTGTTCCGGAAGGCAGGGCTTCAGCTCAATTCCAAGAAATGCCACTTCGGCCGCCGCCAGCTTACTGTGCTCGGACACCTTGTCGATTCGTCGGGTGTTCGTCCCGATCCAGAAAAAGTTCGCGCGGTCAAGGACTTCCCTGTGCCCACCTGTGCAAACGATGTTCGAAGCTTTGTGGGCCTCTGCTCGTACTTCCGCAGATTCGTGCGCAATTTCGCTCACATAGCGCGCCCTCTCACGGAGCTTCTCAAGAAGGACGTCACCTTTGTCTGGGGTCCTGAACAATCTAGTGCATTCGCTGAGCTGACGATGTGTCTCACTTCGCCACCAGTTCTTGGCCACTTTGACATGTCCGCTCCAACAGAGGTACGCACCGACGCAAGCGGCCACGGCATCGGTGCGGTTTTGGCGCAACAACAACATGGATGCGACCGTGTCATTGCGCACGCTAGCCGCCTTCTGTCACCGGCCGAGCGCAATTATTCCATCACCGAACGCGAATGCCTCGCCCTCGTTTGGGCAGTGAGTAAATTTCGCCCTTACCTTTATGGACGGCCTTTCACGGTAATCACCGATCATCACGCCTTATGCTGGCTTTCGTCCTTAAAAGATCCAGCTGGACGGCTCGGTCGGTGGGCTCTACGGCTGCAGGAATACTCGTACACAATGGTGTATAAGACGGGCAGACTTCATGGAGATGCTGGTTGCTTGTCACGCCATCCGGTAGACACCCCAGACATCCCTGAGACCGGCGAGTCAACCTGTGTGCTAGCTCTTACCACGTTTAGCAACATCGCCGATGAGCAACGCCGTGACCCTTACCTCAAAGACGTCATTTCCAAACTCGCAGGCCCCACCACTCCAACACCTTTCCGTATGTTTGCACTACAAGATGGCATCTTATACCGTTATAACATGCACCCTGACGGCCCCGAACTGCTACTGGTCATTCCTAGACAAATGCGTCAGACTGTCCCCAGCTAGCACACAAAGGATTTAAGACGTCTTCGAGACGAATATCCGAGACGTTAACGACGTCTCAGAGACGGCACGCGTAAGAAGTTTTGGTCTAGAAGACGTCGTATATCTCGTCTAATGTCCGTCTTGTTGCACATATACGAGACGTTTCCTGAACGTCTTTGAAACGTCATCAAAAAGCTGGTCTTTTCGATGGCTTGGGGGAGCCTCCAATAATCCCATTTACCGGGATTTCTGAATCCGTTTAAGGACTTACCAAAGACGTCATCAAAAGGCTGGTCTTTTCGACGGCTTGGGGGAGCCTCCAATAATCCCATTTACCGGGATTTCTGAATCCGTTTAAAGACTTACCGAAGACGTCATCAAAAAGCTGTTCCTGAAACGTTAGCCGTAGTCTGAAAAAGAAGCAGGAATCGTGCTCGGTAACGGGGCGCGCCCACCAAAATTTTGATCTGGTTATCACCCTCAGAATGTAAGCTAACGCCTTATGGGTACAAATAAGCAGAAGACATTTTTTGCACCCCTAAGGCATTAACTCAGCGGTTCTGAAGGCGTCAACGGGATCATAATTTTGGGGGGCACACCCATCCGCGGACGCCGTCCCTGCCTTTGTTGTAGTAGCTGCGACCTGCTATGTTACCGGCTGCACCATAATATTTTCAGTGCGGCGGAGGGGGGGGGGGGGGGGTAGTGCCAGCCGAATACTTTCGTAGTTACGTCCTAGGAAGAAGTCCTGGCATCGCACTTGCCTGTAACTCTTTTTTTTCTCGTGGTTAAAGGCATCAGCACTGAGTGCAACAGAGCAAAAATAGTCCAGTAACGTAGGTACACAGTTCTCAACAAAGGCTTCATCAGTCTTAGCATTTCAGTCAAAATTGGTTGTCGTGTATACAAATATCAATCTAGCATGCAATTTGTAGAGTATGAAGCAAATCTACACGAAGTCGAAATACTGCTACATCAAGATTTTATTGACAAACTAACTTGTGCAAGTTAAAAAAAGGAAGAAAATGAGAAATGCGAGAAAAACAAAACCACAACTATTCAAAAGGAACTGCAGAAGAAATACTTTAAATATATTTGGAACTTACTAACCTCTAGCGGATTACAAAAGAGCACTAGTAGTCACACAATAACAGCCAAACGACTATGCGCTTTTCGCCATGAGAGCAGCGCATTCGGTTATATGAGCTGAGACAGAACAATGGATGACTGTGTGACAGCCGCTTTCAATCACCTTATGCAGTATCTTCACCGCATAAAATCAAGGAATATAAACAAAAGAACTCAAATATGACTCAGACATGAAAGGGAAAATTTGTCTAGGACATCAGCTGATGTAATAGGCAAACTTTAAAAGACAACCAAAAACATCAATCAAGTGTCAATGAATATTCACCAAAGTGACCTTCAAAAAAATTAGCGCATGAAATATTAACAAAATCGGTATAATGAGCAACGTCACAATGCAGTGCACAATCTCTCGCAGCGAGCAACGTTACATCGAAGCAACGTACCTCCGTTTCATAATGAAGCTACATACGTGCTCGAAGTCGAATACAGTGGAGACAGTGTTGAGGCGACGAAAAAGAAAAAAGTAAGCAATATTTTCAATTACATGTACAAAATACAGATGTGGCTCTGTACAAAGCACTGCATTACGCACATATATGCAAATCTGACATGAACGGCGATCAGACTGGCAAGCATCAGTCGGAAGCCAAAAAAGAAAAAAAGAAAGATTTTGGCACCCAGCACATGAAGCTATTCCTAAAAGGGACTTCAAATAACCATCGGGTCTACATGTGCAGGATCAAGCTGAGAGTCTCGGAATTTTGCCCTGTTTCACATTAAAAAAAACAACACTGTTACCTTATACCTAGTCATTAAACAAAACACTTCGAACAGCCAACTCCTTTGAGAATGCAACCTCCACCAAACGCGCAACCAGTTCACGTTCACACTCATCAAAAACTAGTTGTAGTGTCCAGGCTTAGTGCAGCTGGTGAATACGATGCTACTGGCATTATATGACACGCTGAAACCGCCGTCGCGAAAATGATTTCAATGTAGAACCTCGGTGGGGCCGTGGTACAACGCAGTTGGTGCCCTATCAGGTTATCCATACAACCGCCGATTAAACCGCATGTATTCCTGGAAAGGAAAAAAAAATGGGGCCGTTATTTTCTATAAAGCTGTTTTACAACTGTGCTTTCAGGAACGAAATTTGAAATGCATCTCTGTCATAGACTGCGCGCTTTACAGGAAGTGCTCATAATATCCTGCAACTTGCAATAGATAAACACTCAAAATGAATTTTCCTCGAGTGCCTGATTCTTCTGCACTGCTGCCTGCACCATATATACATATATATATATATATATATATATATATATATATATATATATATATATATATATATATATATATATATAAATTTAACGAAGCAACAAACTATGATTCCTAGGAAAGCATAGGAGAAGTTATTGGGGTACCTAATTGTAGTAATATACTTGTGGAGTAAGTATAAAGGAATTTAAGTGGACAAAAAGACAAATCTTCCTTCTGTGGGAACTGAACCCACGACCTTCGGATAAGGCGTCCGATGCTCTACCGCTGAGCTACGAAGGCGTAGGGATGGTAAAATCGATGAACGATTAATCGATTAATCGATTAAATGTACACCGTTAATCGATTAATCGTCATCGATTTCTCTCTTTCAATTAATCGAATTAATCGATTAAAACTCTTTGATTAATCGATTACGGCACCCCCCCCCAACCTCAACGCCGCCCCTTGGCCGGAGCGCATGACTGCGAGGCGCGACAGAGGTGAACTCGATTTGATCTCCGTCGCCTACACCGTTTTATTTAACCCCCAGATTTTACTTGTTTCTTGTGTAAGTGCCACAATGTAATAAGCGCTGCTTATTTCTTGACCGGTTCAGTTCATATTGCCGTTGTATTTTACTCCTTAGCGAATTAAAGATAATTTGTCACCCATCAAAGAAAGAGAGGGAATCTATCGGAAGGTATAGAGAGGCTGCCCTGATCTAGTACGCCCCGGCCTTTTACTCTACTTTAGGGACAACGCAACAGGGGAAAAGTGCGAGGAAGCATGATGATGGGCATAAGAATGAGTGATCCGTATATACACAAGAAGACATGGCTGCTTGCGCAAAGGGGACAAGGACGCTGGTAATAATATTTCGTTACGCTTGGTACCAACTAGCCCAGCTGTGTGCTTAACGCCTATGTACCCCTTGATTACTGTAATGCTAGCTTACCTGCAATGCAGTTAGCCCAACTTATGGCAGCTATTCACTTCTGCAAAACAGCGTGCTATGACGCGGAAAATGTCAACTCAGCTTTCTTGACATAAACACTCATAATAATCAAACCCCAGCACGTGTAACTGGGACCTCCCCTCCACTTGAAAGGTGACAAGGCCCGCCATTAGTTTGGCGAATATACTGTGCAGCGAAACGCACTCGAGGATTGTGAAAAAGGTCTATAAGTCGCATAGTATGTAATGAAACCACTTTAGCTGCATTTAAGTTCCATAGTCGCTTTTCATAATCCACAACTTTGCGCATTGGTATACCGAATGTCTAGCATCCAGTCCATTTCTATTGAAGAAATGACCTAATCAGCATTCGGTAATTCTGTATGGTCGCCTAATTCGGGTGAAATACAGCTTTCATCTATTGCTTGTACTCCCATGTCAGCCAGCCTAGAGGCCGCCGTCTATTTCTGTGGCACGAATGAAGGACAGTCGCGAAGTACTATGTGTTCTAATCTCTGATGCATTAGACAGCGCTCACAGTTCGAGCTGTACGCACAACTGAAAAGGTGCGCGTAGCGCCGAGTTAAGTCGGCGACCAGGTGAAACCTGTGCAGTATATACTGGCACCGTTCCCGTTTATTCTAGCCGGGAGGAAAAACTCGTGTCACTCTACTCCCCGCACGTGCCTGCACTGATGGCCTGTTTGAGACCAGTATGTTGCTGTGCAATCTCGCAGGAGTGACCTCAAGGAAGAGATGACGTTAGTTCATGGTTATACTAGTATTCTCGAGGGCTTCCGCAATATCTAACGGACAAACCGAGAAATGTTGCACAAGAGCGAACGTCTTTAACTTTCCTTTCTTCCTCGTTTCTTTTTTTTTTTACTTTTCTCGGAATTTCCTCACCCTCGGCCACACTGCATGTTTCCGGTGCGACTTTCCAACCAGTGTGGTCGCCGAAAGCGCATCCGATTTCGGTTCGCTCTAGTAGGTAGACTTCCAGGAAATACGACCTTCTACGGAATCGTCGACGGATCATGGATACTCACGGAATCTTGGATTTTTGCCAACATCGGAAAACTACGGGCTCCCTGTGTTCAGTGGGCGAAGGTGCGAATTTACACGCAGCCGCTAATGCGCACATGTGATCTCTAGCGAGTGGGATAAATACTTGTGTCGATATCAAACACAAGCAACGCCTCTCAATCAACAACGCATTATTTTTCAAGTACTCATAAGAAATGTCGATTAATCGATTAAAATATCACAGCGAAAGCAATTAATCGATGAAAGGCTAAATCGACGAACGATTAACGATTAATCGATTAAAAAATTTCAGCGACCATCCCTACGAAGGCGGTCGTCCCCCCCGTCCCTTCTATCGGGTATATATGCACATACAATCGAACACTCCCAGGATTGTATGTAGTACATATACCTATGTACATATATACGAAGCTCAGCGAGCTCCGCCGAAGCTTGGACGCTCGTGCTAGATGCCCAGCGATGAAAAGGAACAGAAGTCAGGATACAACAGCCGGCCTGCGGCAAAGGCGCTGTGTCTATGTCTCTCTCATTTATACAGTGGTGTTCGGGCCGTCTCCGCAAGAAACTTGATGCATCTGCTGATGCTACCACCGCCGAATAGTATGTCACTCGTGAACGTTAAACTGCACATTACTGATTCGTAGTTTATTTTGGACGCATTCCCATACGCAGCATGTAGAAATCGAGTGACACACATGCTTCATACTTAGACGGTGAGAATATTCTTCGAGGCGTTCTTACGTGCTCACTGCGCACTCGGTATGAAAGGGTCCCTGCAGCACTTTTTGAACACACTGAGCAAACGGTGCCAATCGGTTGTTGTGGCTTCTGTGAACGTGTGAGAAAATGTTATTGTGCTGCAAGCAGCAGTGGATTTGCAGTTTCTCTTTAAATACATCATGCAATCGCCTGCTATTGTTCCAACAAGTGACTTCACTAGCAGCACCGACCTACGACTTGCCTGCTCTTCTTTCAACAAGTAACGTCACTGGCGCCAACTACTAGGTCCCTTCGCTCACCTCGGTCCTTTTTAAAGACAGGCACTCAGATTGCCTTTATTCCTTTAATGCAAAATGAACAAATATATAATTCCGGACTACCTTTCCGTGACCGTAAGTTCAGCCAGTGATATATCTGCATCGAGCACAGTAGTCGGCGGCCTAGTGACATTTGTTGGAACGAAGAGCGATGTGAATTACAGCTGTGTTTGAAACCAAATAAAAAATTCCCTGCTGCACGCAGCTCAATAGTATTTGGCTCACACGTTCACAATAACCTCCACGACTGTTAGGCATCGTTCGCCATCGAGATTCCAAATGTTGCAGGGCTCCCTTAGTAAATGGGATCTTCAAGGTCGCGCGATCGACGGGCACAGTGACTGCGCACCACAACTGTGCACAGCGTCAACAAATTTTCGCTGCGGCTTCGATTTCGCCTGCACAAACTGCCTTCCATGGCCAGGTAATAGTGAAGTTAGTGCAATGCAACGAAATATGGGTCATTCGGGGTAGCGGGTATGCCGCGGGGTAGGAGGAAAATGTCAAACGTTCCGCAGAAAACTGTTGAATGGCACCGTGGCTTTGATTTGACGATATAGGTATAGGCATGCACCGCTAGATCCCGGCACCGGACAAGCTGGCGGCGCCCGTAATATATAATTTAAAATAAACAAAATACGTCCAAACGTTCATGTATAGGTCGTCGTAACACGCCGCTCACCCATAGCCCGACGTATTAATTTAGTTCGTTGTTCGTCCCCTTATCATCTCTGTCCTGCGCTATCAGCCAAGCAACCTGGTTCAAGTTTTCACTGCCCAGTCCGTACCACGCGAAACACTGGACAGCTTATGGCATACCAAAAATCTACTGTGCACAACAGCGTCCCTGTAACAATACTGTGGGACGAGATAACAGGTCGTGCAATTGTTTTGGTATTTGCGGTCTGCAAGAATGACGAACCCCAAAATGCAGAAAACCGCAACAGCGTGGACAATGAGAAATAATAATAACGAACATTCACAAACGAGTCACATGCCTCTGACAAAGTTTAAATATGACCGAGAACGAGCACAACGACACTCATGCTCATATGAATGCTGAGCTGCGAGAAGTCATTCCACCACCAAAGACGTCATGATTGCCTGCGGCAGTTCTGCTGACATGCCACAATAAACAATGCGCGATTTTCACATCCACATCATGCACGTAAATTTCGCAGCCCTGAACAGAAATCTCACGACTGCAATGCCACAGTGAAAGAACGCGCGGCAACGGTTGCCCTACAACACGCGATATCACATGCATGTATTCGTCTGTGTAAGACACGAGTAAATTACTACTATCCCACATTGTTGTACAGGCGCTGCACTCGCTACCCGTAACGACCAAATGACAGGATGGTGGGAACGAATCCAATGCACTCCTTACTCACTAATCCGGCTGAACACGCACATAGACCTAAGAAAGTTTCAGAATGCATTCATACACGGTGATCTGAATAATAAAACACAGTTGCGTTTTTTTGCTTTTAATGCGTCAACTATCTTAGAGCTTAGATAGCATTAACGCTCCTTGTATCTGTCACAGATCGATTTGCCCTATCCGCGGAAGACATGAGTGATCTCACAGGCATCATGCTAAGCCATTGAAATGTGGTACTTACATTTATTTTCGGCGAGACGTAGTTTTTGGTGTTACGGGATCCAGTCACAGAAGCGCCGGGATTGAACCAGAGTTAACGCATAGAGGAAAATAGAAAGAACATAATGCCACCACCCAAACACACGCGCAGTTGCAGCACGGTAACGGAATTTTCTCCAGAAACGAAGGAAGAGCCAGCCGCCAACAACTTGACTTCGCTGCCTTTGCTTCGTGTCTCCGCATGTTTGCCCAGCCTGCGCCCTCTCGCCTCATCCCCACGGCGACCGGCGAGAAGGAGCCAGACATTCGGGCGCCTCCCTCCCGGCCCCATTGCACCTGGCGACATCTCGGCGCCGTGAATTGCGCCGACGGCCGAAGACGCTTTGAGCCATGCCCAGGGAGGGAGGGGGGGGGGGGGCGGTATTCTTCCACATCTACTTTCCGTCTCACGTAGGACGTTTCGAAGACGGATTCATTGTCCCTTTGATGTCGCTCCCGCTTAGTTCGCGTGGCTGACGTCTTGGAGACGTCAGCCACGCGAAATAAGACGTTAATCCCCCAATAAGACGTCTTTTTGGTCTTGTGTGCTAGCTGGGTCCTCGCTCAGATGCACGATGTTCCCACCGCGGGTCATCTGGGCGTTGCGCGGACTTATGACCGTGTTCGCCGTCGTTTCTTCTGGCCCGGTATTTACCGTTTCGTTTGCCGTTACGTCGCCTCGTGTAAATCTTGTCAGCTACGCAAAAAACCAACCGCCTTTCCAGCTGGCCGCCTTCAGCCCATTGACATACCATTGCAACCATTCTTCAGGGTTGGACTTGATCTCCTTGGCCCGTTCCCTTTATCGCTCGGTGGCAACAAATGGATAGCGGTTGCTACGGATTATACCACCCGGTACGCAATCACACGGGCTCTCCCTACCAGTTGCGCAACTGACGTCGCAGACTTCCTCCTTGAAGATGTGATACTTCAGAACGGCGCACCTCGACAACTGCTTACCGACCGCGGCCGCTCCTTTCTGTCACAGGTAGTGCAAGACATCTTGCACTCCTGCGCTACAAAACACAAGTTCACAACGGCGTATCATCCTCAGACAAATGGACTCACAGAGCGGCTCAATAGAACAATAACAGAAATGCTCGCCATGTATGTTTCTCCGGACCACCGTGACTGGGATGCCGCTCTACCATTCGTCACATTCGCCTACAATACGTCCCGCCATGATTCTGCTGGTTTCTCTCCATTTTTTCTTTTGTACGGCCGAGACCCCATCGTCCCTTTTGACACACTCTTCCCAACCGTTCCCGACGCGATGTCAGAATACGCCCGTGATGCCATCTCTAAAGCTGCAGAGGCGCGTGAGATTGCTCGTCGTCGTCTTGAGACTTCGCAGGAAAAGCAACGACGCGCATACGACGCTCGCCACCGCGATGCCCACTTCAGCCCTGGTGACATGGTCCTACTTTGGAAACCATCACGGCGAGTTGGCCTTTGTGAGAAGTTGCTGTCGCCATATTCAGGCCCCTACCATGTCCTACGAAAAGTGACTGATGTGACCTACGAGATCCAACCTCTTGACGACATCTCAGCGCGACCTACTTCTGATATCGTGCACGTCGTGCGCCTGAAGCGCTTTCACCCGAACCTGCCAGGCACCGAGACGGCGCCTTCGCCGCCGGGGGTCATGCTACGAAGCGCTGCGATAGAGGACGATGTAGACAGCACCGAGGAAGACGACGTTCGCTGATGTTCGCGCGGACGAGGCTCCATCTTGTGTGCCTGCGTTCTGCCCATTGTACAAGGCGTGTAAATATATATTAACCAGAGTCTTTCTTCCCCGTAACAATATGTTGTTAACAAAGCACTGCCAGCTTTGTACCCGTTAAAATGCTCGCTTAGGTGCGCGTCTGTAGATACTAAACGCCTACCATACATGTCACTCGTTCACCCAATATTGGAGTATGGAATAGTATGCTGGTTTCCCTTCCGTAAACAGTACATAGCAATACTGGAGAGTCTACAAAGGAGAGCACTCTAATAAGTATCGCCGTCATGACTCTCCGACAGAACTATTAAAGCAAGCTAAACTCCCCACCATAGAAAATCAAGCTGGACTACTTCGTCTTAAGTTTCTTTTTCTTCTTCTCAATGGCAGCATGAAGATTAATGCGAGTAATTATTTACTACACTCGGTCACAACCAGTTCCGGAACTAAATGCACCAAGCATCTAACTGAATACACATTTCACAACGATATCTTCAGGTACTCCTTCTTTCCGAAAGCAATCCGAAATTGGAACGGTTTGCCCAACGATGCTGTCATGTGCACTTCACTCGAAGCTCTCATCGCCGAGATATCTAACTATGCTTCGCAGGCATCGGCATGCGGGCAATCTGTTTTACTTCTCAGTATCTTGCTTTCTTGCTTTGTTCTTGAGGAACACTGTGTCTAGTATAATGGCTGTCTATTAATCTATTTGTTAATTCTTTTTATTTTGATTTTGTCTATTGTAGTGATTGTAAAGTTTCTTTTATTGGTTTCTCTTGAGTGTTAAACTTTCTAACGCGCTGTTTATTGCTGCTTTTCTCATTCTTCTAGTATTTGTACAGTTTACTTTGGATAGTATGTGTTTTGTCCTGTTCAAGTGAACTTGGGTACACGCCTTATTGATTTTTTTTGGCTTTTAGATATCTGTCTCATACCCTTTCCTGCGACAGCCTCATATGTGAGGCTTGCAGTATGCGTCAAAGCAAATAAATAAATATGAAATCCGAAGAGAAACGAACCAACCAACCAACCATCATACCGTCTCAAGAATGATTTCTTTACAATTGAGAGTTGTAGAGGGGTGAATGACTCAGGTACTTTTCAGTTTTCTTATGACTAGTCAGGCCAATAACAGCAGGGACTGCGGCTGCGTGCCTGCCCTCTCAAGTGCGCACGCTTTGGCGAGAAATAGTCCACAGCTGACACCGGAAACTGGGAAGTGCCTGCGTCAGTCACCTTTTCGTATCTCTCAACACTAAAAAAATCATCTGAAGAGCTTTTCCTTCTAAATGAGCCTAATCCAGAAATCGCTGGGCTATATTTGACGGCAACTTAAAGTACACATAGGTTTCCTTTACTTCAATAATAACTACAGTCAAAGCAGGTCAATTCCTGATTGTAGCATGGACAAACAGTCTGTAGTCAAAAATAAACCAAATGCTCCATCTGTTTGAATCAAAGTGAGCGAGATCTGCTCAGTCAGTGCTGTGCATTCGTGGCCCAGACGACAAATATAGCCACATCCAAGCTGCTCCGAGTGTGCTAGTTCCTTTGTTATCATGCTTTTGGTTGCTCCTTGTCTGAGACGACGGAAGTGAGATTTGGGAGCACTTTATTTTTAGAAGAAGAAGTGATCCGAAACGCGGCGCTCCACCTTGCGGATTTCCGCGGAACTCATTTGCCAGGGACAACATCTGCTAATTTTCAGTCAGACAGGAACGGCACCCGTCTCTAAACACTTATGGAAAAGACGGTGGGAATGCATGCATAAAAAGTGGCAGATCCCATGTGCCGTGGGAATCAAGGAAATGCGAAGGAGGCATCAGGAACATAAAATGGATCTGCATTGTTGTCTCGCTGTACCAATTTTACTACATACGAAGTTAACGAAACGGCCGCAGAGCACCAATACTGTGGCATGTAAACCATGCCGCTCATGACTCGCATGTCATGAGTATAATGTTATGACCGGTCATCTACGTTCGTCATGCAGTCGTGTTGTGCCATAGCAATTTAGGTGTACATCCCATTAACGAAACGCCTGACATGTAAATCGTGCCGCTCATGACATGCATGTCACGATTTTCATGCATGTCGCGATTTTCATGTTCTTAGAACGTGTCATTCATAGCCGAGAGACAATTGTTGTCTCGACATACCAATCTTGGTATATATCAGGTTAACGAAACGGCTGCAAGAGCACTAAGACCGTGCCACGTAAATCATGTCGCTCATGACATGCATGGCAACTTTCACAGCGCGCGAAGATAGGAAAAATGCGGCAGAGAAAAAAGAGCGCTTTTTCTTCTCTGTCGCATTTTTCCTATCTTCGCGCTCTGTGAAATTCGCCATGATGAACGCAAACCAACTAGCCCAAGCTACTACACTTGTAAATGACATGCATGTCATGATATATTTGTTATGACGTGTGACTTACGTTCGTTATGCAGTCATGTTGTGCCATACCAATTTTGGCATACATCGCAATAACGAAACGGCCAGGATGTTTTGTTGTTTTGTGGGGTTTAACGTCCCAAAACCAGCTCTGATTATGAGAGACGCCGTAGTGGAGGGCTCCGGAAATTTCGACCACCTGAGGTTCTTTAACGTGCACTGACATCGCACAGCACACGGGCCTCAACATTTCGCCTCCATCGAAATGCAGCCGCCGCAGCCGGGATTCGATCCCGCGACCCTCGGATCCGCAGCCGAGTACCATAGCCACTAGACGACCGTGGCGGGGCGAAACGGCCAGGATAGCACCAAGACCGAGGCATGTATAAATCATGCCGCTCATGACATGCGCGTCGCGGTTTTTATGTTATGACCGGTCGTTTATGTTCGTCATGCAGTCACGTTGTGGCATATCAATTTTCGTATACATCCCAATAATGAAACAGCCAGGAGAGCACAAAGTCATAGGCAGATAGATAGATAGATAGATAGATAGATAGATAGATAGATAGATAGATAGATAGATAGATAGATAGATAGATATGCTCAAAGTTGCGAAAGTTCGCTAAGAAATGCTTCGTATTTAAAAATCACAACTGCTAAGCATTGCTGCTGCTAAATCATCTGCCCCAGTGGACTAGCCCCTTTAAGAAGGGAGAGAAAGAACAACTGTATTGAAAATGCCCGCAGAATCGATTGGGCTACCTCCACGAAGGGGGGACGAGCTTTCATCACGACACGGCCATTATGTCAGTATCGTGTGTTATGCTCCTCGACGTCTTGCTCGCTCGAGCTTGATCTTTCTTGATGCGGTGTGACGGTGTGTTGGTTCTTCTTCCTTCGAACTATGACTGTATTTTGACATGTTGTACGCGAACGCCTTCGTCGCCCTTTTATTTGATAATGATGATGATGATGTCCTTTGCGTCAATGGTTGTTTCTACTCTATTCTTTTTTTTTTCTTCCGGCTACGCCCCCTCGCGCGTAATCAGCACACATGCTTGGGACATGTCAATAAAGTTGGTTGTAAGATAGCGCAATGTATCGCGTTCTTTCTTGTCCTCTCTAACAGGCCCACAACACGCCGTAAAAAGTAAGGTAGCAACGACCATATTTTTTTTCGCCGTCGTCTTTTCGCTAGTGTCCTCGCTTTCATCGTGACAATGCCGTGGTTCTGGGACCTAAAACCACAGAAATTATTTTTGCAGTGTGCGCACTCCTTTCCCTTCTCGTTGCTCGTGTATAAGACGTGCGCGCTCTTCAAAGAAAAAAAGAAAGAAAGACATATACAGACCTACAAAGACAGAATAAATGCATAAAGAAAGAAGCACAGACGTGCACATAAAAAGAAATACAAAAAAAAAGCTTTTCTTCCGCCATTTTTCCGATAGGCCGAAAGCTCCTAAATCGTTATCTATCCATGTACCCTATGTATTCCTAAGGCATTGTTATGATCGGGGCAGGGGGTAAGGGTCGAAATAATTTCACGAAATTATAACGATGGAAACAGAGAGGTAGATGGGCACAGCCCTGCACGTCTATCACAGGCCATGCATCTTCTAATCGGAAATTAAATACGCGTGCTTCAAGATCGGCAACACCCGCATCTCATCCTAAAAGGGAAAAGAAGGGATGAAAAAACACATCGGTGCGATATGTTATTTGTGAAAATTTTAGGATCATTATTTTCAGACCCGTCCTTAAAGCTTTATAAGTAATAGGCCACTTGTAATGATTACATTTCACATTTTTTACACGCGAATTACTTGTTTAAACGGGCAACGATCCAGATAATTGAACTGCTGTTTCCTGCCCTCGATTACAAAATTACAAATTGCAATTGATTCGGAAGCATGCGCCGAAGCGCGACGCAATCATGAACTGGTGCTCGCAGTGTTCCGGCGGTAGAACAGAGCCTGTAGTGACATTGCGTCTTTGTGTGTGCGATATTGCGATTTTTGTTGCTCTCTCTCTCTCTCTCTCTCTCTCTGTGTGTGCGTGTGTGTGCGCGCGCTCGACACGTCAAAGTAAGCGCTCCGTTCCTCTCGCGCTTATACCATTCGTGTTTTCCAGACCGGAAATTACCGTACGGTAAAGCATGAGGACCTTATCATGGGACCCGGTGGCTTTGTAATGATCATGGGCAAATGGTCTGACAACACGTAAGAAAATTTATGCGCATGCGCACTTCATCCGGTTCTGAACAGACTGGGCAGACAAGCGGGTATCGTGCGTGGCCGGTGCCTCGCTGACGGATCATACGAGAATGCGACCGCCTTATTATCGTTTGTTGTGGTCGTCAACATTCCAGTGTATGCTTTCTCAGTGCAGGTAATCAATAGCATAAAATAATTAACCGTCTTTCAAGCTCTCCTTTTAAACTGAAAACACTGAATGGTGAAGTTTAGAGTGCACGTTAATGGGTGTCCGGATAATGTACTTTCATAATAACAGGTGAGGCGGCTTAAAATTTGTTCACCCTTCTAAGAAAATGGGTGAGATTTTGAAAACATTCCATGTGACTAGACGCTACTCTCAGTGATCTTAACGCCGTCAAACAAGCTACGACGGAGCGATCGATGATGCAGCTAGACGGCAGGAATATAGCCACGCCGAGAGGACGAAAGGTGCGGCCATATCTTATCGCTTTGTCTTGTGGTGTGTCCTGTACTATCTGTACGCGTGCATCATCGATCATTCATTATGCGATAATTACTAGCCGACTTTAGCTGTTTTTCGAGATATCGGCCCAGCAGCCTGATTTTCACACTATACGTTACAGGTGATTTTGCGCGCGTCTGCGCACTCACTCGTTTTATGAAGGCGTCGGTGTTCGGCGGTAGATCGACGGCGGCCTAGCGCACGGCTTTTCTGTAGAAACGTCGTCGTATTCACTCTGCACGCAGTAAAAGCGGCGGCTTTGTTCCCGAGACGCCCTCTGTCAGTAATTACTGTGACGCACATAGCTGCACAGCAGAAGGGACATGACGGGTGACAGGTCTCTCCACTGCGGTATTGTAGAGCATTTCCGCAGGAGCGACGCGGCATCCGAGAAAGGAACAAAAGGGGGAGAGTCGCTTGCAAGAGCAGCGGGGTCGCGCTGTCGAAGTAATCCTTTGACCTTTCTGCGCTGTCGACCTGTCGCCATGGGGTCGCCCGTTCGGGGGAGAAGACCGCGCCGTGGAAATGTACGGAAGTGCTTTTGGGTACAATAGACCTGTCTGGCAGTCCTGTTGAAGCGGCGGCTTGGACGCATGCCGCCGGGTAAATATTGGCCACTTTGGCCTGCTGCGGAGTTCTGCTAACTCATCACGGGTTAGTGACCGATGCTATCTTTCGGAGAAGCTCGGTGCAGCGAGCGGGTCGAAGTGTGGGAACGCGAAGGCGTAATAACCAGAGGCTCTCACGGAGACAGTGAACACGGGTTTTATTGGTGAAGTGCTACATATGGGTTGGTCCCAAAAGGCGGTCGCAGAAGCTATCAGGTGTATTCAACCGAGAACAGATAAGAGAGGAGGAGGGGAGAGCTGAGCGCTAACTCGGGTCGCAGACGCGGCAAGGTGGTCATAAAGTCCCTGGATATTCTTGGGAAAGTACCGTCTTTCTTTTAACTGGAGCCGCCACGCCGAGCACCCTCCTCTCCCACCTTCCACCTCTCCGCTACACGGGCCGTCGCCCGGGAAATACGCGCGAACCTCTTTCTTTTTTTATGTTTTCTTTTTTCGCCGTACCCGGCTCTCGCCACTATCCTATCAAGAATGCCATGTCACACTGATAACGAACGTGCTGTGCGTGACATGGCATTCTTGATAGGAAAGTGGCGCGGGCCGGGTTATAGGGCCGGCGCCCGCACGGTGGCCGTTTGGGAGAGGATATAGATAAGGTTTGGACACTTGGGAGAGGAGGGTTAGACACTTTGGAGAGGAGGGTTGGACACTTTGGAGAGGATATGGAGGAGAGTGTCGCTACTTTCTCTATTAAGGGACTTCAGGTGGTCAGAGGTCGAGCTTGGCGCTGTCTCTGACGAGATATGATGGAGTTTTAAGTTTGGTGCTTGTTCCCGTCTAAGTTCAAACATTAAGGGCTCGGAACGAACCGCTTGGGGTGGTTTGAGCCCAGTTGTGTTGTTGAGTTGTCTGTGACAGTACTGGCCGCCCCGGCCAAGTTTACACCATTTGACATTTGGCCGCCCCGGCCAAGTTACACCATTTGGCCGCCCCGGCCAAATGGTGTAAATAAACCTGAGTGTTTTGCTGTGAGGACATCCTGGCCCAGACTTCGTCCTACAACGTGTTGCCGCGGTCATCAGAACCATCGAGGGAGAAAGACAATTCCCAAAATTGACTGTAGGTGCGTGCGCGTGCTTGGTGGTGTTAAGGTGTATATGCTAGCGTACGGCAACAAGCAAACGTGTTCGCGGTTTGAGCCTGTGCTGCATGTGCTGCAGTGTTCCTCCGTGTCTGCCTTTCACGCCGAAATGTCTGAACCAATCAACCTCAGCTCACAAACTACCACATGTCCAAACGTCCAAAGAGAAGGCTTGTGTCAGTGAACAATCGCGCCTTAGCAGAGACTTATACTTCGTTAGCGCTATCCAAGAATGAGCCCAAGAAAAATGTCAGCTTCAGTGCTCGCTAAGGTTCTCGCTAAACTACTCGTTGAATATTGTCCGTTTCGCCGGAAAACACGCCGAGCTTCGTGTGATTCTGAGCTCTGTAATGCATTGGAATGGAACGGGTAAACGTTATCGAAATCCAGTCGCAAGAAAAAGAAAAACGGCTCTATAGTAAGGTGTTAGCAATACTACTCAATAAACACATTTATTAAGTTGGCTTGTTGGGCTTATTGGTACATAGTTAATACCCTTTGTTTCATCGCATGCGTGTCCGTGTTTAACTCTTTCGTTACCGCTCCTATTAAAATCGATTACTGGTGGTCAACGTTTAAAATGCCGATTTAACGTGTTAGAATCATTTCCATGCACCTAGCGCTCCTTCGTGCTCTTTCCGAATCAGTTCAACTTTTTCCGCATTGGCGATGCCGGGATTTTTTGACGGATGTTTTCGTGAGTGTGCTGTCGGTGTAGTTGAGAAAATGTCTGTGGCCACCACGCTTGAGTAGGACTTTTTGTGGTTAAACAGTTACGAACAAGTAAAACGGCAAATTGTGGTGTAAGTCTTGCAGTTCAATGAAGCTTAGCGGTGACAATTCCCTGAAAATCAGCAGTGAGCCTAGGTTTAGAATTCAGGCAGTTTTACTCTGCAACAACTCTTTTAACTGCGGAGCTCTTCAGGCTGACGGCCATGTGTCCTTAGTCACACGAAACTATCATCATCATTAGTCCCCCAAGAATGCGCGTGCACATCGCTCCATACAAAGCCCTATCTGCGGCGTTCGCTCGCGCTCTTCTTTCTTCTCTTTCGCTCACGCCCTCAGCCCACTACTACACTGGCAAAACTGGTGCTGGCGGGCGCACGTGCTGCACGTGCAAGCAGAAGAAGACGAAAACAAAGAGAGTGTGCGTTAATTTTTCCGACTCAGATCGTCAAGCAGAGCTTGTTCATAGCTTCGCGCCACGACAGCGTGCGTGCCATCAGTTGTGTCCAATCATCGCCTATAGTAGCATCGGCATGCAATCAATCTTAAAAAAGATATAAGCGTATTCTGTAAGAAATTATTAAGCATATACTATTCCCATAAGCTCTACCTTCTTAGCATTTGCAGGTAGTAGAAGCGTTGGTTGGTTTGTGGGGTTTAACATCCCAAAACCAGTTAAGATTATGACAGACGCCGTAGTGGAGGTCTCCGGAAATTTCCACCACCTGGGGTTCTTTAACGTGCACTGACATCGCACAGCACACGGGCCTCGACATTTCGCCTCCATCGAAATGCAGCCGCCGCGGCCGGGATTCGATGCCGCGACCTTCGGATCTGCAGCCGAGTGCCATAACCACTAGACCCCCGTGGCGGGGCGGTAGTAGAAGTGTAGGGGGTGAACTTCGCTACCTTGTGATGTTAGCGAAAAGTAGTAACTCAAGGTCAACATCTTACTAAAAAAAGTAAGTTAAATGCAGTAACTACTTGTTCGTAAGCCTTCGTAGCAATATTCACTACCCTGTTTCGGCAACTTGGTCCTTACGCATTGTTTGAAACTGCCATGTCATGCCGCTTCTATCATCAGAAAATGTGCGCCGTTATAAACAATACGGAGTTTGATGATGTCACATGCCTCATATACCCTCATTGACTGGGATAGTTGGGGGCGTATATTTCGAGGTAAGCGGAGTTTATTGGGAACATTACTTGCTGGACCTCCCATCTGGACACCGACGGCACACTCATGAAAACATCCGTCAGAAAAATCCCGGCATTGCCAATGCGGAAAAAGTTGAACTGATTGTGAAAGAGCACGAAGAAGCGCTAGGTGCATGGAAATGATTCGTTTACACTATATTGCAAAAAAAGGAGGATATACGGCTGGACCTTATGACAGTAATTAACACTTACTATGTAGTTTATCCAACTGCTATGCTAAATGCACAACACTGATTTGGTCGAAGTAGAACACACATAGAGACGTCCACAAACGTTGTACGAGAACAGGGAGACATGCCCAGAATACCAAGTTTTCTACGCGACACTAGTGTAACCTCAAAGGTGTGGCCATAGTTTAGGGTCCCAGATGGAGTGTTGTCCCGCATGTGCCCTGCAATGAAAAACCGTGAGCACAATCGATCTGGCTGCACAAAAAAACTTCAAACACCCTCTCCCGCTAAAGGGGACCATGAGGCGATGCGAAGCAGCACGGGGTGCACACCGCGTTTTAGGGGCGAAGCTCCTTAAAGCGGCACCCGTTCGTCCCTCGTCGTAGTCGTAGTGCGTAACCAGTCTTACGCTTTGACCTCCAAGGTGGTGCCGGTGGGAGATTTCTCCTGTGCGTTGTTGAACAATAAAAAAAATTCGCAGCGTGCGCGTTAACTAAAAGCCGAATTCTTCTGTCTCTCATTCCCCATTAGCAGCCATTGGCATGTTCCAGTAGGAAACGTTAGTAGAAGTAGAAGTGTTAAAAGCCGACTTCTGCCGTCTCTCATTCCCAGTAGCAGCCATTGTTTACCTCCAAGGTAGTGCCTGGTGAGATTTCTCCTGTGCGTGATTAAACAATAAAAATTTTGTTCAAAACGCCGTTGATTGATGAAATAAACCAACGAAAGACGCCAGATGTTTTCTAAAAGCAAAACGAAAAGACGCCAGATGTTTCTAAAGCAAAACGAAAAGACGCCAGCTGCTTAACGAAAGACGCCAGATGTTTCTAAAGCAAAATGAAAAGACGCCAGCTGCTTAACGAAAGACGCCAGGTAAAGCAATGGTTTTCATCTGCAACCAGTGCAAGAACCACTTAGCTTACATTTCACCGACCACAAAGCGGTCATAATGAAAGGACAACGGAAACCAGCAATAAAAGTTTGATAAAACATTTAATCAATCGTTTCACGTCATTTTTATCGGGCGAATTAACGGAAGAAATTTCACGGTTTAACCGATGATTACTTCCAGGAGCTTCGCCCAATCTCATCATCATTCACCTCGTGGATCTGCCGTCAATTTTTTTCATCGGTTTGACGCTAGCAGACGCTGCCTGCATCAGCGTCGTCTCTTGCGGGCGAGGGCGTGTTCTCGTTCCTTGTGAGCTGGTAAAGCGTTTATCGAAGAAAGAGCGTTTCAATAATCAACGCGCGCCGTTCGGAGAAGAGAGGAGGATGCGGAGAAGGAGAGGAGGGGGACGAGGAGAGGAGGGGGACGAGGATGCGCAGTGAGGGTGTTGACGCCGCACGGCGGATGGATGGAGTGACATAGTCCCGACCATAAGCTGCTTCGCATCATCCTTTTGTGACGTGCGCATCACAGGGGTGGTCTATAGAATCCCCCAGTCTTCTGGGAACTGCTACATCGGCCAGACCGTTTGGTGCGTCAGTATGATACTGATGGAGCATAGGGCGCAGGTCAAGGCAATAGCGGGTGCCGGTCTCTTGGCCGACCGCTCCAAGCGATGCAAATGTACGCCTGACTTCTACAGCAGACGTGTTGTTGGCAAGTATAAAGATGAGCAATGCCGTCTGATTTATTTTATTTTATTTATTTATTTACAAAATACTGCAGGCCATGTGGCCCATGCAGGAGGGGCAGGGTACAACATAAAATAGACGTACAAAGCACTATTGAGTATCAAACAAGTCAATTAACGAAAAAAAAACCTCTAAATAAAAAAAATAATTAGGAAATAGTGAAGAAGTAATTCTGTATTGATTCAGTCGAGTCCAGATGCTCAAAAGGTATTAGGTTCCATTCTTCTATAGTGCGGGGAAAAAAGAATATTTAAAGAGTTTAGATCTGGCAACATAAGGGGAGAGTGTGAGGGGATGGGAATGACGGGTTTTCCTAGTCTCAGAAAGGGATATGTATGGACTGGGATCTATAAAAAATTTACGATTTAACAAGGAATGGAGGAACTTCAGTCGGAATATTTTACGCCTCATTTGAAGTGTGTGAAAACCGTTAGAACATATAAGATCAGTTACAGAATCCTCACGGCTGTATTTAGAAAAAATGAATCGCATGGCTTTTCTCTGTATTCTTTCAAGAGAATTAATATTGGTTTTGGTGAAAGGATCCCAAATAATGCAGGTGTATTCTAATTTGGGTCTGATAAAAGTGGTATAGGCTAAAGTTTTCACGTCATGGGATGCATGATTAAGCTTGTGGCGAAGTAGACATAATTTTCTGAAACCTGAAGAGGCGGTGTTGGAAATGTGGGTGCTCCAGTTGAGGTTGTTAGTAATGGTAACTCCAAGATATTTGTAGTCGTTAACTTCAATCAATGGGTCTTGGCCAATGGAGTATGAAAACTTCAGGGGTACTGTTCTTTTAGTTATACGCAGGAGCACAGACTTAGAAGAGTTTAGTTTCATGCCCCATTTATTGCTCCACTTAAAAATACTGTTTAAGGCTGCACTAAGCAAGAATTGGTCTTCAACTGTATTAATTTCGTTCAAAATAACGCAGTCGTCTGCGAAAAGACGAATATTTACTGGGGCTTGTATGACATCTACTATGTCATACAAGTATGAAAGGTTTTGCGTTAAAAAACAAAATGAGAAATGCAATAGTAGACCTTCCATTGCACTGTCAGTCAAAGAAATAGATTATCTTGTCTCTGCGATTCCCTTACGTGTGGCATCGCGCATGCGCCACATTGCTTGATCTTAGTTGCTTGCGCACGTACAAATGTTTATATATCTGTTCCTATCTGCAGTAAAAGTCACTTGAAAGACCAGCATTCTACTTATGTGTTGTCCTGTCTTTTACCTTCTTCCACATTTTTTTCTTTAGTTAGCGCTGAAAATGCATTCCTGCCATCTTCTGGCAGTGTTGGTTCTGATTTTTTTGTTATCTCCGAGAGAAGGCGGCATCCACTGTTACAGTCAGCTGGTTATCAGCAGTCAGAAAAGGTCCACCACCATCCCATAAAGATACCAGAAAACGAAACTGCTGAACGTGCTACGAGGAAAGAAAGAAAAAACAACAACGAATGTTTTGTATGAGAATCGTCGCACAAAACCACCTGTATACTTCACAAATACCAGCAACTGCTCCACCGCATGGTACGAGCGATGATTAGCAGTCCCCAGCCTGCAGTATTTTTTATATTTTTTTGGAACTGCGTTGTGCAGAATGTTTGTTTGTTTGTTATGCTATTCGTGGTAATTTACCTTGAGCATGTGTACTCTGGTTTATCTTTGTTCGCGATCTTCTTACAGATATTACGCTTTTTTATGCTGTTTTCTCAACTTGTCACAAAATGGACGTACTTTCCAAGCTTTATATGCCAAGCGGTACTCCAGTTGTATGATTTTTCTTTTGTTGAATGCTGTTTCTACGAACCATAGGATTAAGGTTCGTAGGCATTCTGGTACCTACGGTAGTGTCTGCTGTAATGTGTCCTGAATATTATCTGTACTCGGAATAATTTTTTTCCCAAGACCGATAAAAACGGTCATTTTGGTGCGGTAACGAAGGAGTTAACAGTGATATTTATTCCTTTGCCCAAGTGGGCTTCGATAATACACGTACAGAATATATGCTACTTTCATCGCAGCTTGCGCGTTTGGGACAACAAAGACGCCCGTGGGAGCATAAATGCGACGGGAGAGCAGGTGCTCCTCGTCAAGGTCTACAAGGACGGCTACGCCGTCATGAGCGTCGAGGAGAAAACTGCTGTTTTATCGAGGAAGGAAGCCAAGGGCGGACTAGAGTTCGGCTTACAGTTCACGAAGCCCGTAAAGCTCGACAATATGGTAATGGTGAGTATACTGTCACGCGATTGTGACGATGAAACACGCTGAATCGGACAGTTAGCAGTGTACTGGGCGTACCTGCGCACAGCTGAGCAGGCATATCACACCTGCACAGTGATAGCGGCGAACACATAGATATAACTGATCAGGGGTGACACGTGTCGGCTTTTAGTATGCCAGAGTGTACATTTCAGTGTTATCAGTGATGCTCTCGTACAGCGTAGAAGGTGTTGGAACATATACGCCTCTGGCATGCAAAGTTGAGCTGATTTGTAGCGTTTCACGTCCAAAAAGCACGACATCATTATCAGACCAAGGTTGAGCGTAGGGCTAGTTATTGCAACATTTTTATGTTTTTCATCATTATTAGAGAAGCCATAGCGGGGGGCTCCGGAAATTTCGACCACCTGGGCTTCTTAAGCTCGCACTGGCATATCGCACAGCACACGGGCCTCACAAAAATGTGAAAATATGCACCTTAACTAAAAGTTAAAGCACTTTAACCTTTAGTAAAGGAGCATATTTTCACATGTTTGTGTACCTACAAAATAAACTAAATGTTACCGTGCTGAGGGTGTACCACTAATGTGGAATCGGTAAGACTCCAGTAGGGCTCTTGATTTTTACAAGAGTCTTTGCCCGAGTTCAGAAAAGTAGATATTTCTCAGCATTGCGCATAACTTAATTAACCATGGTGGCACGCATTGTAAAATGTGTAAGAGCGAGAATTTGTGCAATAGCAAAAAAAATTAGACTAATTAACTTTGAAACCTGGGCAGCTAGAGGCTCAAACTTGATTGAAGAATGGAAGTTATTTCTACAAGGAATCTATATCCGTTTTAATATTTGTAAAAGGATGACGCTGCTAATTTCTACAGACCGATGAAATTCGGCTAATTTCATCCAGGGCAACGAAAGTTGTGCGTTAAGCTGGTGTTTATTTGGTTCACGCAAGATTTGGTCAGGGATGACTTCTGACAAGACATGGATATTCTGTTTTTTACTACTTTGGGATGCTTGGAGTGAAAGTTTAAGAGCAGCTTAGAAGCTCTAGGGGAGTACTGCGAACGCACGAGTGCTCAAATGTAACAGACGTAGCTAGAAATTGTAATAGATTTTCTTGAGGCTGTTTTTTCGTAAATATTACGCCGTCTCCATTAACCTTAAAATGTTCGCTCACAAAGGTGACAACGGATTCAAAATCAGCCTCACTACAAAAAGTCAAGTAATCATCTACGTAACGAAACACCATACCGCTCGTGTGTGTAGTCACACAATGCTTACTTTAAGCGGGTGCCAAACTTGCTGAAGTAATGATCACTAAAAATAGAGGCAACCTTTGCACCTATACAAATAGTAAGAACGGTTGTCAGGTACTATCACCACTAACTACAGGCTAGCTTCGAACCGCAAGTATCGCGCTTAAAGCTTGCTAGACTTCCTGAATCGAGGTTGTCTAGCATTGCCGAAAGCCTCGTAACGGGGTTAAAAAAATTCTATAGATCCCATGCATGTGGAAATCGGTGTCATGTGAACTAGGCATTCGCAGTCAGCGAGGTAATTGACTATTACGAATTGCTCTTGCATTCATCCAACCGCGACTGTAGCACGCTCGAGACGGGTGCGGGTGGAAAGAACGCTTTATTGCAGAAAGGCGCAGATTATATAGGCCCGAGAAAGGGGGCGTATATTGCTGCTGCGATGAGCGTGTGCATGGCTTTGCACAGCGTTATCGTTACGTCACTAGGATCAAGACCCTGTGAAGAGTAGGATCAAGGCCCTTATGCAGAGCCCATGAGTACCCGTTCATGAGTATGCTGAACGTCGGCTTACCAACGTTGGGCTAATCAGGAATGTCGACAGCACCGTGTTGACTGAATCGTAGCTCATGGTACGAGGTAACGTTGGCGCTCACGCTAGTCCAAGGCACAGATGTCTGTTCTGTCGAAGAAAAACGACCATAAGGTGCGTTGATGCGCTGACATAAGAGTGTGACGTCGAAGGGGTGGTTCTACCGAATAGTAGAATAACATATGTGTTGGCATTGTAGTGCTTGTCACACATTACAAGCGCAATTCTCGCGGTACAAGCACAATCATTACAACTGCAGATGCAATAGGTTCATTTGCACTGTGTTTCGTATGGGAGAGGTCGTCATAGATTGTGGTAGCGCGCTTGCTTGGCAACTCCAGGGCCTGCGTACGATACCCCCTGCCGCTTGGTAAGTTGCATGCGTGTCTGTATGTTTGTTATGTCTTTATTTCAACAGCAAGCGAGGACAAACGGTGTTCCTTCCTTCCCTTAAGAGTGGAGCTCTTTAAGCCGGCCGCCCGGTGTGTGGACCGATCCTAGAGATAGTGCACGATGTGAGGTTTAATGAAAGACCACACAAGATTCGATCGAAGGGATACCAACCGACACATGCGTAATATAACAATCACGTGGATATAAAACGAGGCAAAGTATGACATGTTCTAGTTACTACATTTCTCGAGGTATGTCATTTCTTTTCCTGGCAGTGAAATAGACGGTACGCTAACACGTTAATCTTTTCCAAGTTTCGGCATTTCATACGCTTTTATCACTTATCCTTCATGTCTTGATGATCTCCTCCCAATAATACTAATTGCCTTGAAGAGAGGAATACATCAGCACTTTCTGCAGTGAGCAGGTAGATTTGCTCCCCCTCCAGTCGGGGGATCACTGACGATCCATGTTACTTTAGGCGGACAATAATGCATGGCCCCCTCTTTCCTCTGTACGCCTTTCCACACGTCAGTGGTATACAATAATTAACTTTGGAGCCACGCCTGCTCGGAACCGCAGGACAGTGACAGCGTAAGCTGGTGGAGTGACCTTCTTAGAGGCCATTGTAGACGATTGGGGAAACTATACTTCAAGTACAGGTGGTAGGTATCCCCTGCCCCATGAATCTGTGGTTTGGGCTTCTCTCTGCACAGCGGTCTGTTGTGCCCGACGTTGCCTTGCTGCAGCCGCGCGCGTAACTCTGCAACTAACTTGTTCAGCTGCGGTCCGCACCTTACGTGGAAGCGCCACGAGGTATATCGAAGAGCCAAGACAGGTTGCTGTCGGGGCTGCGCACGTCGCCTGTCGCGTGACGCATGACACGATACGACCAAACTGCTTCACGAGGCAGCGCTACCTAGAAACACATAGCCTCCGAAATGGCGCAGAGGCGCGCCAATCACAAAGGCTCTGCGCAGATAGATGGCAGCAGCTTTCCTGTTCTTCATTACGAAAGAGAGTAGGTGGGCAGTGAAGGTGTTCCGTTATCTATATAGAAAGAGCGTTGACGCGCAGTGGAGAAAAAGAACTAGGAGGCTCACCAGTAAATATACGGCTCTAAGAGAACCGACAACAAAGAGCGTAAAGCGAAAAGTCAGAGAGGCGGAGAAGATTTACTGGATGGCAGCGATGAAAAAAAAAACCCGACATTGAATAACTACCGAAAGGGTAAAAACTAAATGAAGTTTTACCCGAAAGGGTAAAAACTAAATTATGACAATTCAAGAGGAAGCACTTTACTGTTTAAAGCGAGATCGGACTGCCTTAGAACGCGTAGCTACAAAGCGAAATTCAGTGAATAAGAAGAAAAAATTACAGCATATCCACGGAGTGAATGATGATGAGTGGGCGAAGCTCGGGAGGTTCATCGTAGATCGTGCCGAGTTCCGGATTAATTTAGTTAACGCGCACGCTACGAATCCTCATGGTTCAACTATGCACAAGTGAAATCTCCCACCGGCACTTCATTGCTAGTCAAGATCCAGTGCCTATATATATATATATATATATATATATATATATCGGTTGCCGGTGAACGCTTCTCCAACGCAAGCAGTCGGTATTTCTCAATCAAGAAACTCGCTAGGAGACGCTGCCTGCGCCAACGTTGTCTCTCGCGGGTGAGGGCGCGTTCTCCTTCTTTGCGAGCTGGTAGCGTTCCTCTAAGAAAGAGCGTCTCCATAGCCAACGCGCGCCTTTCGTTCTCTCTCTCTCTCACACACAAGACAGCAGAGGCACGCGCCGGCAGTGAGAGAGAGAGAGAGGCACGCGGGTTACGCCTGACGACTGACGCATGACAAGATTAGACTAAGAGGAGCTTCGCCCCTAAAAAAGAGCCAGGCCTGCGCGGAATCGCAGGACAGTGACAGCGTAAGCTGAAGGAGCGACCTTCCTAGAGGCCATTGTAAACGCTTGGGGAAACTAGTGCAAGTACAGGCGGTGGGTATCCCCTTCGCCATAACTCTGCGGTTCGGGCTCCTCTCTGCACAGAGGTCTGCTGTGCCCGACGTTGCCCTACTGCAGCCGCGCGCGTAACTCTGCGATTCACTTTTCAGCAGCGGTCCGCATCTTGCGAGGAGGCGCCATCAGGTATATCGAAGAGCCAAGTCAGGTTGCTGTCGAGGCTGCGCACGTCGCCTGTTGCGTGATGCATGGAGTGATAGGACAAAACTGCTTCACGAGGCAGCGCTTCGTAAAAACACATTTCGAAGGCTATGCGGAGGCTATGCGGAGCGCCAATAGATGGCAGAAGTTGTCCTGTTCTTCACGAGGAGCGATAGGGGTTACGGACACGGGCGGACACGGGCGGCGGCGGTGGCGGGCAACTACGGCGCCGTTGTTGTGATCTCATAACAGCTTACGCTGTAAAATGCACATGCTGTGAGGAAGATAGGGAAACGACGGAGCATGTTCTGAATTAATGCGGAAATATCCACCCAGGTGTATGTTTGGGCACCACATGAAGCCTTGGGCTTTAGGGAGAGCAATGGAAAGCTGAACATACCCGCGATTGAAATAAATAAGAGACGATTAGAATACTGGTGGCAGAAAACTAGAGATGGACAAAAATAATTATAGGGAAACATAAGGACTTTCTGCCATAAGGGGTAGAGAACTGGGCTATGAATTTACATTTTAGCTATAGTATGATCGATTTAATCGAAGTAGATTTAAAAGGCATGAGGAAAACTTGAAGAGTGAGGGGGAAAAAGAAAAATTCTTAAACTTTTTTACGAGGCTGGTAGCGCAGATGTCAGCGTCCCGTTACAAAGGGGACGCTCATAGCATCCCTCCATCCATCCATCCATCCATTCATGAGGAGCGATAGTGACCGACACCGGTGGCAGACAAATGCGGCGCCAAAGACGGCCGTTGTTGTGATCTGTTACGCTGTAAAATGCTTGTATTTATTTATTTTTTATTTATTTATTTATTTATTTATTTATTTATTTATTTATTTATTTATTTATTTATTCAATTCCACTCACAGGCTCCTACATCGGAGTATTGTGTGAGGGGGTGGATTATAGGAATGGTAACAATAGCAGGAGCATGAAAACTTCGCTATATAATGCTTGTAGGCTGTCAGTACGGAACACTGAAAAAACAACAAAGCAAAAAATCAAACACAAAAAATGCACCCTTATACATTTGTGAAATAACACGTCATTCAGAAAAGATGGCTATTACCTCAGCCCTAAAACTGGTTGCATTTCGAGTGTTTACGATGTGCTCCGGAAGACCATTCCAGTGAATAATTGCCTGCGGCAAAGCGGATGAATGCAATGGTTCTACCTGAAATGCGTTGGAAGCTCAGTGGGTTATGGCTCCTGCAAAGGGGCTGAGTAAGGCGGAAGAGCGAACACTAAGGCGCCTGCAGACAGGTACTCTACTCTGTCCTGCAATCTTAAAGCACTTCGATGCGAACTCAGATGGGCGGTGCCCACACTGTGGGGAGACCTGCGATATCTTCCACATGGTGTGGGCATGCACGAAAAATCCCCACTTACCCCCTTCCCCTACCCCTTCCCGAGAAGCATGGGAGACTGCCCTCCTCAACAGCTCATCGCTAGAGTCACAACGGGCTCTGGTGCGACGGGCGCGAGACGGGGCCTCGTCATGCGGTGTCCCGGACTAAGGACGCCGACCATGTAGCGGGGTCATGCTTTGGCCCCGTACCTCTCTCCTCTACAATAAAAGTTTTTAGGGGCGAAGCTCCTTAAAGCGGCACCCGTTCGTCCCTCGTCGTAGTCGTAGTCGTAGTGCGTAACCAGTCTTACGCTTTGACCTCCAAGGTGGTGCCGGTGGGAGATTTCTCCTGCGCGTTGTTGAACAATAAAAAAAATTCGCAGCGTGCGCGTTAACTAAAAGCCGAATTCTTCTGTCTCTCATTCCCCATTAGCAGCCATTGGCATGTTCCAGTAGGAAACGTTAGTAGAAGTAGAAGTGTTAAACGCCGACTTCTGCTGTCTCTCATTCCCAGTAGCAGCCATTGTTTACCTCCAAGGTAGTGCCTGGTGAGATTTCTCCTGTGCGTGATTAAACAATAAAAATTTTGAAATAAACCAACGAAAGACGCCAGATGTTTTCTAAAAGCAAAACGAAAAGACGCCAGATGTTTCTAAAGCAAAACGAAAAGACGCCAGCTGCTTAACGAAAGACGCCAGGTAAAGCAATGGTTTTATAATCAAAGCCATATCGCGATACAGGTTTGTAGTTGCCAACTTTCATCTGCAACCAGTGCAAGATACAGGTTTGTGTTTGCCAACTTTCATCTGCAACCAGTGCAAGAACCACTTAGCTTACATTTCACCGACCACAAAGCGGTGATAATGAAAGGACAACGGAAACCAGCAATAAAAGTTTGATAAAACATTTAATCAATCGTTTCACGTCATTTTTATCAGGCGAATTAACGGAAGAAATTTCACGGTTTAACCGATGATTACTTCCAGGAGCTTCGCCCAATCTCATCATCATTCACCTTGTGGATCTGCCGTCAATTTTTTCATCATCTCAGTGGGTTATTGAAACGACGTGAGGTGCGAAAAGGTTTTACCAACGGCGGCGTTGACTGATTGGCTGTATAGGTTATCTCGTGAAAGAGGCAGAGCAAGACAATTAGTCTGCGTGATTGCAAAGCGACAAGAGAGAGTGATGATTTAATGTTTGTTACGCTGGAGTTACGGTCGTAGTCTCTGGAAATGAAACGTGCGGCGCGATCTTAAATAACTTCAAGTGAATTAAGTAAGCCTGATGGGGTGACCAAATGGGTGACGAGTGCTCTAATTGCGGGCGAACGAATGTTTGATATGCTAGCTTACGGGTAGTAGCAGGAGTTCCATGGAGATTCCGTTTAAGATAGCCTAATGTGCGTGGTTAATGTGAGCTGTTACTTTCTCTATATGAGTGGACCAGCAGAGATTATTGGGGAAATGAACACCGAGGTATTTGTAAGAGCAGGTGTGGGACACTACGGTATTATTAAGCGAATACTTGAAGGAGGAGTTAGTCTTTTTGCGGCTGAATGTCATTAACTTGCACTTATTTGTGTTAAGTGACATTTACCAAGATGTGAACCTAGCGGTTACTTGACCGAGATCCCTTTGAAGTGCTAGGTGGTCTGCGGGTGAACGGATTTTGCGGCAGATGACACAGTCATCTGCGAACAACCTAATGGTTGATGAAATGTTAGATGGCAGGTCATTAATGTAAATAAGGAACAACAACGGGCCCATTGATTGATTGATTTGTGGGGTTTAACGTCCCAAAACCAGTTCTGATTATGAGAGACGCCGTAGTAGAGGTCTCCAGAAATTTCGACCACCTGGGGTTCTTTAACTTGCACTCACATCGCACAGCACACGGGCCTCGACATTTCGCCTCCATCGAGAACAACGGGCCCAGTACGCTACTTTGTGGTACGCCAGACAGTACATCGCTAAATGGAGATGCCATACGTCGTTATCGGAGGGACTTTACCCGCCACCAAAGAGTCTTTACAAGTAGAGCACACTCTGTACTCACTGTGATCTCGACTGGTGGCGGGAAACTCCCGCTGTAGAACGGCGATGGCGTTGGCGCGAGACTGCTCGTTCCTGATGCTGGAGATGGTGGTCAAATTGTTATCGAACCACAAGCGGTCGCAAACCTTGCAGCTGTGGCCGAAACTGCGATCTAGAAAGTCCCGCTTGAAGCGCGCATGGGCGCCACCGACCTCTGGTAGCGATCGCTTCAGGCGCTTGGCTGCAGCATCCGGCGCCCATGCCGCGTCCGTTTGCCGCCGCTTCTGCCGCGAGCGCCGGGGCGTCGTAGCGAGGGTCTCCTACGACACTATATTTATAGCATCGGAATGCAGCGACTAGTATCATTTAACAAGGAAATGTGAGCCGGGGGGTTACTAGGTGGTATAGCTGTCCAGAATTTTTGGGGTTGTGCGTCATAAGTGATTGCAGATCGTGACAATAATACTTGTACTTGGCTTTACGGATACCATTACAATATATTTTTTCAGCGGTTTTGGGCTTCTGCCATGAAGCTGGTGTGTCAAGGCGTTTTGCCTCTTTGAAAAGTCGCTTTTTTATTTTTTAACGAACGCAACGCGTTGTTAAACCAAGGTTTAGATGAGATCATGCGAAGTGAACGTAATGGTATGTAGGTTTCCATTAATTCAGTTAAAGTATCCTTATACAGGAGCCAGTTGTGATTGATCGAACGATGAGAAAAAGTCTGGAGGAATGTGTCACAAAAATACTGTAGGCCAAGTTTAATAGCGTTGTAGCCTGCATGGTGATAATAAAAAATACGTTTACCTGTTGATTCACGCGTGCATGAAGGGATGCAAATCTTGAAATTAAGTAGTGTTATAACCGGCAAGGGATGCACAGCGGCGTGCCGACCATACGCGGTCCGCGTTCCACATGAACGCGAACACTCTCCCAGTGCGTTGCTTGGAACGCCCATCGGCGTTGCTACCAGACAGTCTGCGTTCAGCGACGGGCGCTGGACAAGGGGCGCGTTCCCGCCACGGCTATAAAAGAAGGGTGTCGGGAGTGCGCGGGCTGGTTTTTTCCGACTTCCTCTGGCCCACGGGTGGTGGTGTGTCTGGGCCACGGAGGAAGAAACATTTCTTCCTCCGTGGTCTAGGCCCTCTGATGTAGAGGCGAGACTCTACGCCTAGTTTCTTACATATCTGTAAATATGTAATTAAACGCTTCTCCTCCTTCGTAAAGCTTCGCAAGTGTCCCTCGTCAACGGAGCCTGGAGGCCGCCTCTCATCTGCACGGTCACATCAGTAATGCATTTTCACTAATGGTCCCTCCGAATAGGAAATAGCGCCAAAACTGTTAAGGTCTAACACAAATACATGTCGCGCGTGCTGTTTCCTCGAGTAGGCTGATGGACTAATTGGACCAAAGAGTAATCGAGGGTTAAATGAAGAAAATTCGTTCCGTCACGCGTTTGCGAACATATATGCCAATCAATGTCGGGGTAGTTGAAGTCGCCAAGTAGGCGGACGCCTGCTTTTGGAAAGAACTTTTGCTTTGGCGAGGTTATCGTGCAAGTTGGTGACGAAAGGTTGTGGTCTGTAACAAGCGCCAAAAAGATGCTTGGAAGACGACGAGGTGATGCAAATCCACATAATTTCCAAATCACTGTGAACGTCTACCGGAAAGGATGTTATCTGCTGTTTCACAGCGATCAACACTCGTCCACCTCTTCTTTCCTTTCTATCGTTTCGATAGATGGCGAAATTATTCACATCAGGCAGTAAGTTGTCATTTCTTGTTCCATCCCGCAGCCATGTTTCGGTTGAAACTAAAATGTCAGACTCATGATTATCCACATACGAGCAGAGCTCAGTGCGTTTGGGAGGGACGCTGCGTATATTAGTGAAGCATATATACAGCTCTGTCTATGCGGTGTTTTTGCGACTAGGTATCAAATTATTTCCGACGACTCGTGGTGCTGTTTTAGACCTTTGCTATGTTGGAGATAACATTACAACGTCAGTGGCGACGTCATACACGTAAACATTGTCGTTTATTCTTAGCTTATCAAAATTAAGCTTGCACGGCACATTTTTTTTTTTTTGATTTTGCAAATTCTAGGCATATAGACAGCTCTGTCTATGTGGTGTTTTGGCGACTAGGTATCAAATTATTTCCGACGACTCGTGGTGCTGTTTTACACCTTTGCTATGTTGGAGATAACATTACAACGTCACTGGCAACGTCATACACGTAAACATTGTCGTTTATTCTTAGCTTATCGAAATTAAGCTTGCACGGCAAATTTCTTCTTTTTTTGATTTTGCAAATTCTAGGGAGAAAATTCTGGCGGGGAATGCAGGCACTCCTAGGTGTGCGGTTTCTAATACGTGCACAGAGACTTGACAGCTTACAGGGTTCGAGAAAACAACCTGTACGCCGTGTCTTGTAGACTTTTTTCACATTGTGACCTTTTGTGGATATACGGCATGACTTCCACACACGCTTACAATCATCATCGCTCACACGTTGCTTGCTTCCTGTTCCTTTTAGGGGCGAAGCTCCTTATGGCGGCACCCGTTCGTCCCTCGTCGTAGTAGTGTGTAACCAGTCTTAACGCTAGTACCAGATCTTGACCTCCAAGGTGGTGCCGGTGGGAGATTTCTCCTGTGCGTTGTTGAACAATAAAAAATTCGCAGCGTGCGCGTTAACTAAAAGCCGAATTCTTCTGTCTCTCATTCCCCATTAGCAGCCATTGGCATGTTCCAGTAGGAAACGTTAGTAGAAGTAGAAGCGTAAGTGTTAGCTAAAAGCCGACTTCTTCTGTCTCTCATTCCCATTAGCAGCCATTGTTTACCTCCAAGGTAGTGCCTGGTGAGATTTCTCCTGTGCGTGATTAGACAATAAAAATTTTGTTCAAAACGCCGTTGATTGATGAAATAAACCAACCAAAGACGCCAGGCACCCGCTCGCCCTCAGCGCATGCCTCCTGCCCTCGGCGCGTGCTGTCTTGTGATAGAGAGAGAGAGAGCGAAAGGGGCGCGTTGACTATGGAAACGCTCTTTCTTAGATGAACGCTCTACCAGCTCGCAAAGAAGTAGAACGCGCCCTCACCCGCGAGAGGCAACGTTGGCGCAGGTAGCGTCTCCTAGCCAGTTTCTTGATTGAGAAATAACGAATGCTCGCGTTGAAGAACCGTTGACCGGCCACCCATATATATATATATATATATATTTAGGCACTGGTCTTGACTTGCAACGAAGTGCCGGTGGGAGATTTCACTTGTGCGTATAGTTGAGCCATGAGGATTCGTAGCGTGCGCGTTAACTCAATTAAGCCGGAACTCGGCACGATCTGCGATGAACCTCCCGAGCTTGGCCCACTCGTGATCATCCACTCCGTGGATATGCTGTAATTTTTTTTTCAGCTTTTTAGGGGCGAAGCTCCTTAAGCTGTGGGTTGGTTCTCACGCGTATCGTTTAACCTGCACCACTCACAATACCATGCAACGCCATACAACGCCGGGAGGCTCGCGCTCGCCCTCGGCGCGTGCCTCCCGGCGCGCGAGCTCTCTCTCTTCCATCTGCTGTCTTGTGAGAGAGAGAGAGAGAGATTGATGATTGATTGTGGTTCGGTTTGGAAAGGACGCTAATTTCTGCAGCCCATGTAGGGAGCACGGCTAAGCGTCCGTGGGGATGGGGGAAAGGGAGTGAAAGAGATAGAGAGGAGAGAAAGGCCGTAGTGGAGGGCTCCGGAAAGTTTAGACCACCTGGGGTTCTTTAACGTGCACTGAGAACGCACAGTACACGGGCCTCTGGCATTTTCGCCTCCATCGAAAATGCGACCGCCGCGGCCGGGATCGAACCCGCGTTTTTTGGGTGGAGGCCGAGTACCGTAACCACTACCCCACCTCGGCGGACAGAGAGAGAGAGAGCGAAAGGCGCGCTTTGGCTATGGAAACGCTCTTTCTTAGATGAACGCCCTACCAGCTCGCAAAGAAGGAGAACGCGCCCTCACCCGCGAGAGACAACGTTGGCGCAGGCAGCGTCTTCTAGCGAGTTTCTCGATTGAGAAATACCGACTGCTCGCGCTGGAGAACCGTTCACCGGCCACCCATATATATATATATATATATATATATATATATATATATATATATATATATATATATATATATATATATATATATAGGCACTGCATCTTCAATTGCAATGAAGTGCCAGTGAGAGATTTGACTTGAGCGTAGTTGAGCCATGAGGATTCGTAGCGTGCGCGTTAACTAAATTAATCCGGAACTCGGCACGATCTACGATGAACCTCCCGTGCTTCGCCCACTCATCATCATTGACTCCGTGGATATGCTGTGAATTTTTTTAGTCTTGTCTCGTCCACTGTCTTAATAACGGTGTCAGGAAAGCCCGCCACCTGCAGACGTTTTATCTGCTGATCAAAACTACGCTTCATCAAATGATGAGAGCTTCTGTTTAGTGCATTGCTAATACACAGGTTGGCTATGCCACGCTTCGCTAATTTTGAGTGTGGCGACTTGAATGGGGGAAGCTGCTTCTGAGTCCGGGGCGCATACGTCCAGCAAACATGTCCACTGCTAGAAATAGTTAGCTGTAAGTCTCAAAATGCAATTGGATTATTACATGCAAGTTCCTTTGTAAAATTTAGAGTCTTACCGCATGCTTTAAACGAGCTAAAAATATCACATGGCACCACATCTTCCGTGTCATACGCAGCTTCCGTGTCATACTTCCGTGTCATACGCAGCCGTCGGTCCATCTTTTTCAGATGTGGGCGTTCTGCACAAAAAAACAAGCATCTTCACAGCAGAAGCCTATGCGATACTTGCAGCTGTCAAACACGTTAAACAACTAAAAATCCAGAAGGCAGTTATATACACTGATTCCCTTAGTGTGGTAAAAGCTTTAAAAACAATGAAAAAACACAGAAATCCTGTCCTTGTCTCACTATACACAACCCTGTGTACAATTTACAAGCTGAGACAGCATGTCATAGTGTGCTGGGTGCCAGGGCACCGCGAGATCCAAGGAAACGTGTTGGCGGACCAGTTAGCTGTAACCGCGCACGATAGCACTGCCAATTCAACCATAGCTGTCCCTGCACTTGATTTGAAACCCTCGTTGAAACGAAAGCTCAGGGATTATTGGCAACGGCTATGGGACAATCAAACACAAAATAAACTCCACCTCTTAAAGCCACATCTCGGGAATTGGCCGCCAGTATCTAGGTCACGCTACACACAAGTAACACTTACCAGGCTTCAAATAGGACACACATACACCACACATGCATATCTCCTGTCCGGCGGTGATCAACCCAGCTGTGAGAGATGTGGAGAGCCACTTACGGTTCTCCACATCCTCGTCCAGTGCAACGAGCTACATGAACTCACAAAGAAACACTTTTTAATACCCTACCGACAGCAGCTTCCACTGCATCCTATCATGTTCTTCGGTAGGGATGCGCTCTTTAGACACAAGTCATTGTTAGCGTTTTTAAAAGATCTACATAGTTTTCACCCCATCTTCCGAGGTGATCCGTAGCACGACCTCTGTACAGAGGTCGTTGCTGCAGTGGCCACATCGACACCAATCTTTTACTACCATGAGCATTTACATTCGCTGTTAGTTACACATTTCATGTCACCCCCATTATTTTAATGCTCAGAAAGCAATGAAAGCGCTTTTGGCCTTTCTAAATGCATCTGGCCTAGCCGAGCGCCTATGATATTGTATAGGACTGCCCTGTAGGCATTCCCCCTCTCTCCTTCTCTTTACTTTTATTCCCCTTTTCCCATCCCCCAGTGTAGGGTAGCAAACCGGACTCATGACTGGTTAACATCCCTGCCTTCCCTTCCTTATTTCTCTCTCTCTCTCTCTGTTTTACCCGCCCCTGGGCGCGGAATTTTAAGGCCCTTATACAGCCACCTACCATAATCATTGTCCACATCTATTCACTACCTGGCTCTCTTTGGCCATCAAATGGCCCTTGCGCCATTAAACACCACTCATCATCATCACCACATCTAGGTACAAAGGATCCTTCAGGCTTAAGATCAAAAAGTCATCAACGCACCTGAAGACCTTCACCACCCTAATGTCACTTAATGAGCTGCTCACAGCATCGTCAAATCTTGAAAGAAAAATATGGCACAAAACTGGTGCCGCGCCTGATCATATGCACATGCCGTTCTTTTGTAGGAACAAATCATTCTCGATTTCAACAAACGTAGCCGACAGGTACCAAAGAGTCAACGGCAACACCGGGAATGCGGAAACTTGGACAAGATCAATGTGTTAATGTACCGTCTATTTCACTATCAGGGAAAAAACTGACCTACCTCGAGAAATGTAGCAACTAGAACATGTCATACTTTGCCTTGTTTTATATCCGCGTGATTCTTGTATTAGGCATGCGTCGATTGGTATCCATTGGATCGAATTTTGTGTGGTCTTTTTCCGCGCCATTCCTGTGCCATTTTCCGCGCCCCAATGTGTCGCCGTTTCTAAAAAGAAAGCCGTAATTATAAATGAATTATAGAGCTCACTGCACTTCAGTACAGCAAGACTATACTTGCTAATCAAAGCCACCTTTTCGGGGCTCCTCTGCTTTCGCACTATGGCGTCGGGGTTCCTATAGTCTTTTGGCGCCAACTTTCCGCCATAAGTTCTATTTGCAAGGGCCTCGCGGCCCATATGGCTTGAGCCATACTCTTTGCAACCAATGACGGCTTTTTTGGGAGGCAGTATTTTCCGTGCCAGCTGGCTGCAAATGCAGAAGCCATTTGTCACATGGTACTGCAATAGAAAAAGAAACAATTTGGAAGAAAATGCCAGTAGTGTACATGAACATACTTACCCTACCACCACCGAAATCGGTGAAGGCTTTCTGGGAGACAACCTGCGAGTCAACTGTCAAAGAAAGGCAAAAAGAAGTCATATATGTCCAACTGACTTATTGAGCATCACATTATCAAAGTAAAACATGCCCTGAGAACCAGTGTAGTGGAAAGCTGTGGATATTTCTGGCCCCCCTTGAATTGGTATTTCTTCATTCCTCCACATGACGATGCAGCTGGTAATACCTGACACCTAGCAAATAATCAGAACACCGTAGCTGCTGGCCGCCATGACACGTCTCTCATAAATAAATAACTTGGCTTTTACCTGCGGGCAGTGCCTCTTCAGCAGGCTGCCTCCTCAGGTTGTTACTTGTGACTGGATCAGGGCTTGGGGTGTGTACCAAGGGAGGTGTCTCTGGTATGGCGATGTCCTCAAAGTGGCTTTCTTGGGAAAGGCAGCCTGCCAATGAGAAAGATATGGCGAGGAAATAAACTGAGAACATAGAACATGCCTTGCAGTGAAACAATGGCTGTGGTGTCATACAAGTTAACAGTACAGTAAAATAAGTCATTTAGAGTCACTGATAAGGGTCATTATTTGAACATTAAGGAGAATGATTTTTTTTAACACTGTCAACACATGAACATGTGACGAGGTAAGATACAGACACATAGCTATCGAACGGTTATTTGAATGCCTAATGAGATTTACAGGCAGTAGAACAGCACAGGATTAAAATATGGACCACAAATATTGGGTAGACAAACTAGTTATAGCTTGTTTTGGATAGTCGTTTAAGTTATACAGATACATTTGAAACATTTATATTGAAACAAGGCGAGCGACACTTGAAGTCTAGCGACACTTGAAGACGCCGCGACTGACTAAACCTATTCAGCTGGGACGGTTCACTGAATGCGCACCACACAAACCTGAGCGTCTTCTTTCACAGTGACTCGCACTGATGCCGATATGCTCTGCTACAATCACCCCCCGCGCAGAAAGGAGCCAACCTGGCGACCTAGGGGAATGACACGACAGGGGGGTCGTAGTAAGGTTTGAGCCGTGCTACGTGCACTGTTTCACGTCCTCGGCAGCGTCGGTCGGAAGACGGTTCAAGGGGCTCAACGACATAGTTCACTGCAGATGTCTGCGCGACAATACGGTAAGGTCCATGATAGCGGGAGAGTAGCTTGGTGGAAAGTCCGGGCGTAGTCGATGGTACCCAGAGCCAAACTAGCATCCCCGGAGTATAGTGAGCATTAGAGGCAGAGGCGTCATGGCGGGATTTCTGGCGCCATTGGTCTTGCGCGGTGAAAGAGCGGGCGAGTTGACGGCACTCTTCGGCATATGCAGCTGCTTCGGAAGCAGGTGTCGCTTCAGTAAGATCGGGTCGGTAGGGGAGAATGGTGTCCATTGAGCAGGAGGGTTCACGTCCATATAACAGGAAGAAAGGAGAGAAGCCGGTGGTGGTTTGCGGCGCAGAGTTATACGCGTAGGTGACGAACGGAAGCACCCGATCCCAATTTGAGGGGTCTTCCGACACGTACATGGCGAGCATGTCGGCAAGGCTGCGATTGAAACGCTCAGTCATGCCGTTTGTTTGGGGATGGTACGCGGACGCGGTGCGGTGAATGATGCGACACTCCTTCAGCAATGCCTCAATCGCATCGGAAAGAAAGACACGGCCGCGGTCACTGAGCAATTCACGTGGTGCGCCATGTCGTAAAATGAGATGATGAAGAATGAAGCAGGCGACGTCTTTCGCCGTGGCAGCTGGTAGCGCAGACGTTTCGGCATAGCGTGGGAGATGGTCTAAGGCGACTATGATCCATCTGTTTCCGTCAGAGGTGTTGCGGAGCGGACCATAGAGATCGATTCCGACGCGTTCGAATGGTCGTGCCGGGCAAGGTAGGGGTTGTAGAGGCCCAACAGTGCTGTGGGGCGGTTTCTTCCGGCGTTGGCATGCGGGACACGACCTGACGTATTGGCGAACGTATCGGTACATGCCGCGCCAGTAATACCTCAGTCGAAGGCGGGAGTACGTTTTGAATACTCCAGTGTGGCCACATTGGGGGTCGTCGTGGAAGGCTGAGCAGATGTCGGAGCGTAGATGACGGGGAATAACGAGAAGTCACCTGCGGCCGTCGGCGAGATACATTTATACAGGTTACATTTAAAAGCATGGTTGACAATAGGCATGCACTCTTACAAAGAAAATAGGAAGTACGCGAGAAAATAATATGACAGTATTTTCTGCTATAGAATTTTGCCTCAATCGAAATGCAACCACTATGGCAGGAATTGCATTCGTGACTTTTGATTTGGCAGAAGAGCACCGCAACCACCAAGGCAAGCCGTGTTGAAACTGTGCCCTGAACTGTAAACTGTACCTCTTAAACTGTGCACTGAATGTTGCCGAGGGCTTCCTCTGCTAATGTAGTGCATGTGTGAAGATCGTTTCAAGGTCCCTTAAAAAAGCCAGATATTTCATGCCCTGTAATGAAGTTTACGTGCAAAGGACTCCTGCACGTTTGGCACCTCCACTCCCGCGGCACTCTAGCATCTCTACAACTAAAAACATACAAGAACATAATTTAGTTTATGTCCGCTATGAAAAATTTACTAGAACTCCACATATCAATGATAATAGCACTATACTGACTTGTTGAAAGTTTGACATGTTTTATCGTTCATCGATGTCACGATGGCTCGCAGTTCGGCATTTTCCTAACATGATGCCTCATACAGACAGCGCCAGTACTGTTCATCTGCCTTGGCCCTCTTCAGTTCTTTTAAGAAGACGGCATCATCGTCTGTGCCACTGTCGAAATCGGTTTCAGAGTGCTTCCGTTTTTTTTTCTGGGGTCCTGCAAACAGAGCTCTACAGTAATAACTTATACATATAATTATGTCATATAAAGACATTTTAAAGCCACATACCTGAACAGTGAAGTCGATGGTTTGACGAAGCATCGTCTGGTCGGGAATAAGCAGAAGAAACAAAAACAATGACCGCCGACCAAAATGAAAAAGTTTAAAAGTTTAAAAAATGACGTTCCGGCTACCGTACGGTTGCCTTGTTCACAATAAAAATGTAACTGGTACTGCTGGAAATTTTTATACTTTTTAAACGTTCAAAACTTTTCATTTTGGTCGGCGGTCATTGTTTTTGTTTCTTCTACCTGAAGACTACGGGGACCTTCATTTTTCTGTAACCAACATTTTAGGGGGCTCCTTCAATATGCTTTGATAGGCACTCTTTTTGGATTCTTCCTCATTGCGTTTGGCTTGCTTATTGGCCTGCAAAGGTATGTTGAAACCGGAATGCATAACTAACTGGTACTGTTGGAAATTTTTATGTACTCTACCTGTTTGGGCGCCTGCTTTTCGGATGCTGGTGCCTCAGCGTAACTGCCATCGTGCATCTCAATGTCTGACGGATTGATGACAGCTCTGCAGAGTCGTTTATTTGTATTTTTTGTTTTCAAGGTCTTCTCTGGAACCTATGTGATGTAGTGTAGAACTGTTTAATTCACTCACACAAACTTAAAAAACAATTCAACATAGCCAACACTTCGCGGCTTTGTACACAAAACATGTATTTATAGCATCCTTTGTGTAGCGAAGAAGCGCAGGGCTTGGACCTTATTTTCCAATGGTCTGATTCCCTCACGAGTTACGCGGTGGCCGAGGAACTCAATGTCGTCGACACCGAAGACGCACTTTGCGGGGTTAATGAGAAGTCCGTGTTCCTGGAGCTTAGAAAACAGCAGGCGCAGATGGTCGCAGTGCTGTTCGGGGGAAACACTAGCCACCAGGAGGTCGTCGAGATATGCAAAGACGAATGGGAGGCCACGGGTTACCTCGTTGATAAACCTTTGCAAGGTCTGAGCAGCATTTCGCAACCCGAACGGCATGCGAACGTACTCGAAAAGCCCGAAGGGTGTCACAATGGCCGTCTTGGGGATGTCCGCGGGTTCAACCGGAATCTGGTGGTAGGCCTTTACCAAATCTATCTTGCTGAAAATCACCGCTCCAGCTAGGTTGGCGGAGAAGTCGTGAATGTGGGGGAGGGGATAACGATCAGGGACGGTGCGCGCGTTGAGAGCACGGTAGTCACCGCACGGGTGCCAATCCCCAGGGTCACGCTTGGGCACCATATGGAGAGCTGACGACCAACTGCTCGACGAAGGACGGATGATGCCCAGTTGCAGCATGTGGTCAAATTCCCGTTTGGCGATGGCAAGGCGGTCCCCAGCGAGGCGTGTAGGTCGGCAAAACACTGGAGGGCCTGTTGTAACGATGTGATGCGTGACGCTGTGACGTACCGGCAGCTCATGGCTGGAAGGTTTAGTGATGGCCTGGAAGTCGGACAGATTGGAAGCGTACATAGATGATGGTATCCGCGGCGCCGTTCCACTTGTTGATGATGTAGACGCGAGGATACCTTGCATGGAAAGAGTGGTCGCCATCAGTGGATACCTTGGAAAGAGTGGTCGCCATCATCACTGGCCGCCATCAGTGGCTCTGCGGCATGTTTCCCTGCCAGCTGCAAGGGGAACGGCACTGACGTGCGCTCGCACCGAAGTTTCGGTGGTACCAGAAGTAGTCGCGGCGATGAGGGCTTGAACAGGAGCTAGACCGAAGGGACAACCTGGAACGACAATCGCGGTCTCGTCGACGAGGGCGGGAGGGTGGCCGCAGAGCATTAACAGTCTCGGCAAGGTCGTCGATCAGTTGCTCAAGGCGAGAGTGCCGGTCTTCGAGTTGCGACAGCGGGACGGTAGATGCCTGTGCTACAGTAGCTCTTGCTGAATAGTCAGTCAAGCGATCGGCCAGCTCCGCCAATTTGTCGAGGGGCAGGTCGTCTGGTGCGGTAGCCAAGGCAATGACCACATTCTGCGGCAGGCGCTGAAGGAAGAGTTCTCGCAGCAACGGGCTGGTTGCGTCCAGCCGACAGTCATTGAGGAGCCACCGCATGCGGCGCAGAAGTTCCGACGGTCGCCGGTCGCCGAGCTCCTCTTCGTTGAGAAGCTGCTGGAGACGCTTGTGCACAGACACCGACGTGCGCTGCAGAACCATCGTTTTAAAGTAGTCATAGGGGGTGGTTTCGTGGGGCTCGGCCACGACGTCGTAAAACTCCGCAACCACCTCCGTTGAGAGTGCGGAGACAGCGTGGTGGAATTTCGCTTGTTGCGAAGTGATGCGACGAAGGGTAAAGATGGCCTCTACGTGGGTAAACCAGGCTTCAGGATTCTGCGGCCAAAACGATGGCCGGTGGATCTGAACCGTGGCGATGCCCTGTGCGCCGATCGCAGGCATGTCGGCAGTGGTCTCATCCATGATGGGGTGCTCGCCTGGTCCGGGTCACCACTGTAGCGAAGAAGCGATAGCCGTAACGACGGCCGACGTAGGCCGTGCCGTCGTCGCTACTTTATTTAGCTGCAGCGAGCAAGGTCCACGGCTGAACGGAGCGTCGAGTCCGGCCGTGAGCGTGAGCGCGTTCTCTTCTTTTTTCTTCGTGGCTGGCTACCTCGAGCCACGCGAGAGACGCGGCGCGGCCCGCGATGGTGGCATGCGATGGCAATGAAGCTGGCCGCTATTCGCCTGGTGTGCGACCGATGGCGGCGCTGCGAACGGCGCCTGTATGACGTCAGAGCGGGGATTCGCGCGCTTTCGTCTGCTACGTAGGCCCAGCGCCGTGTTGAAGCCACCGTTGCGGTAAATCTCAACAAAAATGTAGTTCAGTTGGTTATCTCGCGTATGGTGGCTACTGACGCTGTTCGAACAACCGTGGGTCTGCTTTTAACGTTCATTTAGAACTACGGCTCTTTGTTTTTTAGAACTGCGGCCGCTTGTCTCCGCGGCGAGTGCTGCGCAATGGTGAAGTACTGCTCTGTGCCTCAGTGTACTTCGTCCGCTCGTGAAAGAGGCGTTAGCTTTCACAACTATCCTAAGGACCCAAAGCTGAAGAAGTGGATGGTCAAGCTCAGAATGGGAAAGCGCCCCACGCCTTCATCGACCGTGTGCAGCAAACACTTCGCGGACAGTGACTCCTGCTACCCACCGTACGCGCCACTCTTCGGTAAGTTTGTGACCGTGTTTAAGCGCCTCGCCAATACTTAAGCCGTTTATTGCACGCAGGCTATAAGCATAGGCGACTTACACCAGGTGGGGTGCCGCCCCACAACCTGCAGAGAAGGCCCCTAGACAAGGAGCCGACGACGCGGCCTCCGAATCGCCTTGCGGGTAAGCGCGCCTCGTGAGCTCAGCTGAGCGGCGCAGGATGTATGAGACTGCGGCTGCGTCTGGATGGTGTACATACGTATTTTACCTACGAAGCCACGAAGTCACCTACGAAGTCTCTTTTCATTTATAGAAATAATAGTAATGGTGCCGCAATTAAATATTTCACGGTGCCAACATTAAACATTCAAACTAGTCTCAATAGTGAACTTGCCTCTTAATTTAGAAACATTAACACAATGCAAAAGGCGATATGAGCTCGACACCAACTGTAGACCAGCAGTGAACATAAATTCTATGTTATGTTACACGTTGACATTGCCTCACTCTGCTTTGCACGAGCAGCGAGCATTGGCCACTTCACTGCTGTCGATCACGACAGAGACGTTGTGCGGTGGGTTGGTGAATCCACTTGTTTGGAGGACGAGAGCGGCGACGGTGATGCGACCTCCGTTGACGGCCTCGACCGCGCATTCAACAACGTGGCCTGCGTCGTACACCGCCTCGCCCTCGATGAGACACCGCGACGTTTCGCAAGCTTTATCTACATAGTTGTAGATGGTCGAGAACGGCACGCTTACTGTAATATCGAAAGAAACACCCAAACTAATTAGTATCGTACAGCGGAAACAAGATAACGAGCGCGAACACTCACACATAGTTTCACTTTCTTACGAGCAATGCGGTCGGTGGCATCGGCGCACTCGTCGGCCATCCGGGGGATTTCTTGGCCCTGTCGATTGGGCCGCAACTAAAACAAATTCAAGATTACACTCGAAAACAATCGTTGCAGGCGTTAGTTGACCGTCGCGAGGCTGTTCGTTCGACAAAGTTCTCACGTGAAGTAGACGATACGCGTACTGGAGCAGCGGCTGCTGCAGCGCGGTTGAAATCGGAGTCCCCGCTCTGACGTCACACGCGAGAGGGCGCCACTCCAAGATCTCGAGGCCAATAGGGCTCCCCCCGTTTTAGGAGAAGCGGTGCGATTGGGGTGCGCTCGATGCACGGGCGCCCAAGACTTTGCTTTGGCCTCAAGTGCTCAATCAACCGTTTAGCTATTACCCATCCAAAATGTTTGTGCCAATATTGCCAAAACAAGCTGCACTCGTCAGCCCAGATTACATCACATTTGATTTAAATGATTGACGAGTCTCAAAGTGTGCAATGTTTCAAGCTTCAGATATTTTTCTCTATCGTCTTAATATGAGGCTTACACAAGTGTTCAAAGAACGTTTATTTTTGAAAGTAGACAAAAGGTTTAACTGCACATGGAAAATATACTCTATCAGTGCAGATATAGTGCCAGTGAATTCGCTGGAATAAAATGAACTTTTTTATACAATTAAGAACAGACAGTTTATTGCTTCAACAAAGTGGATGCTCTAAAACAAGGTTCTAAATATGCCGCAAGCAGTACCACAGACCCACTAGTAATCATTACAAATTATTGATGTTTTATAGTGAAGTGTTCGGCTCGTTGGTGTTGCGACTGGCCTGCTGAATTAGCCGACCAGCGGGTAGCGTGTTTCTGAGCGGTGACGACGACTCGCAGGCACATGGGCTTCGAGAGCAGAGAGCCGAGGCAGAGGTAAAGAAAACTTAAAAGAGATTTATTTACATATTTACAAGAGCGTTCTCTTTCGAGAGTTCTTTCCTGAGGAGTCTCTTCTCTGGGTCCCACTCTTTTTGTTGCCCGGACTTCTCCCCCGTTGGCTCCTGCGCGAGGGAGGAGGGAGAGGACGGGAGGTGTCCGCACTTGACCCGCCCATGGCCGTAATTACCGAAAGTCCGGGAAACAACGCCGGAGACGATCACGTCACCCGGCCCGCACCACCGTTATCACACGTGCACGTGCGGAGACATCACACCTGTGAACAGTTTGTGTGGTCCGACGCTAATAAGGTGGGCCTTCGCCGGACGAACCACTTCCATATGTGCCGGACGGCATAGAGTTTCGTACTAAAATACTAGAGGGAAAACTGGCGCTGCCATCGTGAAGATGCGATGGGAATGATGGGTATGACATGGATTTGTCTAGTCTTCTTGCTTGCGGCTTCAAACGTTCTGGTGGATTTGTTTATTTCTGTTTTTAGCGTCGGTGACGCGAGTGACATTACTACAATTTTTCATTACGTGACGAAGGCAGCGGCTGTAGTGTACGCTTCACCGCTAGAGATCATCAGACTGTCGCATGTAGTAAAGTCGTTTTGCAATGATGAGGTACCATGCAGTCTGGTTCGCTGTTGTGTTTGTTGAACAGGCTTGTTGATAGCCACACATATTATTTGCAGTGGTATTTTACCCAACTTTACAACTATTTGCGCTGCGTCTCGCGAACCTTATCGAGGTGATTTTGCTGCTCTTTCTTTTTCTTTTGTATCAGGTGCGAAAGAATCTGTAAGCGTACGTCGCTTTCATGGCTGCATACATCCCTTGTGACAAGGCTGTCCGTATATCCTCTACTAGATCATTTCAGTTCCGCTATCTCATTAATTCAACGCTGACCGAATGTGCCAAGCAGACGCACAATTATCGTGCGTAGTAGACACCCAGCGGGCGATGGGCAGACGCGCCTGCGCTCGACGCTCAAAAAGTCAGCTCAAATCGAAGCTCAGGCGCAGTTTTCGACCGAATTTAACGGCACAGTGGTTTATCAAAGATAATGCTTTTTTGTTCACAAACCAACCACCAAGCGATGGGCGATATTGCGCTCCTGCTACGGCCTTCCGCAGGGGCTTGACCCATGCGTGTAGTTTTGAAAAACACAGTGGAGAACTTGCCCTGCACTAAAAGAAGCGAGCCAAGGCCCGTTTTTTATATTTAGAAGACACTACATTTTACACACCTGAAAATGTCAGCACGTCACTCACGAGAGCAAAAACCTTTATTTGAAGTTAAAACTCAAATATATCTGGAACTTAAACCCGTATTGACGCTGCTAAATCTGCGCACAAGCAGAGGAGGCAACATTGCCATATCGCACAATATCGCTAAATTTCTGAGCGTCCAGTATTTTTCTAACCGCGAAAAAATAACTGGTATCTGCGCACGCACATAGTTATTCTAAGTCTTCCGTTTTAGCGCAATATTTTGTCCTAAACGGCCTGTTTTTTTTTTTTTTTTGAAGCCGCAAAGTCATATGAAGCCAGCAGAACGAAGACTAGGCAAATCCATGTCATACCCATCATTCCCATGCTGGCTCAACTGCCTTCTTTCAAACTCCCATAGACACTAGCGCCAGTTTTCCCTCTAGTATTTTAGTACGAAACTCTATGCCGGACGGGGTCGACTCTTCGGCTCGGGACCGGACGTTCTTCCCGGCTGGACTTCACTTTGTGCTAACTAAAAACGTTCGCACACACAAAGCACACGCGCACGTGCGGTACAGGAACTCATGTCCCCTGGCGGCGCCACACCGTCGCAAGCACACCTGCAGCAGCTTTGTAACATTGGTAAGTCATACTTGCGGAAGAGAGCGCTAAAAATTTCGGAAGTGTAAGTATGGACAGGAAAGACGCTGACTTACAACTAAGTTTATTCTTACGAAATACAGCCACCCACCAAAAACCCTGAACTGCGCATGTGCAGATGTCTCAGAAATGCCGTGAAACCACAACCAAAAACCGAAAAAAAGGGAAAAAACGCAAAAAATTGTGAAGTTGGCCTAGAGCCAAGCGTGCTTTGCTACTTAGTAGCATAAGGTGCGAAATTCTTTTGTTCATCACTATCACGTGCGGGAACTACACAAGCGAATTACAGGAGGATGAAAGGTGCAAACGGGCACTAGTCAGTTCAAACATGTCAAATAACTTATGTTTTATAAATAAATGTTTAAGATACACAAATAATTTGGATCATATATATTCAGTTATGTAACAGATTGCTACAACATGAAACTAAATTAGTCTAGTGTCTCCAGATCAGGGTGCGTGCAACGCACTTTTCTTTCCCAGCACTAGATTCTTCATCATGTGTTAGATGACCGGAGCCTTGAAACAATTCACCGGTAAAAGTCTTTAGAGTATCTGAATAATAATAATATTAAAGCAGTATAGTTGCGTCGCATCTGCTTGCCCGCGCTGATGCTTTCTTTTTGCTGTAGTGGGTTAAGTAAGGCATTTGTGTATAAATGCAAGGACTTTGCCAGTTGTGCCTGTAACTATTTCCAGGATTTTTCGGTTGAATTTCTTGCTTTGAGTACACATTTGTGCTTAATAAACCTCCTTTTGTTCAAGTCAGCTGTGTGTGCACAATTTTTATGTCTACACAAGATATGCACAAAGTGTTATATAACTTGCAAGGGCAACACTGGAGAAGCTGTATATTCAGGAATGCGCAATGTTTAGAGCTGTCGTTGCCTCATAATGCATAGGTACAAGTGAAATGAGCTGCCAGTTAACTTATCTTTAAGTAAGAAAGGTTAAAGGCAGATAGATGCCATATGTATAGCAGATTAGAAATTTATCTGTACCGTTTAGCAGCTACTTGAATGAAACATTTAGGACACCTGAGAAGTCTAGCTTGTCACTTGTAAATATATGTTCAGTTGTTATTCAGCTTAAGGAACAACTTCACTGCATATAGAACTGGGTAAGAATTACGATCCAGATAGGTGAACAAATCGCAAAGTACGATTTAGAACAGGGAATGTCGCGGGAGCCAACGTTTCGACAAGCGGAATTGTCTTCGTCAGGGCGGCAACTGCCTTATCCAGCGTTCGTTTATGTACGCCTTTGCACACTCTCCCCCGTCCTCAGAAAGAGAGGAGAAGAAGAGCAGCACATGCGAACAAAAAAAGGGGGGGGGGGGGGATGGTGTTGGGTGCAGGGGTATTTGGGTGACAGGTGTTAGCGTGACTAATATAAATGGCAAGAGCAAAAGCTTCCAAAGAATCCGCTCCTTGTACATTTCTTGCAAATGCATTGTGTGCTCAGCACTAGAAAGCAGGATGAAAAAAGGAACACACGCTCGGAACAAAAGTTGCTCCTATGGCGTGTGTCCCCCCCTCCACCCCACACCACCTGCACCGCACAAACAATGCATTTCACCGAGCGCTTGTGGCTAAAAAAAGTAACTACACTGTTTAACGCCGTTGTTATCGTCGAACTGGATGGGGGCTCCGCACCTGAAAGTAAACTTTCTGGGAGAAACATCCTTAGCTTGTGCATACCTCAACCTTTTGTTGTCTTTGTTAACCCTCTACCGTATCTAATGGACTCAAGGGTTCCCTTTGACAGGTTCATGCCTGTAGGCTGGAGAGTATTGAACCTGTATATGAGATACGATTCCCTGTATATTCTGCCCTTCGGCGAGCGGAAGTTTCCTTGGAGTATGTAGCGTTTCAGTTCATCGAAATTATGACCTGTCATATTAAAATTCTGGGCCGCTGCCTTCGGCCGGTTATTCGCGGTGTCCGCGGGGTGCCCGTTTAATCTAACATTAATTGGTTGACCATTTTCGCCGATGTACTGCTTGTGACAGAATGAACATTCCAACATCTAAATAACCTTTGAACTAGTGCAAGTGAAACTTGATTTTACATGATGGACATAGTCACTTCCCGTGCTTTTAACTTTAAGATCATTTTGAATATGCTTGCAAGTCTTACATCTGGGACGGGAGCAAGTTATTACGCAGGCGGTGCGCTGAGGGTTTACTTTGGCATGTACCAGCAGGTCCTTAAAGTTTCTATTACGGCGGTAGGTGACTCTTGGTATTTCCGGAAACGCTTTTCTAAGGCGATCGTTGCTTGTTAGTATTGGATAGTATTTCCGAATAATATTATTTATGTTTGGAAGCGCATCGGAGTATTTCGTTACGAATGCGAGCGGCCGGTTGACCTGCGCTTTAGGGGCTTTTTTTTCTAGTGCTGGTGTCCTATCTAGTTTAAGCGCGTCATTGTATGCCTTGTTGAGAGCGTCGTGCGGGTGATTTCGTTAAGCTAAGGTTGCCTTTAAATTGCTTAAGTGGCGAACGTAATCCGCGTCGTTGCTACAAATCCTTATGCGCCTTGCCTGTCCTATAAATATCTTTCTGAGGACGGGGGAGAGTGTGCAAAGGCGTACATAAACGAACGCTGGAGGCAGTTGCCGCCCCGACGAAGACAAGTCCGCTTGTCGAAACGTTGGCTCCCGCGACATTCCCTGTTCTAAATCGTACTTTGCGATTTGTTCATCGATTCAAGCATCCACCTTCCCCTGAGCTTCTCTTCTAGTTTGGATCCAGATAGGGCTACTTTCAACCATTGTGCAACAAGTGGAAGTCATTGCGGTCTAATAGCGCAATTTTAACGGCCATTGGAAAGCGAGTGGGACCAGTTGTATTCAAAGTGTCGCCATCTTGATCCCCACTTCAAGGCAAGTGGCACCAATTCGAAAACCACTTGGCACCAAGTGGGACCAAGTGGCACACCACCAAGTAGCACCAGGTGGCCACTTCGGAGACCATTTGGCAATAAGCGAGACCAGTTGGTGTGCAAGGGGTACCACTTTGCTGGCCACTTGAAAGCAAGTGGGACCATTTGGAGTCCAAGTGGTACCACCTGACTGACCACTTGAAAACAAGTGGGGCCACTTCAAACCACTTGAAATCCCACATCAAATTTTCACCTGGGACAGTGTTTATTTCACATGCCGCGCACTGTGCCTCGCATGATGACGGTCATGGATGAGTGTAATGAGCGGTTGATTGCGCTCGTCATGCGCCGAAATCGGGCGTTGGCCACGGCGGATGAGTTCCCGCCATTGCCACGTTGACGCTGCTGTGCCCGCGACGCTGTCTCCACGGCTCGCCGCTGTCGTTTGCTTTCGATCTCTCGAGTTAACTCGTTGTCGCGGTTAGCAGAATCCGCCAGCCGCTGGCTCTTACATTCCGCTTCGCGATTTAGCGCGGCGTGAAGGCTGCCGTATCCGGCACTGCTGCTTGCGCTTGGCCACCCCGGGCCTGTTCTTGACCCCGGACTGCAGCATCGACCCGGCGAACACAAAGCCTCTCACGGTTCTGCTGTCGGTGCTGTTCGAGGAACGGATTGTCGTTTAGCCTAGTGAAATACATCTTTCCCTGTAAAGACATATGGTAGATTACTAACCCGGTGAAAAAGCACGCCGGCGTGAGGTTCGGTTATGGCAGGATCGGTACTAGGGTGCATTGATGCCATCGCCGCCGCTACACGGTGGAGACACCTTTGAACCAGAGTTCTTGAATCAGACCAGTTGCCAAACTGCGTTGCGAAATCCGGACGCGCCAACGGCCAAATCGGCGGAGGTTAGCAGACTGTCCCCCCATCTGGGAGCTGCAACTGGAAACGCTACTTTCACTGGATGTCGGAGGCGATGTTTACTGCATGAAAGTGGCCGCCACAAACGTTGGGGCACCATAACAATTATTAATAGCTCTCTTATCACGCGGGTAAAGATGAACAAAACAAATTGGGGGAACGAGAGAGAGAAGTCTTACATTTCAATTCGCTTGCAATTGATGGTCGACCTACACCATACGCTTTTTCGCCTGCAGACGACACGCTCTGCACTAAAAGCCTTCTGCTGTGCTGACACATCGATGCTGTAGTCATGCGAATTGAATGAATTCCACTGGTGCGCGCTTTCTGCTGGATTCCTAATGAGACATCGACATTCAAAAGCTAAAAAAATGAATAATTATTAATCGAAAGTCATCAGCTGTTCGAACAGCTTTCTTGTTCTTTCATCAGTGGCCTGGGCAGCCGAACAGACGATTTCCAGCTTCTTTCGTGGGAGCAGTTAGCTTGGAAAAAACGCTTCGTGAACTCTCAGTGTTCGTGCGGAAGCAGAAGCGACAGCACAAGGTCAGTGAATTTCCTTATTCTGCAGAAGATACCAGTGACGCCCGAACCACGGCGAAGTTGACGGATGTTCTGTGTGCGCAACATCGTTTGCATAAGGCTCGCTTCATTGAAGCGGCGGAGCTTTGTGTGCTCCTTAACACAAAACACACTAACCTGCGATTTACTAGTTCGTTTCTGTCTCGACAGATGGCACGACAACCTGCTAACCTCCGCAGTTTTGGCACTTTGAGTGTCCGTATTTTGATACTTTGGGCCTATTGGGAGTTTGGTAACTGGTGTGATTGAAGGACTCTGCTTTCAACCAGCCCTTGCCGCCGAATGTTCGCGGAACGCCTTAATGGTTCCAACGTGGCTGGCGCGGCGTTGTACAAAGTGCTGCTCGTGCAGTGGCTAGCATGTGGACAGCACCGTAAACGCGGTGGTGCTTGATTCAGATTACATCTGCTTGCCAAAAAAAAGAAATGACAGGCTGGGCTAACTTAATTGCGCCAACTGTGCGCCTTTTTACACGTGAAGGGTCAAGGGATATGTTTTGTTTTATGCGAAACAGCGAGCGAAGAGAACTGTGGAATGCCCAAGTGAAACTCAAGCACTGACATCTGACTGACATCATCGATATCTAAGTTGAGTTGCTGAGAATTGTTGTAGCATATGGCAAGGAATCTAGTGATTTACCTTGGCCGCACCTGATATGTTTGCTTTTGCGTTCCGGTGTGGTTCGGCAGCGCAATGGGTTGAGAGATATGACTCGTGATTTAAACACAAGGAATGAGATGAAATTTCGAGCTAGAGTTGATGCGAATGAAAGCGCAAGGCTGCTGTTTAAAGTTTATGCAAAAAGCTAAGCACTTATGTTGCTACAGCTACATTATTGCAGTCATTGTGCGAACCTGCTGTTTTTACGGTTTTTATAGGCACAGTTACGGTCGTAGTGTTGCGTTTAAATTTTGAAAAATCAAACAATAACGACTACATGCATAAGAAGAAGTTGCCGTCGCTTTTCGATGCTATCGCCGTAGTTATAAAACACTGTTTCCCCACCCGATTTCTGACGCTAATAACTCATTTCTTGGGAAGGCCCATCTTCCTTCAGTTTTGCGGACATCTTCGTGAATGCTTCATCAGCAACTTGAATGTGCCACTGTAAGTGTGTCGTCCTAGCGTAACAGAACCGCGCGATGCTTTTGCTATTCGATAGATTCTAATGCACACACAACCAGGACAATACAAAGGTGCTCTCATGGGCCCTTCGTGTCTGTGTTGCTTGGTTTGCCAACTAATGCGAAGGAAAGGTCGTCTTTTTTTATTTACTGGGCCTGGTTTTTTTATGCTTTTCAGCTCACTAAAGCTCTGGAAACCTCTCACTAAGAAGCGAAGTTTCGCACTGCTGATACCAATGAAAACTTTACAGAAAATAAAATGCGTCGTATTTGCTCTTCGTCGCACTGTGATGCTGTTACTTCGCAAAACAAAACAAAACAAGAACGTTTAGGGCTCTATATAGTCAGAATATCAAGAGTACACTTTTAGACGATGTATTTTTGGGCTGTGCTGTCCGCAATGTGCTCTTTCGAGCCGTAAACAAATTCTCAATATTAATGCAGTTTATGCAAACGTAGGCAGTAGGCACTTCCGCTTTTGTGTGGTATGAATTATTTCAGAAAAGAATCTCCGGGGAGAAAAATTCGGATCTTCGGAATAAGCTAGGGTGAATTCACCCTGATAATAATCTATAAAAGTTGCTGACAATATATTCGTAAGCCCCACACTTAGTCTCGTGTTCATCAACCTACCTTATCCTTATCACTAGTTTTTCGTATCTTACTATTACCCCTATCATGCTTCATGAGCAAATTAGTCCACTATCTACGAACAACCCTTCTGATTGTCTTTCGCACTGATTACCATGTTAGCTCCCTTAACGCACGATAATGTCAAGTGGGTGATAAGGAAAACGAGTGGTAAGGATAATGCAGGTTTATGAATAAGGGCCTTAAAATGGTTTCGCTGAGCCAAATGTCCGCGCTTTTACCCGAAAGCGCTTAGTCGCTGCGTACCGGGTTGACCCAGCCAACGGGACAGCTTGACTCAAGATGAGAAAGCTGACCGTCAAGGCGCCCTATCGGTATGACATCAGCTTTCGTCGATCGAGTATCTGGGTTCGATTCCCGAATCGTTCTTTCTTAATACGAATGCAATGTGTGTAAGTGCATGCTTCTATCTGTGTCTCCCATAGGGCGTTCCCGTGTTGTTTGGTAGTGAAAACTGCCCGTACAACGTTTTCGTAATCGCCGCAGTTTAACCCTGTATTCTGTAGCCAACTTTGGGCTGCACAATCGCATGCCGCCTGCGTGCCTTCAAATGTAAGTGCAGGTCGTACCTAGTAAGGAGAAACTTCATCTGAAATCCTGCGTAAGTTGCGTCACTCCTGTCTTGAGATGCCGCTCATATAGACTTGGGCCGTTTTCTCCTGCGGAACCGCCTGCGGAACCGCCTAACGAAGTGTACAGCGGCGACCGATAGTTGACCTTGTTTCCCGCCTGCAGGCGTACGTTCTCAATCAAAAAAGTCATGATTTGATTGAGAATGCAGTCCAAGACTCCACGCTCTGTCATCTAAAGCAAACTGTCTAAAAATGAAGTGCCGACCATATCGCAAGATTAAGCATCTGTATTACAGTGAACACCAATTTCCTTTTTGTTTTTGTGGAAAGTTATGCTCTTCACGATGTTCTGAGAAATGACGAAAGGAAGCAGACGGCAGGGGTATACTCCCTTGCGTATTTGTTCAAAACAACGTCAAGTGGACTTTTTCACCAACTTGCTCAAGCCCCAACTATGCTTCTTTGTTTCATTGGTTCAGGTCCTGGGAGAGTTCATCGAATAGATGTCTTCCTCCTGCTTGGCCAAAATACCCACGGGAATGTACGTATTGTACCAGAAAGATTTGTCTAAATGCGACTGCGAGGCGAAGCGAAGAATGCAACCTATAAACATTTTTCTTGTTCAATAAAACCTCCTCGTAATTGCAAATATTCGTTATTTCAAATCTCCTATGCTGCTTCGAAAGACGCCAAAGTGGAGCACCGCAATGGTTGAGGCTGGTGAAATATTCCTCGGGACCTCTAGTTTTGCCGTTTTATCTTCAGTACTAGAAGAGGAAAGTGAGAGTTTAGGCTTAATTTTCGAATCTTGTAGCGAAACCTAAAGCACATCACTTAAACACATTGCAATTTCTTTGGCTTTTTTATATGCAAGACATTTCTATGCGAAATTGAGTCAGTTTCACCGTATCTATCTATCTATCTATCTATCTATCTATCTATCTATCTATCTATCTATCTATCTATCTATCTATCTATCTATCTATCTATCTATCTATCTATCTATCTAGTCTAGCCGCCTACTTCTCGGTGCTCTCGTGGTCGTCGCGTTCACCTGGCATACCGTATTATTTGGGAGGTAGGGTATATACGTACGACGAGCAGGAATGACTGATCTTTACACCACTAATACGTTATACTCGTCATGTACTGTCGGGAGCAATATGAAAGGGAACGCCGGTACACGTAGCAAACAGCCTGAAACCCAGTTATCGGTGATGCGTGGCGGCAGCCGTCGGAAACAGTGGGGAGTGGAAGGGTGTTCTTACAACTGTTGGCGCTCCTGCCGTGCGTTTGTGTGCACAAAGTGCAGCACTTGGCATTGAACCAAGCGCTTGTGCAACGAAAAAAAAAGAATGAAAGAAAAAAAAAGAGAATCCCTGCATGTTGTTGCTCCAATTACCGCGTCTTATCGAATATCGGACGATATTCGATAAGAATTAAAGACGTTATCATTAAACCAATTTCGACGATCTTTGAAATCATACCTGCTCTCATAACTTTATTAGTACACCACTCCGTTCTTGCATTGCCTTTATTGATGTGTTGCCGTGTGCTATGTTGTTTTTCAACATACCTGCTTTCATCACATTAAGTCATTTATCAATTGGTTTTTGTGTTGCAAATATTGAGGTTTAGTTCTTCTATTATATTTGTGAACGTTTATGCAATTATTCCCTGTGCTTTCTATTTACTTTTTCCTTTGTCCAATTCTGATAGGACGCCCTCCCACAGTTTTAACTTCTGGGCCTCCTTCTGAAAATGTTGCACCTTGATATATGTACTGTGTTCTGCGGTTCCTTTAATAAACTTGAACTTGAACTTGAACCGTGTTATCAGGGAAATGGCGTAAGTTGCTGCTTTATAGAAACGCCAGCGTCGTGGGAGTGCCAACAGTTAGTGGAAGACCTCCCTCCTTTCCACTTGGATTTTCACAGGGCATTCGCGTATCGCTCCGAGTCTATTTCGAGGCTGTTTGCCACGCGTTCCCGTGTTTCCTTTCATTTTGTTCGCGATAGTACGTCACGATTAACGACGCTACGATCACGTGTAGCTCATACCTGTAGTGCACGGCCCACGTACAGTATGCTTGTATGCGCCACATGTGTCCGACTTTAATAGAGCCTTTGCCAAACGAAGAGCAACTAAATATGTATATGAAGCGCCGCGGCTACGGGAAATAGACATACATGCACAGTGCCGCGGCTTCGGGGATCGAACCCACAACTTCGAAAGGCGTATGTTGTTTACTGCACCTTATAATGTGGACTGCCCCCAGGATTGGCCCGCATTTTTCTGTTCGCGGTTGCCACAGGACGGCCGGTTTAAGGAGGTCCGCTCTAAGACAAGGAAATAACACCGTGTGCCATCGCTTGCGATTGAACTGTAGACATAACAAGCGCGCAGACACATATGCGACTTACCAAGCAGTTGCCGGGGAGGGGGGGGGGGGGCTGGTTCCGAACGCTGGCTCTCAAGGTCCCGAGCAAGCACGCTATCACTGGGCTATATACGGTGGGCCCTTTCGCGCGGTTATATTGATTAAATAAACCTGTTGCACCAGCGTTCCAATGATGGTGCTTCTGTAACGTGAATCGCGCTTCTAATACGTTGTGATCGCTATTCATGTTCTGCTACCATTTGGAATGCTTTTGAGCAACTTTGCTCAATACGATGGTAAACGCCATCTTTGCCAGAAACCTTTTTTAAGATTCTGGCGAAACTTATGTGCGTCGGGAAGCACCTCAACTTTCTTCAGACCAGCCTGTTCCTTCGGGGCTGGTTTCAGATGCGAGGCAGCGTATGGTCGGGGCTATGTCACTCCCTCCCTCCCTCCATCCATCCGCCGTGCGGCGTCCACACCCGCACTGCGCATCCTCCTCCCTTCCTCTCCTTGTCTCATCTCATCTCCTCTCAGCATTATTCCTCTCCTCTCCGACGTTCCTCTCCTCTCCGGATTGCGCAACGATTGGCAACACCCGCGGCTCCGCGCACGATAATGCGAAGCAGCTTAGGTTAGAGGCACGACGATAGATCACCGCGTTCTCTCTCTTCTCATACATTCTCATTCGTCCTCTCAATAAAATTATACCATCTCCCGCTCAAGCTAACCATCTCCCCGCTGCTCCGTACCCACACATGATTCCCTTTAGCGGCAGGTGGAGTAGACTTTTTCATTTCTTTCGATCTCTAATGAACAATGATTCAGCAACTGAAGGCAAGAGTGAGCTCGGAAAGCTCACCTATATCAGACGCTCCACTTGTGCTTGGAAGCTGGAAAGCTGCTTGTGATAACAAGACATTAAAAGCGCGGAATGTGGCACGATTAAGCTAAACGCCGGTTTATTACCTTTGGCTGAGAAGAATTCAAAGGTAATTGGGGTGTCCCACAATCTTAAAATTATTTCTGGCAAATATGGCGTTGATCTTGTCCTGTCAGCAGCTTGGAAGATCTTGTCCTGTCAGCAGCCCCTGTTAAGAACCTGCAGCTCCGCCTCCCACGTGCGCTGCGTAAATATCTCGCGACACGGCGACGACGTCACTCACGCACAGACGCTTAAACAGGCGCAGATACGCATTAGAGGCAAAGCGTCGCATGACGCGATCGTTGGCGGCGTCCCAGGTTCCCAAAGCGCCAACGACCACGGCCTCCACGCTGACCCGCTGGTACCTGCGGGACAAGTAGCGACGAACGGCGTCGTACTTTGCCACCTTCTCGCGACGCACCGCGACGAGAGCGTCGGGCGCGTTCTCGAAGGGGCAAGCGACGTCGATGATGACCGCCTCTTCGCCCCTCACGAGGACGAGGTCGGGGCGCAAGGTGGTCGCGCCCACGGGCCTATTTTCATAGGCCACCGTGAAGCTCCGTAGGGACGCTGCACGTACCCGCGCCACGATGGCGTTGTGGCGTGCGGTGTACGAGGCCGAATGGGCCATGCAGTGGCACAGGACGTGGGGCAGCGTTTCTCGAGCGTACCCGCACGTCCTGCACCGCTGGTCCCGGTTCGGCCCCCACATGCAGGCGCCGTTCACCGGCAGCAGATTGAGGCGCGCCCGGTGGACGAACCGCCAATCCGCAAACCTGGTGAAAGCGCCGGAAAGCATGAAGTGGGAGCTAGCGGGATCAGCGGCCACGCACGCCATGACCTTTCCCTGGTTTGGTCGGTCGTGAAGGGACCGGTCCCGGCGAGCGGAGAGGACTGCCCGGAGTGCGCGGACGACCTCGCGGCGACGATTGGAAGTGAGAGTTATGTCGCCGCAGGTCAAGCGCACGTTTTCCGGGTCGAGCCCCCAAGCGGCCTGGACACGACGGGAGGCGTTGCGCGCCTCCGTCCAGACCGACCGCAATTGGGTAGAGGGGGCCCGAAAGTCGCCCTCCACTTCGCCGTTGAGGTAACCCTCGACGTCGACCTGCGCCACGTCTCGGTTGAGACGCTTCGCAACCAGGGAATGCAGGTCCTGGAAGGCAATGTCCCGGAGCTCACGGTCCGCCGTCGTGAGGAGTTTGAAGGCGTTATCTATACGGCAAGCGTCACTGAGCTCGGCCGCCACCGGGATGGCGGCAGCCCCGCTCCTGGCGCTGCCGTACAGATAATCGTTCGTCGCGTTGTCCGGCAGATACAGCGTGCGCTTCAGCAGGGGCCGGAGCGCCTCGTCCAGCCGCTTCCACTCCGACTTGCCAAGGTCGCCGCTCCACATGGCGAAGTTCAGCGCCGGAAATACAAACGTCCGGACTGCGTCCAGACGCTGCCACGGCGCCAACATCGACGTGAGGAGGGCGCGCCCCTTGGCAATGGCCTCGTCGACGGTCTTGTTGTCGGAGGCCAGGATGCGGAAGCCGACCGGACGGCCCAGGAACCGCTGCGACTCGAAGTCTGCAAGGGACTTGATGGTAACGCCAGCGACCGCGAACTGCGTCGGCCGCGTCCCCACCGGCGTTTTGCCGCTCAGATGGATCGAGCAGCACTTCGCCGGGTTGAGGGACAGGCCGATGGAAGTTGCCATCTCCTCAATGCGATCGATCCGGTCCTGAAGCTGAGCCGGGGAGGAGGCCAGAGGGGTGAGATCGTCCGCGTATGCCAAGATGTTGTGGCTGCGGTCGTCGCCCTGTACAGCCCTGATGATGGGGTCCACCACCAGGTTAAACAACAGGCCGCTGAGAGGGCAGCCTTGGCGAATCCCTGCCGAGATGGAAATCGGCGCGGACTCGCCCTCGGCCGCCATCAAGCGAGTCCTGTTGTCCCTGTACAGGTCGCTCACCACCTCGATGAAGACCTCCCCCGCTCCGGCCCCCCGCAACGCGGCGAGCAACGCCTGATGGGGGACCGACCCGTACGCGTTGGTGAAATCAAGCATTGCAGCGCACAGGTCGGGGCCCCCTCTGCGGGCGTCGTCCAGGCGGCGCTGGAAGACGTAGTTGTGCTCGAACACACCGTCGTAGGGCAGGAAGCCCTTCTGACAGTGTGAGAGCACACCGAACTCCAGCGCCCACGCCTGTAAACGCGCCGCCAGGCACTTGGCGTACAGCTTGGAGGCCGTACAACCAAGGGCGATGGGACGCCAGTTGCTCGGCACGGCGGGGTCGCCCTTCTTGTAGATGAGCACCGTGCGCGAAGTCCGCCAGTCGTCCGGCGTGCGCCGGTGCTGGAGGCAGACGTTAAACAGGGCGGAGAGGAAACGTCCCTCGGGATCGACCTTGCGCCAGTGGTGATACGTGATGCGATCATCCCCTGGCGCGGTGTTCTCCGAGCGCCGCAGGCGTGCCTGCACCTCTGCCGGGGTAAAACGTGAGACGTCGACCCCGGCCGGCGTAGGCGTCCTACGGGCGAGGAGGGACGTGTCCGCCCCGCGACTGGCCCACGTTGTGGACCAGTGTGCCTCCAGCTCCGACAGGGGAATCGCGCAGGGTGAAGAAGGGCCGTTCAGGATCAGACGCACTGCCTGGCGTCTGTTGCGCCGGTAGAGCCTCTGGATATCGGCTGCGTTGTCGGGGTTCACCACCCGTGGGCGGGACTCACCCGTCAACTGAGGCAGCCGAACGGCGGTGGTGACCAGGGCAAGCGCTTCCGTCCACGCGGCCTCACATCGGTCCCAGGAGTCCTGGGACGGAGGTTCGCGTAGCAGGGAGCGCAGTACCCTGGCCTGCGCCTCCAGCAGGCCGGTAGAATGGTTGCAGAGTAAACCTGTGGCATATCCTAGCTCCTGTGATGTGATGCAAGCTGAACAGTTTCGCTACGTGCCTTGCATCACACCTAATACGTACATAAATACACAATAAGGTGGACGGGGGGACGACCGCCTTCGTAGCTCAGTTGGTAGAGCATCGGACGCCACATCCGAAGGTCCTAGGTTCGGTTCCCACCGAAGGCAGGTTTGTCTTTTCGCCCACTTTAATTCCTTTCTACTTTCTCCACAATTACAATACCACAAGTAACTTCCCCTATGCTTTCCCTAGGCTTCATTGTCTGTTTGCTCATTAATTGTTTCTAACAAATAGAGAACGAGCCCTTGACCTCTTCCCTTTCATTATTTCATAGCTTGGGCCTCGTTGCGGCAGACTTGGTGCCTTAGGTGGCATGCGAGGGCTTATTGGACAGCAGCCACCTCATCTAAGTTCACGTTCTACGTGACGCCTCCTGTCAAGAAAGTGTGTTCTACGCACGTCGCCTTGGCCACGAGTGGCGCTGCCTAAAACTCCCAGGATAATTCGTACATAAATACACAATAAGGTGGACGGGGCGACGACCGCCTTCGTAGCTCAGTTGGTAGAGCATCGGACGCGACATCCGAAGGTCGTGGGTTCGGTTCCCACCGAAGGCAGATTTGTCTTTTCGCCCACTTTAATTCCTTTCTACTTTCTCCACAATTACAATACCACAAGTAACTTCCCTTATGCTTTCCTAGGCTTCATTGCCTGTTTGCTCATTAAGTTGCATCACACCTGTCATTTACAAGGTTCCTCTTAGCTCTGCTCGATTTTATGTCGGACAAACAGGAAGGAGCTACAAAGTTCGCTTGCGTCAAGGTGCGCGTTCTCTTGGGGCTGCTGAAGGGTAAAACTTGGCGGTCCACTGCCGCGACTGCAAGGGCTGCCATGTCAGGTTGTATTACGCTGAGGTTAGTGGCATGAAGAATGGTCGGCTTGAACGGTAGACTGTAGAGGCTGTGGCCATGCGACGCTTCAAGGATGGTAAATGGGCGAGTTCACCATCAGTATCTATTACTGAGTAAGTAGTTCTGTTTCTTCCTAAATGAACTTCTGTTTCTTTCTACTTGATACCATGTTCTCGGGTGTCTTCAGGCGTTTTATACGGATTCATGCAGCTTCGCACGAATGTTATGGCTGCTCTGTCGTTTTATAGTTACAAAAATGTTTAATGTGGGTGCTTGGAACGTCTTTTGAAGTTGGTCGATAAAATTATATCTTGTTTATTTTGGGACCCTACAGAATTTTTCTACAGAGTTCCAAAAGTTATTTTGCGGCCGCATTCTCATGGAAACTCTAAACATGTTATACTATAGAATATATCAATCGAGTTCCTTTTAAGTTTCTAAAGAATGTAATCTATAAAAAGCCTCGCCATGGTGGTCTAGTAGCTATGGTAGTTGGCTGCTGATCCGAAGGCCGCAGGATCGAGCCCCGGCAGCGCCGGCTGTGTTTCGATGGACGCGAAATGTTGAGGTCCGTGTACTGTGCGATATCAGTGCACATTAAAGAACTTCAGGTGATCAAAATCTCCGAAATCCTCCACTACGGCGTCTCTCATAATCAGATCGTAGTTTTCGGATGCTAAACGCCAGAAATCAATCAATCAATTTCTATAGAAATATTGTTTAAGGTTCCTTTTAAGATCGTAGAGACACATTTCAATAGATGATTGGTACGGGGTTCCTTTTGAGAGAAAGAAGTTTCCGTGGAACTTATAGAAAGAACTGTTTATGCAGTTAGTGTAGGAATTTTTTCAATAATTCTGAAAAGAAATCTTCCATGCCCCTGTATCTCCACGTTACGGGGTGACCTCTCAAGACAATACCGGGATCAACCGAACGCGAGGTCGGTGTGCTCCCCATTGCTCTTGAAAAGCTGATGGTCTTTATTCAGACATTGGGATTCGAACGTGCTACCTCTTGCGCTGGACGCCGACGCATTACCATGTCGCCACCGCTGCAGTTGATTTTGTTTGCTCTAATCTCACAGATATGCTAGTCGAAGTCAAGACCACGAAGTGAGCATCGGCAGGGAACATAGTGCGAAGGCAAGCTAACCAGTGGGCATTAAGGGCGACATATTCGATTAAGGAAGGAAAGGGTGGCGGGTGGCGCAAGAATGCTAGTTGGGTGGATTAGATTAAGATGTTTGTGGCTACAACGTTCCCGCAGTTACAGCATGACTAGGTTAATTGGAGAAAAATATGATAGAGGCATTTGCCCTGTAGTGGGCGTACGGGTCCCTGATGAACGAATTATCTAGAAGATTTTTACACCTGTCAATACACAGTCAATAGAGCTCTTATAGATGACATATAGAAGAGCATTCTATAGTCAGGTAACGTGAAATGTTCTAAAGGCATCCTACAAACATATTCTATAGAATTCAGTAGATATGACGTCAGTGCGTTCCCTATAGAGCTCGTATGGAAAGCCAGTGTGTAGAAAACTAGCGTTAGTAGCTCCAAACGCGCTATATAATTTTGTAAAGCTGATATAAATACATACCTTATAGAGCGCGTACGTCGAGTCAGTCTATAGGAATGTAGTTAGGAGTTGTAAAGGCCTTCTGTAAAAGGTACTTCATAGAGTTCAATACGTATGATGCCAATACGCATTTTAATGTGCGTGAAGTGACGTCGTTCTATAAATAGGTTGCTTTAGACTTTGTATAAACGTCTTATGGAATGCGTTCGATAGATGGCGAGTCCTTCTTGAGTCTCTTGAGTTCCTCTTGAGACTCTATAGGAACTCATTAGGAACTCTAAAGAAACTCTATATCCATTTTCGTAACGATGTCGTTGTAACTGCTTGTTTGACCAATGTACACATGTCCCTGACGTTTATAATTTCGGCGTCTTTTCACCAATGAACAGTTGTCAGTACCGTTTCGCGGTGTATGTTGCCGTGTCCTGTGCGTTTTTTGGTTTTATTCTCTTTCCAGCCCGTGGCTTGGCGTGGCCTTCACGATCGAAAGACAACTCATTTCGCATTGAAATGGCAGACTACCCTACTTTTGACAACCATGGCTGTAACGCAGAGACGGATCTTCTCTGCGAGTGTCCCCGTTTCAGCGCTCCCAGTAAGGAAACAGTCGCTATAGACAGACTTCACAGCTTTCTCGGTCGGAGGGAAGAGTCTTGAGGCAATAGCCAACCGGGACCACCCTCAGCACTGAAGGCAGTGAATTTACGCGCTCTTGCCCACATTAGGGACGAATGGTATTACGATTCAGCGCGTTTTTGGTATAGTGTCTCCTACCTGTATATTCTTCGTATTTTCCTAGGAGGTGCGTGGCTTGTTGGGCAGTGAAATTTCATCAGAGATAGAATCTCCTGTGAATGTTCACTCAGTATACGCACCGCGGTGCTGTCCCTTTCTGTGCATTGCGCATACAATGTATTATTGAGGCTTTTATTGTGCGTAAGTGTGGCGACTTCTCCAGGAACTGGATTATTTGTACCAGCATGCTGGGCGTTGACAGGCGTTTCGTCGCACACTACAAAAACTAAGTTTTCTTCTGTGCAGAAGCTTTCTTTCGGAACCACGTGGACTTTCCTGTACGTCTGCTACAAATGGGTGGATGACAATATTCTGTTCAAATTGTTCAACGTTCAGGCGTCCGTACAGGAATACGAACTGGGGAAGCAATAATCAGATTTTATTGATGTTACTAGTGTCCTTCTACTAGCATTGTTAGTACAAGGTTAATATAGAAGTGTAAATGCGAATGTACAGGTGTCACTAAAAAAGATAACCCCGATTGCGCCCTTAATGTTGACTTAGCGGCTTTCATTGGCACGAGGTCCTAGTGGTTGGTGTGCTTTTCGTTAAATGCAGAAGGCTCCGTGGCTAAACCTAAGTGCACTGGCTCATACTCGCATGTGTGGTGAGGGTATGAACCACACCTGATTTGTTTCTTTCTTACTTGTGGCTCATACCTGTACATCCAATGCGTATCGCGCCTACGTAAATTTAATTAATTTTCCTTAATTTCTCTGAGAGTTCATTTACTTTTCTGTGGTAAACTTATGCTCTGAGGCCACGTATGCCTCATAAAACTGTAAGCTAGTGGTCGTGGAATAGAGCGCAAGGAACACCAGGACACAGAGGAGTCGTGTTCTCGTTTCGTCATGCCTTTTTTTTTGTTGCCGCGATCTTTTACCTATATTACGCGTCACTTTATAGCAATAAACTTCGGTTGTTAGTAGCGCTTCGTCCAGTCTACTTGTCTGTGCCCTGGTGTTCCTTGCCCTGCTTCCACGATGACCTACCAAATCGCGCGAGCTCGTACTTTATAGGCTAACGGGTAGATCACAAATTTCTTAGCATCGTCATCGTCAACGTGTAAGCGTGACGTTTATTACACATTTTTATTTTTCCGGATTTTTTCCTACATGCCGCAGTAATCCCATTTCAAACTATGATCGGAGGTGCTCAGCAAGAAGCATACTGTTGCTACGTCCTATAGCGCCATAAAACGCGAGTGTCAATATGCAAATCCATATACACTGCAGATCAGTCAGCATACTATGAAAGAGAGACAAGGTATGGGCCTAACTCAGGCAAGAAAGTGAAAAGAAGTATAAACACTCAATTAAGAGAAAGAAATGTGTCACAAAATAACATTTTATTGTTTAGGGTAAGGCTTGACGCACTGCGCGATACCCTGAGAGATGTCACATTGTTCGCGCATTTCCATGCATCTTTTCTTCATGGCTTCCGTGCACAGGACTTTATAGACTTCTGTTTTAAAAAAAAGGGAAGTTCAGGAAAGAAACGGAAGAGAACGTCGTTAGAATATGCAATGAAAACCGTCATTGGGCGAATGCGCAACATGCATCATACTGAACGCCTCTGTAGGGGCAGTAACAAAATAAAACAATAGATGCTACGCCCACTGTCGCACTAATTCCTGAAAACCATGGCTCGCGATATTGCCACAATATCCATCGGACAGCGTGTCCGATGAAGCGCAGCAACCGGTGCCGTTCCGCGAGCCTCGACGTCACGATCCAATGGCAGGAAAGCTCACGTAATCGAATGATCTCGTCGCGCGATACTGTCACGTGACGTGGACGTGGCTACGGCGCGGACGACGGCTTTGAACGCGACATCGACCTATGTAGTCTGTTTCACAAGTTCCGTGCAGCACTGTGGAAGATACGATTTGACAAACCAAGAGGGCGAACACATGTTAAACGTGTCCTTCCGCGGCTTGTCATCTGCCAATGGCGGGAGCTCTAGAGGCAGCTGCAGCCCTGGAAGGAGGAAGATGGAGAGGGATGGGCGGGTCGGAACAATGGCGTTTCGTCTCGCCTCGGAAGAATTCTGCGCTCGATGGCCTCGTAGCCTTGGCTCTGCTGCACGGAACTTCTGAAACAGACTATAGGTGGCGGCGTTGTCACCGCGTTAGCGTGGATAGGCGGTCGGTGGCGCGCTTTGGAATGTACACAGCGACGCGACGGCTCTTGTGTAGCAACCTCCTCTACTTCGGCATTCGTTGTTCCGCAATTCAAAACGCAAGGGTCCTAAAACTGTGTCGTGCTACATCATCTACAACGGCCGAACTATTTGCTATCCTGTGTGCCATCAAATTTATAACATCTGTGAGAGATTCGCAAAGATGGGTAATATTTAGTGATTCACAGGCAGCTCTAACATCCCTGCGCAGCACAAAAGCACACACGACCAGCGAGAGTATAATATATGAGACACTTAAAGAACTCTCAAGAGCAAACCAAGCGAAACACGACATAGTATTTCAGTGGATACCAGGCCACTGCAACATTCCCGGTAACACAGCAGCCGATGACGCAGCACGACAAGCACATCACAAGGAGGCCACGGTCTCCCTCCCTTTGTCGAAAAATGAATTGCGCTGCGTTCTAAAGACAACATCTTTCAAAATTAGCAGAAGTACATGGTTTGATCAAAATTCCAAAAGTTGTGACTTATATCATATCGATCCGTTTATTGAACTCAGAATATCATTATCTTTAGAGAGAAGTATGGAAACCCTCATTCATTGGTTAAGATTAGGTACTGCCTACACAAAGCATTTTCTACACAAAATGGGCCGTGCTAGAACTCCCGACTGTGATTGTGGGTTTCAAGACGAAGATATAAGTCACCTGCTCCTAGATTGCCCAAATCACGACGAACCAAGACATCGACTAAAAGCAGCTCTGATGACACTGGACCGTTGGCCATTCAGTTTAAAGAAACTTCTGGGTCCCTGGCCGACGATGGCCTTGCAAAAAAACGCGTTAAAAGCACTCAAAACGTTTTTAGAAGAAAGCGGCATTGCTGGACTTTATTAGCGCACTTTCAAAGGGTACTGTATTGATATGTTATTCAATATCTGGTGATTGCTTTATACGACCACGTGCCTGTGACTGACTATGGGCGTTTTTGTGCCTCTGACTAACTATATATGGACGTTTTTGTGCCAGTGACATTCTTATTTATTAGAGACTTTTACTCGAAAGTACTGCCATGTGTTTGAACTTATATTCGTGTACGTTTTGTTTCTTTGTTACTCTTCTGACGAAACCACTATTCTTGTGATTATGCCAGATTGCTTCGCATACTGCTTAGCACCATGCTTGTTGTACGGACCCCAGGAGCCAAGGAGTAGCCGGCGCCTTATTTGTGCGCCAACATCTCCTAATCTCATATCAATAAAAAAAAAGACGCGACGTTGTGAGCGGTTTGAGGCAACTATTAGCTAAATGAAAGCGTTGACTGCAGTAAAATGGTTATATAGACGTACTCCTTTTTCTAGACTTAAACATTTTTCCCGTGTGCAACGGGAACGTCATCTGCGTGAACTTCGCTCACTTCAGCAGAGTCATTGTGGCCCACCAGAAGCTCTCTTGGTGTTTCTGCAAGCCAAATCGCAGTGAGGCCCTGGACGCCCAGAGCGACACAGCCGGTGCCGACCGCGAGAGAAATGTATTACACGTCCGTAAGCTCGCAGCGCGCGCGAGATGACAAAGAGCTTCACCGTGGCTGGGCCACCATCGCTAGGAGCCACGACCAACGTTTCCAACGTTTCGGCCACCACCGGCCGAAACGTTGGAAAGTAAAAAGTTCTTGCACGTTCGTCCGTTCCTGCACTGCTCATATTCGTCTGGATCCGCAGAAACATTTACTGGATTATATATATATCTGACTTATCTTATGGCGAGATGCTGCTGGCCAATAAGCCCTCGTATGCTACCTACACGTACCAAGTCTGCCGCAGCGAGGCCCAAGCTATGAAATAACGCAAGGGAAGAGGTCAAGGGCTCGTTTATTTGTTGGAAACACCTGGAAATTAGGAAAACTTGGAAGTCAGCGCTTGTCTCTGTCACTCTTTTGTCTTGTCCGTTGTTCGCATGTACGCTATGTATCACACTATTCAAAAATAGGCCGAAAGCAGGAGACGCCGATCAATGCGATAGTGAAAAATCGTATTGGTTTGTCCCCCCCCCCCCCCCCCCCATTTACCACTCCTACGTGTTTCATGTCTTGTTTTGCCTTTTTGTCTTGCTAATATGGGCTTGTAGGACAGACTGCTGGGCTAGTTGGTTATGCATCACGAAAAGCGCCCGTCCTGTCTGTTTCGTTTCTTCTTGTATCCGGGTGTATTTCGCGCTAAGTTGAACTGTTCGTGAATATGGGCTTGTAATGAGTGCAACAAACCAACAATGATTAGTTCGCGCTCTTCTCGCTTCTTTTTTTCCTGCGGCCTTTCTTTATGTGTGTCGAAGCAGCACCCCGCGGTGAGTATAGCGATCGAAATGGCTTTTTGAAGGTAAACGTTCGCGCACTTCCATTCAAACATATTAACATACAAAAGAAATACGTAGTGCACAGCATATGCTGAACCGCGGCCGGACTGCACAGGCACGTACGTGCCTCTCCAGGCTAGTCGTGCCTGAGTATCCGTCAGGTATAACAAGGTCAGCGTCATGCTGCTAATTTCCCCAGGAGAGAGCACAAGCAGATGGTCTTACCGGCCCTTCCGGATCCTTCACTGATATGAAAAACAAGAAAAAAAAGACACGTTCAACTGCAGTTCTCAACATGTACACAAATAAGCAAAGTGATGATTTGATTTGTGGGGTTTAACGTCCCAAAACCAGTTCTGATTATGAGAGACGCCGTGGTGGAGGTCCCTGGAAATTTCGACCACCTGGGGTTCTTTAACGTGCACCGACATCGCACAGCACACGGGCCTCAACATTTCGCCTCCATCGAAATGCAGCCGCCGCGGCCGGGATTCGATCCCGCGACCCTCAGATCTGCAGCCGAGTGCCATAACCACTAGACCACCGTGGCGGGGCAAGTAAGCAAAATAAGTAAGTAAAGGGAGTCAGCGGTTCAAGGAAGTAAGGATAGTAAGGAATTAAAAGAAGGTATGTTATAGTTCTCCTTTTGTCGGTTTTCTCAGTAGCAAAAAAAAAAGCAAACATGTGCACGGACTGGTGCTCTGAGGCCAAAAAGGTAAACCGGCGATGACTGAGAGGCCGTAGCCGCCACTTGTCCACAACACCGTTGTGCTCTTTCGCTCTGTGCGCTTATGTCGAGAAGGCTCTAGGCGTTGTGGGTCCATAAGCAGCTCCGGCCGCCTTGGTCCATTTTCCTTTTTGCATGCGAATATGTAATATATAGTGCATGCGAATATGTAATGGAAGGCAGGAACTCTCTAACACTGAACGGTGTGTTGGTGAGTTCGGTGAAACCGCAGACATTGCGAGATTGACCACCGGGGTCCGTTCTTCTATTATTCAGTAAAAGGACGATGCCAACACACTTAGCACCCTCTACTGCGTCACAGGTCTGACCGCCGCCGTGGTCATTTGCTTCGCAGCCGCTGGGGACTTAGGGCCGAGGGTTAATTGGCGTATTCATGGGAGGTTGTGGCCGTTACTGCACCAGGGTGGCCAATCCTGCTCTGGTGAGGGAGTGCCTTACCGACTATGGTCGCCGGGACCCGGCCGCACCCCAAGCCTCCTTATGCAATTCGACCAACACGCGGATTTTTTTTAATCCGGTGGAGAATTGCCCGGAACCGGGATTCGAACCACGGTCCTTTTTCACGCGAGGTGGATGCTCTACCTCTACGCCAGCGCTGCCACACTATCAATCAGGTGATAGAGAAATGCGCAGAGTATAATCAACCCCTATATATAGCCTTCATAGATTACGAGAAGGCATTTGACTCGGTCGATACCTCAGCACTCATGCAGGCTATGCGGAATCAGGGCGTAGACGAGCACTACGTAAAGCTACTGGAAGACATCTACAACGGCTCCACAGCCACCTAAGTCCTCCACAAGGAGAGCAGCAAGATAGCAAGATACCTATAAGGAAGGCCGTAAGACAAGGTGACACAATCTCTCCAATGTTATTTACTGCATGTTTACAAGAAGTATTTAGAAGGCTGGATTGGGAACAGGTGGGTGTAAGGGTTAATGGGGAATACCTCAGTAACCTCCGATTTGCTGATGACATTGCCTTGCTAAGTAACTCAGGCGATGAATTACAAAGCATGATTACTGACCTTAACAGGGAAAGTATAACAGTGGGCCTGAAAATTAATATTCAGAAAACTAAAGTAATGCCTTGGGCGAGTACAGCGATTTCAGATAGCTGGCGAGGCACTGGAAGTAGTAAGTCTACTTAGGCCAGGTAGTGACTCCTGATCCGAATCATGAGCCTGAGGTGATTAGGAGGATTACAATGGGGTGGAGTGCATTCGGCAAGCATTCTAAGATAATGAATGGTAGCTTACCATAGTCTCTGAAGAGGAAAGTGTATAATAGCTGCATCTTACCGGTACTCACCTACGGGGCAAGAACTTGGAGGCTAACTAAGAGGGTTCAGCCTAAACTGAGGACGACGCAGCGAGCTATGGAACGGAAAATGGTAGGTGCCACATTAAGGGACAAGAAGAGAGCGGTGTGGGTTAGGGAACAAACGCACGTTAGGCACATAGTAATAGAAATTAAGAAGAAGAGATGGGCCTGGGCGGGCCATGTAATGCGAAGACAAGACAACCGTCGGTCATTAAGGGTAACAGAGTGGATTCCTAGAGAAGGCAAGCGTAGTAGGGGGAGGCAGAAAGTTAGGTGGGCAGATGAGATCAGGATGTTTGCGGGGATAAATTGGGCCCAGTTAGCACAGGACAGGGACAATTGGAGATCCATGGGAGAGGCCTTTGCCCTGCAGTGGGCGTAGACAGGCTGATGATAATGATGATGATGATGATGATGATGACCGACATACTAAATACCCGTGATTACTTGCAGTCTTTCTACGGAAAACACGAATAATTACAAGGACAGTACGGGCAGAATTGTTAACGGTTGTCGAATATTCGCAAGCTAGCAGCAATAAAAACTAAACAAAATAAATAAATAAAGTTTAGTGTGCTGACCCAAATACCGAACATTCTACGGGGTCCTGGATCGCGCAAATTTTATAAGCAATGGAGGAAATTGTGGATGAAAGCCACACTAGCGAAGGTTCTAAAATAGCTCTTGGAATTTCACATTCTTCCCGTGCCGGCTGTTTAACGTTATGCAGTGCCTCGAAAAGGAAACGAATCACACGCGTCATTCGGGCTTTCCAACAGCGTACGCTTTGCGATAAACGTTCATTCCGGAATTGTCATTTTTCAGTGCAAGGATGTCATTTTCAAGTTAATGTATGTATTACTAGAAGTGATGAATATGACTGGAGCTGTCGGTTTTCACTTGAATCGAGGTTATGAGAAAGGTGGCAACACGCTATACTAAAATGATGTATATTAATATACGATCCCGTATATTCGTATTAATATACGATCGTATATTAATTAATATACAAGTGTAGCGTTTAGTGCAACTCTGTCTCACTTTGTTGAAATTCCTGTCGCTATACGGCACTGAAGGGTAACTGCAGCGCTTTTCTGCAGGTATACATTTGGGAGAACTGATCTTGGCAGTGGAGCTGTGGCTACGTAGGTGGACTTTCCCGGCATTCGTGTTACTCCGATAGTAGCCCAACAGCTCGCTCAATTCTGTTCCAGTTGGGGTTTTATTTCGCCTGCTAGTAGCACAGTGCTCTTTGCACCTCCAGCCGGAAACTTGGATTTTAGAGGCGGATATGGGGATGGCCGGGCCTCGGCTTGTGTTAGCGAGGTAGCCAATTCACTAATGCCGATGGCATCGGCAACGATCCGGCATACACCGAACGGTGCCTTCCAGTAGCACAGACGTTACGGTTCACCTGCCCGCGCTGTTTTGACGGCGTATGATTCGCATGCATGTTGCAAACTACCTGCTCGGCTATTTTCACCTTCTGTCACACTCGCGTACCTTTTTCTTGAAGGGCGAAACAGGGAGTTCGCGACTGCGCATGGACAACAGATATGGGGCGCGCCATGGCCCAAGTTTACTGCAGGTACGTGCGAGGAACAGAGGTGCGGGAAAAGTGATGCTGTCCAAGAAATAAAAAAAATATTATTGCACACACAACTCGCCATAACGATATTAGTTTTGCAATAAGTAAAGGTTCATACTTTCAAGCAAGGTAAATGGGAAAATTCGTAATAAAACTACGCATTATATCCTGGCGCACGCTCAGGCAAGCGTTTCAGTTTTGTAGGTTCCACAGCACTGCCAAGTTGTCCGCGAGTCTAGCGTAGATATCTTTACATTACATCTTCCATAGACTTCCATAGCCATCCCATCGGAGATACATCTGTCTGCGTCGTTACTGAATTTAGCCTAGAAGCAACCCGTTTCATGAGAGTAAACGATGTTCATTGTATTATAATAAAGCGCTTCCCTCCTTGTTTCATCTCTGCCCTTTGGGCTCAGAGGTGACTTCTCTAAAATCGCCGCTATCCAACAAATCCTCTCTCCGTCCGTCTCGCTGCCTGTTTTCACATCGCTTATTGTCTACGTCTTTTTTCAGAAATTGTTTGTGTCTTTCTACCGCACATACACATACGTCGTTTGGCTAGTCAAGGTGTGCATATATATATATATATATATATATATATATATATATATATATAACGGGGAAGAAGTTCCGTGGATCCGGTTCAAAAGTAGATTAGAAACGAATTGCACACTTGCGAAAAATCGCACGTTTATTATTGTTCAACGTTTCGGCCGTGCCACGGCCGAAACGTTGAACAATAATAAACGTGCAATTTTTCGCAAGTGTGCAATTCGTTTCTAACCTATATATATATATATATATATATATATATATATATATATATATATATATATATATATATAAGAAAAGAAGCGGGTACACGCATGAAAAAGCAATACTTTTATGCCCAACGTTTCGGCCGTGGCACGGCCTTCGTCAGAGAAGGCCTCTGACGAAGGCCGTGCCACGGCCGAAACGTTGGGCATAAAAGTATTGCTTTTTCGTGCGTGTACCCGCTTCTTTTCTTATACGTGCCGGACCCACTGAAGTTTCCTTCTATATATATATATATATATATATATATATATATATATATATATATATATATATATATATATATATATATACGGCGAGCCTCCCTGTTCGTTCTCTCCACAGTAAGTACTCTCTGCCGGTGTTGTGTGCTTCATGTTCCTCAGTCTCTTTTGGAAGCCTGTTTTGTTCTGAGCTTCTCTAAACTAAAAGCGTGCCAAATTCATACCGCCCTTCTTAACGCAATTTCTATGCCATCTTCAAATGAGTGTCCAATGCGAGGTGTACCGCAGTGCTTTGTTTCACACCAGTCCCGATGACGCCTATGTTTTCACGCACACGACCGAATTGCTAAATGTCGATGCTCCCGAGGCACCGTAGCTCGTAAACCGTAGCGTTCTCGGTTTCACTATAGCACCATTCCTGATTCCTTATGCAGTCGTTCCTTTTACAGCGTAAGCTGTTATGAGATCACAACGGCGCCGTAGTTGTCCGCCGCCGCCGCCCGTGTCCGCCCGTGTCCGTAACCAATATCGCTCCTCGTGAAGAACAGGACAACTGCTGCCATCTATTGGCGCTGATTTCCTCCGCATCGCCTTCGTAATGTGCTTTTACGAAGCGCTGCCTCGTGAAGCAGTTTTGTCGTATCGCTCCATGCGTCACGCGACAGGCGACGTGCGCAGCCCCGACAGCAACCTGACTTGGCTCTTCGATATACCTGATGGCGCCTCCCCGTAAGATGCGGACCGCTGCTGAAGAAGTGAATCGCAGAGTTACGCGCGCGGCTGCAGCAGGGCAACGTCGGGCACAGCATACCGCTGTGCAGAGAGAAGCCCAAACCGCAGAGTTATGGCGCAGGGGATACCCACCACCTGTACTTGCACTAGTTTCCCCAAGCGTTTACAATGGCCTCTAGGAAGGTCGCTCCTTCAGCTTACGCTGTCACTGTCCTGCGATTCCGCGCAGGCCTGGCTCTTTTTTATTGTGCTTCCACGCATATCTACTTTCTTGTGCAGGTGCGGCATAAGGGCTCGTGGTAGCCAAACGGCATAAAAGCCACCGCTTTGCGCAATGGCTGAAATGACTCGCAAGAATGTTGCGGCTGTTGAGAAACTGTTGCAGGCTTCCTTGAAAATAATTAGAAGCAGACATGATGGAAATTCTCTACGGGAGCCGCAAGCAAGGAGTGTCAGTGGAATGGTAACCACGAGTAGTCGATGGCTCGCCCTAAATTATAACCGCGTGACTTCACACAGCTTAGTCGCACCAACTCGGTGTATTTATGCAGAGTGCTCTTGTGTATTTCCATTCTCTCCTCCTTTCCTCTTCATTCCATTGGAAATGTCCACCACTGGGTTGGAACAAACTTCCGCGCATTTATTTGGCTTGCTTCGTTAAATCAGGGGCTCAAATGCCCAATATGCGATAACCGCGGAGCTTGGGCTCTTCTTTTTCTTTTGTGTTTGTTCTTTAATACAAAAATGGGAAGATTTCAGCCGATATGCTTAGGGCGATGCAGCAGTTTTAGCCAGCCCCAGGTCGCGTTTACTTGTTTCCCAAAATTCACAAAACCAATCACTTCGGTCGTCCTGTTGTCTCGAGCAACGGCACAGTAACAGAAAGAACTTCAAGTGCGCCAGATTTCATTATTAAAGGGGCACTGGCACCAAAATTTCGCTCCTAAGATAGCCTGCGGGATCGATTTTGTGGACATGCACATGTCATCTACCAAATATCAACGGCGAACACAATTCCGAAAGTAATTTAAATGAATATTGAAGTTCGCATGCGCGATCGAGCGCTATACGCCATTTCGGCTCTCCTGGATGGCGGCACCATTCCAGACCCATTCCAAATTGCGCCTCAATGCGCGCGCGCGGAGCCAGACGAGCGCATGGAGGAAGAGGGTAAGAAGCGAGGTAAAAAAGAATATAAGGCCCGTTCGTACAGCTTTAAGCATGGGCGGCGATAGCGCAATGGCGGAGCACGGGTCACCCTTTGTTGTGCGTAGCATTTCCCCACCGACTACCCTTCAAGCGTGCTGTCAACAAGAAAACTACTGCGTTAAGCGCCCAATTACGGCACGACGCTGACGGGTAAAGGTGGTGCAAGCAAACATGCTTGATGCCTTTGTCGCGCGGCATTTACTATCGACTGTGTCTTGTTACTACGTAAACTACTTGAGCTACCGCAAGCAGTTGGTCACGGTCATGGATGTTTTAAGGCGATACGTGAACGTGGGTTTACCCACGTCAAACGGTGCAGTAAACATCGATAGCAATGGGCAAGTTCACTCGGTGTACAATAAAATTCAACTGGTTATGTGAAGACAAATTTCACTTTCCTGTTATACCGATTCCTCTGACAAAGGGATCAGCCACATATTTCTTTTTTTTTTTGTTTCATTCGTTCACAGCTTCAGCCCCAAATCGCCGACACACTCAGCGCTTTCAAACAGCCTTGTTACCAGCGACTGGTTGTGTTTAGAGCAGAGATATTTCCCGATTTATTTCTTGGAGCAGGAGAGTCGGCCGGGATTCTCATTTATGCCGAATTCTTGCGCTATATTTAAAAATAAAATATACCTCGTGTTGTTCACGCTCGCGCGCGTTTCGGAAGCCGCACTGCAACATAGTTAACCCAATATCCTCAAAGCTGTGATTCAGCAGCCCAACGTGTCTTGGTGTGGGTAAGTTCGGCAGTGAAGTGGCGTGGTGCCTGTGATTGTTGAATCGCAAGCGAAATGCCGTGTCCGTTTAGCCCATGTATGCTGTCCGCAGATGTTGCAATGGCAGCATATATATGACGTTACTGTAATCACAGTTAATGCTTTCGGTTATCTTGACTTTCAAATCTGAGAGCTCGATTTTGATTCGCTCGTGGTGACCATATGCGGGCATGCCTTACAACGAGCTTTCCCGCAAGGGCGGCACAGTGGCTCCTTTTTAGTGGGGTCCGTTTTCGCTCTGACAAGAAGATCCTTCAGGTTTTTATTTCTGCGGTACACTACCTGCTTTGGCCCGGAGAATATGGTGGTCGATCGTTTGGAATGTTTAAATGAAGCGAAAATATGTTGTTCACTCATGGAACATTTGAGCAGCACGTTAATATTAGATTTGATTAGAGGGTAGCGTGCGATACTGCTTTTGGTTGCTAGGTTATGCCATACCCGTTCTTGTTGCGAGCAAGGAGCATGGCATCGTCGATAATGTGTTCTGGATAATTTTGGTGTGACAGGGAATGCTTAGTTGCACTGCGTGTTTGTGAAATTCCTGGATGTCGATGCGTATTATGCCATACCACAAAGCCTGCGCTTATCGAATGCCCGTTTTACGCAGTCGTGGATGGCTGCTGTTGAAGCTTAAATACGTCTATCGGTCCGTACGACGTTCTTTTTTCACAAGAACAGTGACATCTAAGAAATTAAAGCTAAGAAATGAAGAACATTGTACCAACTAGGTACATATGCATCTTCGCTTTGCTCGATAAGGAAGTTTCTCTTTCGGAATGTGGTTAAGTAGTCGCCAGATTCCGCGTGCCATATGCATTTTCTTGGCCTTTTGGTTTTGCTTGTTTTTTAATTTTACAGCGAAAGCTGTTTATGGCTAGGAGAAACGAAAATCCGCTCGTCCGTGGACCGCGCGCGGTCTCCATTGGCTGCGCCTTCCAGTGACGTCGTTCTCTGCGCCGTACCAAAGCGCGCGTGCCATTGGCTGGCCCGTGAGTGACGTCGTCCATCCCGTCGCAGCCGTGGCGCCGAGCACGCGCGCATCAGCTTCGACTGAGAGCTTCCACATGGGTAAGCCACGGATGTTAGCTCGCGATGTCAAACGCTTGCAACGACGGCGCGCCGAAGAAGCAGCGTTGCGGGCAGAACAACGTCGACGTGATGATTGCGGGAGCGCGTTCGCGGGGCGAACGCCCACTTTCAGCGGGAGTTTCTCCAGCGGCACTTTGGCTTCGGCTGCGACGTCTGTGTCGGGTTGAACCCGCTGCTAAACACCGGCGCCGCACATTTCAGCTTGGCTGGTTAATCATTTGTACGGAGTGCTTGGGCGGTGATTTTTTTTCTCAATTTGGTTTTGTCCCACGTGTGTTCATTTGCATCGGCCAGTAGATTGTCATCTTGTCGTTGTACTCACGTGTACGAGTTCAGTTGCGTCGGCCTAAAGGTTTGGCGTGTCACGTAGTGTGTATATATGTGTGGTTTCACCGTAGAAAACATGCAGTTGAAAGTGCGCTGTTGTTTGTCCTCTTCCTTGATACTGTGTCTTATTGAGCCACTTCGAAGATAAATTAACGCTAGTTATAGAAACAATATGAGTCGGCTTTATCGATTGATGGAGCGTGAATTTAATTAAAATATGAATTTAAGAAGGCTTCCCTCATCATGACTCCGCACCATGAATATGCCCTCCAAGAATTACTTGTAATATGACGGTATCAGGGCGCGCCCTTCAATGAATGGGATGTCAAGAGATGCCATGAATGTGCTCTCAAAGTTCGTGGTGGTTTCTGTGCCCACCACGGTGCGACTTGCCCGAAGGAAACGCTTGCCGTGGAATCCAAAGTGGTTACAATTTAGTACGAGTTCTACAAGTGTCATCACTATGTCACTCACACCGGATGATGGGCCAGTTTCTCATACCCCGTGACCATTGCCCTTATTTTGTGGCTGTGAGGCATTTTGGTGTACACGAGCAGACGTCCATTGTCACTACAAAGCTATCGCCTGGCACTCTGAGGCTACTAAGTGCGTGAATAAATTGCCTTGTGTTTTTCAGGTAGAAGGCAAATATTGGTGGGATGTCTTCTATTAGGTGGTTAACGAATTCTGATATATTTTCTGTTGACGTAGTATGGGACGACACTATCGGGCAGCCCGAATTTACGGGTTTGTGTATTTTAGGGAGCAGATACAAGGGACCGGCAACAGAGTGCGCCGGCAAAATTGGCTTTAACACCCTTGCGGTGATTTTCCCTTCACACCCTAGTCTTGAGGGTTGATTTAATGTTTTCACGCGCAGAGGTCAGATCGTTTGCAAGGCCCCTGTAGAAATCTGATAATTGTCGCTTCCATTCCTTCCCGTAGTATGACGTACTTTATTATCCCCCTTTGTCTGGCGGCTAGATTGTAATGTCGACGTTTCTCCGGAGCTCCTCGAGTGCTTTTTTTCCAAAATTGGTGAGGTTCGCGTAAGCTTGATTATACCATTTTGGACTGCTGATATATACGTACGATGGTGCTTGTCCTTCTGCTTACTTGGAGACAACGACTTGTCGGAACCAATTATTTTTTTTTATCCGGAATGCCTCCGTGATCATGAAAATATTCCCGGAGGCGGTAATTTCGCGCAAAGTTATCGACGTCCTGGCAGAGTTCGAATTCGTTGAAGTACAGCACAATGCACAAAAGTTGAAGCCTTTGTAAAAAAAGTTGGATCTGAGTCCCTGTAAGTGTTGTACTGGACAAGTGAAGACGTTGGGTCAAAAAGTAAATCACACAATGTGTGTATGTGTCCTTCACACCCGAACAACGATGGCCAATACCAGTTCTTGCTAGATACGTACCGTGCGTTGGCAAATTCTGGCATCTTCACTAGCGTGCCGATCAGTACTGCAAAGATCAATGCACGAAGCATTTTTTGTAGTTTTCGTGGTGTACAAGACTACGTACACTTTCGGCTAATGCGAGGAGACACGATCGTTGAGCGAAGTGCGTCTCAGCTCTTTTTATGCGTAAGTATTCCTGGCTTGTAAACGAATACAGAGCGCTTGCTCATAAACGAGAACAAAGGATAGTGATCGCACGCGTTATTCGTTCTTCAACAGACATGGCACCGGCGGCATATTGCAAGTTGTAAAAACTGCCCCGGCTAAATGTTTTCTACTCAAGACGTATTACTCCCAGCTGCAGAGCTATGAAAGAAAATTTCGTAGATTTCGCTTGCAAGCAAGTGAGAAAAAAGCTTGGCAGACACAGTTTCGAGCCCTTAACTGTTCAAAGACCGTCGAACTGCCAAATAAAGCTTACCCGCCTCCTCCGCCTGAGCTGTTGTCGCAGTACGATTACAGATATTGTTGTTAGATTCAAAATTCTTGTTAAATGGCCCCTAAAGCACCCAGAGGTGACAATTTAGTTATTGTGTTGTTTTTGTGCCGCTGTCCGCAACGAACACATAGCCGTAAGAATTTTTCGAGACGGTGCCGAAATAGCGGAGTTGCACGCGTTTGACTATTAAAACGCAGCCTTTGCTTGTTTCGTTCTCTCCTGCGCCAAGCACAGGCCGCTTGCAGTTGCCGGTGCCCAGTGCTCCTCCGAATGTCACGTGACATACAACGTCGATGACGCGAAGTTCAAACTGTCCGGTTGATGCGCCTCTGCGGGCCTCCGCGCTCGCGCGGGTGTTTTGTTGGTTCTTCACCACCACAATAGAAAGTTTGCGTGTTTTTGCTGGGGTGTATGCTTGCGTGTTTGCTTGTTTGTACTTGTATGTATAGATATGTGTGTATGTATCTGTGTGCCTCCTACCTCCCTGATAACTATATTTTTTCCATTTTGTCTTCGCACGTCCATTCCGGCATTGGAAATTATAGATTTCGTTATTCATTGCACATCATACAACCGCGATTCATTACAACCAGCGATTTCTTTATCTTTCATATTCACAGACGTCGCAAAAAAAAAAAAAAAAACTGGGCCAGACCACGTGGAAGGTGTTCAGTAATATCTTCTACCACACAACTTCCCTGACAACGCGCCGAACTCGGCACGCCGAGACATATGTGCTTTGCGAGAACGGAGAAGTCAGAAAGGCTCGCTAAAACACGATTTTCCACGCGCGCCGACCTTACTTGCAGAGCAACATTAAAAAACGTAAAGTCCTCGATTAATCGCGGACATTTTGAGACCAAATACTGTACGACATAGTAATGCGGATAGAAATTATCGCGTATGAAAGGCTTTGAATGAATGTACGTTTAACGATACGGAGCCGCTGCAACCGGGACCGCCAAGGGTCACAGGTTCGACGCCCAAACCCCCCCCCCCCTTTCCCCCATTTTTTTTAAAGGATGCTTATTATACTGCTCGAGATCACGTCGGTAGGGGGGCCCGGTGACTGTTGGGTACCGGAAAGGCTTTCAGTCGTTTAACTGTCGTTTACGACTCACTCCAACACCTGAACAGGAATTGGCCTCAGTGGTGAAGTACTTGGCCACCACCTCCCACTCGTTAAACCCCACAAAACAACAACAGCAACCACCTCCCACACGATGTCTACAATTAAACCCTCGCCCTCAGTGTCCAGCAGCTGCAGAACATCTGTCCATGGCGGCGGTCAGTTCTGTGAAGCAGCAGAGGGCAGTAATAATCACTGGACCAGGACAGGCCGCCACTGGAAACTAAACATTGCAACGTTCAATGCAAGAGCCCTCTCCAGCGAAGCTAGATTAGCGGAACTACTCGAGGAACTAGAGGGAGTTAGTTGGGATGTCATTGGCCTTAGCGAAGTTAGGAGAGCAAGTGAAGCTTACATAGTCTGAAACAATGGACATGTCCTCTGCTATAGAGGATTACCCGAAAAGAGAGAATATGGCGTTGGGTTCCTAATTCACAAAGATATAGCGGCCAACGTAGATGAATTCTACAGCATTAACGAAAGGGTAGCATGCGTCGTAATGAAACTAAATAAGCGGTATAAACTTAAAATAATCCAAGTATATGTGCCAACAACGCGCTACGACGACGAACAAGTAGAGCACTTCTACGAGGATATCCAATTAGCAATAAAGAAAGTACGGACACAACACGCAGTAGTCATGGGGCAATTCAACGTAAAAGTAGGAACAAAACAGGCGATTGGCAACTACGGTGTCGGCCGTAGGAATAACCGTGGGGAAATGCTAGTACAATTTGCCGAAAGAAACCGACTTCCAATAATGAATACGTTTTTAAAGAAACACAAGAATAGGAAGTGGACGTGGAAAAGCCCTAACGGGGAAAAAAAGAATGAAATCGACTTTATAATGTGCGAACAACCAGGTATAATTCAAGACACAGAAGTAGTGGGGAAGATAAAATGCAGCGTTCACAGATTAGTAAGGGCAAAGATTGTACTTAACCTAAAGAAAAGACGAACTAAATTATTTACTAGAAAAGAAAAACGTGCAATCTAGAGGTAATAAGAGCGAAGAACAAAGAATTTAAAGTCGCCCTAAGCAACAAGTTCGAGGCCTTAGGCGAAAACGGTGACGGTTTAGAAGAAATAAACAAAACCATAACGAAAACAGTCCTTGAAACAGCAATAGAAGTCGGGGGTAAAACAACAAAGCAAGCAACAAGTAAGTTGTCCCAATCTACCAAGAGCTTAATAAGGAAACGCCAATATATGAAAGTAGCTTCGTCAAAAGATAAGATAGAATTCGCAGAACTATCAAAATTGATCAGTAAAGCAAGGCAAAGAGATGTAAGAAACTTTTACATGAGAGAAATAGAGAAAGCAGAAGAAAAAGGCACCAGCTTTAAATCGGTCAAAAAGAAACTGCACTTAGGACAAAAAAAATGCATGCGCTAAAAGATAAACAAGGTAACGTTATCAACAGTTTCAACGAAATAGTAAAGGTAGCAGAAGACTGTACAGCTCTCAGACAGGCCATACAACCTTAATAGAAATAGAATCAGAAGAGGACAGTGAAATTTCATGTATAACCACTCACGAAGTAAAAAATCTGCCAAAGGCATGTTCCGCGGTAAAGCAGCTGGTGAAGACGGTATAACAGCCGACTTGATGAAAGACGGAGGAGATATTGTACTTGAAAAACATGCATCTCTCTTCACGAATTGTATCAAGACATGTAGTGTACCGCGCAGTTGGAAAAATGCTTCCTTATTCACAAGAAAGGTGAATAAGGAACTAAAGAATTACAGACTAATTAGCCTACTCCCAGTAATATACAAGCTATTTACAAAAGTAATTTCGACGAGGATAAGAGAAACACTCGACTTTAACCAACCGAGAGAACAAGCTGGTTTTAGGAAAGGTTACTCGACAATGGACTACAGCCACGCTATCAACCTAGTAATTGAGAAGTACGCGAAATATCCCTTACGAAAATTTTTAATGCGTTTTTTAGAAAGCCTTTTGAACTTGCTCGATAGAATCTTATGGTGTTTATTTTGACGCCCTATAGAATTTTTCTACGGAGTTCCAAAAGTGATTTGGCCACCGCATACTTATAGAAACTTTATCGATGGTTTCCTATAGAGCATGTCTATCGAGTTTCTTTTAGATCGTACAGAAACATTTCAATAGATAATTTCTACCGAGTTCTTTTTGAGACTGTAAAGACAAATTTCTATAGAGATGTTCCATTATGTTTCTTTAGGATGGCAATAGAAATTTTCGCAATAATTTTTCGAAAAAATAAAAACGCTTTTTATGCCACTTGCTCGCCACATTGGGGGATGTCCTCTCGAGAGGGTACTGTACTTAACAGAAGGCGAGGTCGGGCGCTCTGCTTTTTTAGGGGCGAAGCTCCTTAAGGCGTGGGTCGTGCGTCCCTAGTAGTAGGCAGCCACCGGCGCGTGCCTGCCGGGAGGCACGCACGCGCCGAGGGCGAGCGCGTGGCTCCCAGCACGCGCTCGCCCGCGAGAGACAACGTTGGCGCAGGCAGCGTCTCCTAGCGAGTTTCTTGATTGAGAAATACCGACTGCTCGCATTGGAGAAGCCTTCACCGGCAACCCATATATATATATATATATATATATATCGGCAGCGTCTCCTAGCGAGTTTTTGATTGAGAAATACCGACTGCTCGCGTTGGAGAAGCTTTCACCGGCAACCCATATATATATATATATATATATATATATATATATCGGCACTGCATCTTGACTTGCAATGAAGTCCCGGTGGGAGATTTCACTTGTGCATTGTGCATTGTTGAACCGTGAGGATTCGTAGCATGCGCGAGATGTTATAAAACTAGATGGCGGTACTTGTAGTTGATGATGAAAGATGCGAGATGTTATAATAGTTTGATGACATTTACTAAAGTGTTTCACATTTAATTGTGGGGCGAATTCCACGGAAGAGTTTCACGGTTTACCGATGATTCCTTCCGGAGCTTCGCCCCACTCATCATCATTCACCCCGTGAATATGCTGTGATTTTTTTTTAAGAAAAGCCGATGGTCCTAGGTCCGGCAGTGGGATTCGAACTTGGTAGCTCTCGCACTGGACGCCGATACTCTACCACTGCGCCACCGCCGGGTTTGCTTTTCCATGCGCAAATGTTAGTCATTTGCTAGTCGAAGTCAAGGACATGAAATTAGCATATGGGAAGGAAGTGTAGTGCGAAGGGAAGGTAACCAATGGTTATTAATGGCCACAGATTGGATTCCAAGGGAAGCAAAAAAAGCGGGGAGGGGCGGGGCGGGAGGCGGCAGGACGCTAGCTGGTCGGATTAGATTAAAATGTTTGTGACGATGACATAGCCGCAGTTACGACATGACCATGTTAATTGGAGAAAAATATGGAAGAGATCTTTGCCCTGCAGTGGGCGTAAATAGGTCCCTGATGAAACATTTTTTCATAAGAATGTTATATGTATTAATACACCGGCTATAGATCCCTTATAGAGGACGTATAGAAATGCAGTCTATAGACAGGTAGCGTTAAGAGTTCTAAAGGTACTCTGTAAAGATTACTTTATAGAATTTAGTAGATACATCCCTTATAGAGTGCGTATGGTGAAGCAGTCTATAGAAAGAAAGCGTTAAATGTTTTAAAGACGCTCTATAAAAGTTACTTTATAGAATTCAGTACATATGACGTCAATACGCTTTCTATTGTGCGTGAAATGACGTGTTTATATAGAAGGTATTTTTAGACTTTCTATAGTCGTCCTATGGAAAACATTCTATAGATGGCGTGTTCCTTTTGAGTTCCTTTAGACCCTATAGGAACTCGTTAGGAGTTCTAAAGGAACTCTAAATCGATTTTCGTAAGGGATAACAAACCTGTTTATATGGCGTTTATCGACTACGAGAAAGCATTTGACTCCATAGAAATACAAGCAGTTCTAGAAGCCCTACGTCGACAAGGGGTACCTGGCGTATACGTGAAAACCATAAACGACATATACAAAGATTGCACAGCCACACTACTCCTACATGAGAGAAGCAGAGAAATCCCGATCGGGAGAGGTGTGAAACAGGTAGAATATAAAACAGGTAGAATATCACTGCATGTTTAGAAGAAATCTTTAAACGTCTAGACTGGGAGGAAAAGGGAATTCGAATAGAGAATATAGAGAAGGAGAATATCTAATTAGGGATTTAAGTAATTAAGTAATTAATTTAATCTGCAAATCTTAAATTAGGTAATTTAAGATTTGCAGACGACATGTTGCTCTTTAGCAATGATGGAGACGAACTACAAAACATCATCGATGACCTAAACAGGGAAAGTATTAAAATTTGATTAAAAATAAAAGGACCAAAGTTATGCTCAATAGCCTAGCTAAGGAACAGGAATTTAAAATCAACAATGAACCCTTACAACGTGTAAACGAATACGTATACCTCGTACAGTTAATAACAGGAACTCCTACCAAGAAAATAAATTCTCCGTAGAATAAGGATGGGCTGGAGCGCATTCGGAAGGCATTACGAAATCATGACTGGAAACTTACCACTCTCCCTAAAGGGAAAGTATTCAGTCACTGCATTTTCGCAGTACTAACGTAGGTGCAGAAACGTGGAGGATAACGAAAAACTAGAGATGAAACTAAGGAGCACGCAACCTGCAATGGAAAGAAAAATGATAGGGGTAACGCTAAGAGATAAAAAACGAGCGGAATGGATCAGAGAACAGACAGGAGTAGTCGATATTATTATATCAATTAAAAAAAAGAAGTGGACCTGGGCAGGACATGTCATGAGGAGGAAAGGTAACAGATGGACAGTAAGAGCGACGTAATGGATACAAGAGGTAGGCAAAAGGGTAGATGGAGCGATGAAATGAAGAAGTCTGCGGGCATAAAGTGGAACCAACTCGCTCAGGATAGGGTGGATTGGAAATCGTCGGGAGAGGCCTTCGTCCTGCAGTTGACCTAAACAGGCTGATGATGATGATGATGATGCTGATGATGATGAGCCCTCCCCGTCGTGTTCTGCTCGCTGGTACAGTTATTACAGTTTCTAGTCCGCGCAAACGACACACCACGCAGACGACACACGACGAGGAAGAACAGACGGGCAGTGAGCACGTGCAATTGCTAGGAGGCAAACTGGAAGTCAAAGTTTGACCAATCAGCGGTGCTCTTCCCCTGATGACGTCACAAAACACCACTTGGTTTTCCCTTGCCGTTGTCGCAGCTCAGGAATGCCTGGAGAGGCTTGTTTTTCGGGTTTGTGGCGCGACCGCGTCGCGTAGCGCTGCCGCATTTGGCATCGTTCATCGTGACGGCGTTCTCAACGTCATGCGCGTGTTAACTTGAAATCATCAAAAAAGAATGTCGGCGTGGTTTAGGAGCGTTTAATGGGGCTGTGAACCAACTTCCAACATTACTATTATTTTATTATTATTACTATTATTATTGCTGTAGCAGAAAGCTTGCCAGTCAGAGTGTTTAATGATGGAATGGCAACACGGCAAATTGAGCCGTGAAGCATTTTCGGAGCGGAACTGCCTGCCTAAAATGTGCCGTCGGAGTAGTAGCGGGTGTCCGCCGAAACATCCTTGGTTTAGCCGGCGGATAAGGGGTTCTCGCTTACACCAAGCAGGCGTGAATGGTCTTGTTTCTGCCCGCCTTTGTTGCTTGGTTACGAGCCTCTTTTGTATGAGACGCCTTATTGCGTGTTTTGCGAACTGCTTATACATCCCCCCCCCCCTTTTTTTCTTTATTTTATTGCGATAGCAATTATATGGACACTTGAACAGGGTTTTCGCCGTCGCCGTCATGCCCGGTAAGCATATACGTATGCAGGCATCTCTATGAAAAAAGCACGCAGCCTCCGCTAGGATTCGGAAGGCCACATCGCAGCGAAGCTGGCTGATAGTGAAATATAACAGGTCACTTGATAGTTACGTGAAAAGGCCACGTGACTCTGAGTTGCGTGATTTTGCCGGGAACATGTCACGTGACATGGCGTTACGTGATTTTTATGGAGACCTGTCACGCGTGATTGCGTTACATGATGTTGGCCGCAACACGTCACGTGAGATTTCGTTACGTGATTTTGGCAGAAATTATGTCACGTGACATTGCGCTACGTGATCGTGGCGGGAACGTGTCACGTGACATTGAGTTAAGTGATTTTGGGGAACATGTCACGTGGTGTGTTCGTGGTTTTTGCGGGCACATATCACGTGACACTGCGTTACGTGATTTTGGCGGACGCACGTCATGGGACATTGCGTAGTGCGATCTTGGCGAAAACAGGTCACGTGACATTCTGTTACGTAGTTTTGGCGGGAACATGTCACGTGACATTTAGCGGCATGATTTTGCGGGATTCTATCACGTGACATTGCATTAGGTGGTTTTTGCGGAAACATGTCAAGTAACATTGCGTTACATGATGTTGGCGGGAACAGTTACGTGATTTTGGCTAGAACATGTTACATGACAGTGCGTTACGTGACGTTGGTGGAAACATGTCACATGGCATTGTGTTTCTGATTTTGTCGGAATCATGTCGAGTGACATTTATTTAGTTATTTTCATACTCTCAGTGCCCGAGGGTATTACAGAGAGGAATGGTTAACAATATGATTAATTGCAACATTGATGGCGGCAGGTTCTTCGATTGCAGGAAGGGAGGCAGGAAAGTGTTTCCCGTCACTGGTTGTTTTCGGCAAGAAAGAAACAAAAGAAGTGATAGTGCGGCACAAGGGTATTTTGTTGTAACTTTGAGATGATTGAACCGTGAAGCCACGTAGTCCGGAGGAAGGAAAAAGTCATTTTTAAGTGTTGGGTTAGTGTAAAAAATTTTATCAAATATGTTTAAGCGGAAGTACTTACGGCGTGACTTAAGTGTTGGTTGACCTAAAGTAGCTTTCATTGAAGAAACACTGGCGTAGGGGGAGTAATTCGAAAGAAGAAAGCGAGCTACACGGTTCGGAACAGATTCAAGGGCTAGAGACAATACGAAGCTAGATAGATCCCAAACAGAACAAGCATATTCCATTTTGGATCTAACGAGCATTGTATACAATTTAAGTTTTAAATCTGAAGGTACGGAAGAAGAATTACGGAAGAAGAATTAGGTACAGAAGAAGAAGAATCCGAGCATGCCATCAGTGATAAACAACACGCATACTTCAAATAACGAAAGGGAAGGGGTCAAGGGCTCGTTCTCTATTTGTTAGAAACACCTTAATGAGCAAACAGAATACTTCAAGAGAGATTGCGGGTTTATGTACGCCAAGATAGCGGTAACTACAAACGTGGCTTAAAGTGTAGTTGTTAAGGGTATTGCAAAAGTCGTTGTTGACTTTGTTGTCATGCATTACTCTCATAACTTTACACTTATGTTTAGTTCCACGAGCCACATGTCGCATCAGTTAGAAAGAGCGTCTAGTCGGTCTTCAAAGTAGAAACGTCATGTGGGTTATGAATGACACGATACAGCGCGCAATCGTCAGCGAAAAGCGTAATGGTAGAGTTAATGCCGACAGATAAATCGTTAATATAAATAAGAAAAATTAACGGGCCTAATACCGAACCCTGTGGTACGCCTGACGTATCAGCAACGTTAGGAGAGATATAACTATTCGCATGAACGTACTGTAGTCAGAAAACATTGAATCCAATCAAGGATGTTAGGATCTATACTGACTTTGCTCATTTTAGGAAGGAGAGTATGCGAAACAGCGTTGAAGGTTTTAGCGCAATCTAAACATATGCAGGCGGTTATGAAATTGTTTTCCAAAGCACGAAAAAGGTCGTTGATAAAAAACAGTGCTTTTCACAAGAAAAGTTCTTGAAACCGTGTTGACAAGGAGAAAAAGATTTGCGGTCTATTCGCGCTCTCAAACTACATTCTGCGTTTTCGTAGGGCTCTGTGACCTGTATGACGCACCTGCGCACTTCGCATTTGATCCTTCGAAAGACGGTTCCCTCGCGGCTGTCGTGGTTTGTGATATAGGTGATTCATCGCTGATCTATCGCAACACGTTTCACTCAACGTACATTGCGTCAGCCGCCAGTGCTTCATCACGTCCGGCACTGGCCACAAGAGGGAGCACCAGCTTCCAACGTCAGCCCAGCTATAAAAAGGACCTGCTCACTGCATACAACGGGATTTGCGGTCTATTCGTGCTCTCAAACTACATTCTCCGTTTTCGTAGGTGAGTGGGAAGGCAGTAGCCATTCAAACTGTAGTTCTGGGTGTCATTTTGTTACCGCAAATCCCCCTGATGCGTTTTTTCTTGCTGTGACATTGTGATAATTAATATGGGTATCGATATTGCTGTGTACCGAATCCGCATAGGCTGCTTCAGCCAAAGGGTGCATCATCAGAGGGGGGTACGCTCGCAATTTCGTGGTGCTGCTGCCTTACTCTCGAGGTGCTGCATTCGCGGTAGAATAATTGTTGCGCTGTTTTGCCTTGCTGAGCTTCTTGTATGTGCTGGTGACGCTGAAACGAACCCAGGCCCCGATAAGATGGACCAGATTCTTGATGCTTTGAAAGAGGCTAACTTGGCACGAGACAAGTTTCAAAAGGAAATTTCCGGCAAGATTAAAGACATTCACCCAGGTATCATTGACATCAAGAAACGGCTTACGAAAGTGGAAACAACGCTTGGAGAATTCGGAGGCCACGGCGCTACCATACCCGACGCCACAGAATCTATTACAGCCATTAAGAACGAGCTTTCGGCCCTTTGAAGCAGGAACGGTAGTCAAGCCGATTCGGTCCATCTTGTCGACGACATGAATAATAGGATGCGCCGCAAGAACTTAATATTCAAAGGGATACCAGAGAAAGAAAAAGAAACTTAGACGTATCGGAGTCATTGATTGTTGATCTTTGCAAGAACCATCTAGGTCTCGAGATCAATGACATTGAGCGGGCCCATCGTGTTGGCCCGCGTCGAGGACATAACCGCCCCCTCATTGTTAAATTCCGTAGTTACAAAACAAAAAGCCAAATGCTGAGCAACGCCTTCAGACTAAAGAACCTAAAATCATGCTTAGTCTGGATCGAAGAAGACTTTTCGCCGCGCATTCAGTTAGCTCGAAAAAAGCTTCGTGACTATGCGCGTGATAAACGCCGTCCAAACGAGAAAATGAGGCTTAACTTCGACACGCTTGTTCTAGGAGGCAAGCGTTATCGATATCATGATGTTACTGACAAGGTGTGTGTGATACCTTCAGAAAAAAGATCACCCTGACAACCTAACCGCTCGGAGGCTACGCAGGCGCAAAACTGCTCGATAATCTATGCTAATTTTCGCAGTATCATACACAAACAGGACCATCTAGACGATGTTGTTCACACGTGCTGTGCTGACGTCATTATCGGCACGGGAACATGGCTAAATCCAGACATTGATACCAGTGAACTTCTTATATCAAACACGTTTTCCATGGTTCGCAAAGATGGACTCTGCGGGAAAGGAGGTGGCGTGCTGATCGCTGTAAAAAAACACATTCGCTCACAGCCTGTTTTTATTGATAGTCCTCTTGAAACTGCATGGGTCGAATGCTATTTAAACCATGTAACGCTTCTTATAGGCACTTGCTATAGGCCCCCTAATTATCACGAAAACTTCGTTAAAGAACTTACTGATGTCATTGCAAACGTCCAAAGCAAGTACAACGCGCCTATTTTAATGGCTGGCGATTTTAACTACCCAGGAATTAATTGGTTATCGGTACAATCAAGTAACAATGTTAAAACACAAGAATGCCACGATTTCATTAATATGTTATCATTCTTTGAAATGACTCAATTCATCTATACGCCTACACGTGGTGACGCGATCCTTGATTTGTTGATTACAACACACCCCGATCGAGCTACAGCAACCGTCCTGGAAGAGCTCAGTGACCACAGGGTCATTCACTGTGTGTTTAAAACTGAAGTCAATAAACAACAATCCCGTACTAAACAAATACACGACTTTTCTCAAGTCGATCTAGGTAAGGTAGAAAAGGAAATGAAAAAGTTCTATTCTGGGTTTTTGTTAACCTATGCACACCAATCTGTTCACGAAAATTGGGCGTTGTTTCGAAATTTTGTGAAAAGGCTGCAGGAAATACACGTTCCAAAAAGGTTGATCACCGAGACTAAGGACAAACAATGGTTCACCAGAGATGTAAAGCGTTTCCTGAATAAAAAAAAGCATTTGTACGCAAAAGCAAAACGCAGCAAAACAGAAGACGACTGGACTGGGTACTTTGACTTGGTGAATACTTGTAAGCAGAAAATCAGATGCAAAAGGCAAGTTCTTTGACACGGACATGCCAAACTTCCTAAAATATAATCCGAAGAAATTTTGGAAGGTCATATCGCCTGAGCCTTCGAAGGAACTACCTCAGCTATGTTCATCGGATGGTTCTCCCTTGAATGCAACTGATTTGTCACAGGCTTTTAATTCATACTTTTGTAGTGTCTTTGTGAAAGAAAGGCCCCTTAATATTGTCACGAAGGTGATCGACAAGGCTCAGCAAAAGTAGCACGTCCTGCTTTAATGATGGCGTCCAACTCGATCAGAACGCTCGCACGATCTCCGCTCTTCTTCGTCTTCGGACTGTATGAGGGGTGGCCATAGTGGGTAGCTCGCTGCCGGCAAGGAGTAATCGTAGTGGGCACATCCCCTCGCGTCAATATTCATAGAATAAGCAATATTGCTCTCGACTGTGATGCCTCTCCAATGCCACGCATAGTTATAACCTCTAACGGAGCTGAAAAAGCTATCGAACGTTTACCATCATATTCAAGTCCTGGCCCCGATGGTATTAGCACAAAATTGCTGAAACTTACTAAGGTTACTGTTATGTTGCCGCTCATAAGGCGATCGTGCAGATGGGACGGCGTAGCACCGTACGCTATACAAAGCTTCTTTCTCGGCTCTCTCTCTGCATGGTCTTGGACAGCAATTATCAATGGAAAGCAAACTGCTCCCATTGAGCGGCTGGTCTCCCACGCTGGCCCCCAGGGGTTCCTGGTACGAGACCCTTCCCTTTCGCTGAACGTCGCTCGGGGGGGTCGCGGCTGCGCGACCGTACTTGTCCCCTCAGTGGCCGTTTCGGGGAAGAGCAGCTCGGACGCGAAGGAAAGAATGCATGAGAAGTGCGCTGTCGCTCGAAGCGACAATGCGCTTGGCCCAACCAATTCTTTAACGACCGGCATGCGCTCTCGGCGCGCCGACTGGAACAAAGGGTTGAGTCCCAGCAGTGCAAGGTCCGAACTGCGGGAAAGGCGAAGACACGCTGTCTTTCCTGGAACGACAGGGTGCGACTGGATGAGCGTGGGAGATGGCCCGAATGCCGCAGGGCTGCTACGATACCGATATTTCGATTGTGAGAATATCTGAGAGCGTGGGATAAGGAGAGGGAGAGCCATGATGGGAAAGAATGCCAAAATGCCTGTTTAAACTGCAAAGACGCTGCTGTCAAGATTAGGGACAGCCCACTAGGGAGTGGCTTAATCTGAGGATAAACAGATTGGATGACAGAAGGTTGAGGCGGACCAGCAGTGGCCACCTCCCCTTTTTCTTTGTTACCGCAAGGTACTAAAGACTGGACGGGATTCGTTCCCCTTCAGTCTAGGCTGTAATCACTTAACTGATCGATCAGTAAGACTCCGTACGATGCAACTTCTGTCTGGGCCGTAACCACTCGGTGGTCGAACAGTGAGACTAGGTTCGTTGTATGTAGTAACAGTGTTCTAGGCTCTAACTTAAGAAAAGTTAAGTAGAAGAGTAAGACGCTGTTGATGTCTATGTTATCATCAGTGTGCTTCGGCAAGATGTACATATGACTGTAAATATTTCGCTGCAATATACCTTCAAGTTCATTACCTCCAACCTGCCTCCTGCTTCATCGACGTCGATCATCTCCTTGACGGGACTTCAATCCACATCAAGGAGAAAACGAACAAGAAAAACATAACTGGCGCAGTCGGACAGGGATCGGCGAGCTCTACAGCGCCATACACTGGACCAGTGCCGAGGAGACCGAGGGGCAAGGCATCCGTCAGCAACCAGCGGCAACGTCGAGACGATCCCACAGCAGCCAACTCCGGCACCGTGGAAGAGATCCAGGAACGACAGTGCATACAGCAAAGGGTGAGCAGGATTTCCTGCGTTTTTCTCTAGTTGGCATGGCAGTTTATGTGTAGAGCACATGGTGAGAACACGCGGGGGTGCTGAAACAATGGAGTCTAATGGAGATGAAGGTGCGAGTGCGGTAGCAATGGATCGGAGTCGAGAGCCATCAAATCATGGTATTCTAAATTCTGATCAGTCAAATGAGGCGAGAGTGCCTACTCAGAGGCAAGAATCGATGCAGCAGGCATCTCAGGTTTTGCCGAATTCAAGTGAAACGAAAACGCTCGAACTTGAAATTAAAAAGCTCAATCTCCAGATTGAGTACGAAAAGCTATTGCAAACTAGAATGAACGCGGAACGTCTCAATGGCACGTTGTCCAACTCTGGGTCGGAGACGGGCGATCGGGGGCGACGGTGTTTCGATTCTGTCCAGCAATGTGCAAAAGTGCTGAAAGGGTTCCGCCTGCCGAGTGACGCGGATGTGCCATTATGGTTTGAGGAAGTAGAAAAACTATTTGCTACTTACCAAGTACCGTATGAGAGTCGCGTGCATTTGGTTATACCAGCGCTAACTGAACGAGTTCGTTACTTACTGCGTAACCTCAACTCTGAAGAGAGTGCAGATTACGAGGCAGTTAAAGCAGCAGTACTGACGGAACTGAAGCTTTCTCCGGCAGAGTATCTGCAGAGGTTCGAAAGAGCGGTAAAGCGGAAGGAAGAAACGTGGGCGCAGTTCGCGTCCCGCGTGAAAACTTATTTCTCCTACTACCTTCAAGTGAGAGAGGCCGACACGGTAGAAGTGATTGCAGAACTCATGGTTGCTGACCGTATAAAATCGGGCCTTAGCACGGAGGGTCTTGAGTATGTGAGACTAAGAGAAGGCGAGGGATGGCTTAGGCCAACTGAGATCGCTAAAGTGCTGCAAACTTTCGAACAAGCGAAAGGAAAAGGGCGTGCTTCAAAGCAACCAACTGTAGAAATGGGGCAGAAGCCGGCGACACGAGTAGAGAAAGGGGCTCTGAAGTGCCACTTATGTCACGGCTCAGGCCATTTCGCTAAAGAGTGCCCGAAGTCTAGTGATAAGGAGAGCAACCCGAAGAAGGCTACCGAGCCAAAGCGGAAGGTCCAAAAGGTAACGTTATCCCACGAGACGGAAACTGAAATACCTGATGGAGTACTTAGCGCAAAGGTGAAGTCTCTAAAACACGAGGGTGAAGGCACAAATAAACTGCAGTTAATTCCCGTATCATGTGCAGGTATATCCGCAGATGCAATTTTGGATACAGGGAGTGAAATAACTGTCTTTCGGGAGAGTCTACTTCCGAGAAGTTTAGTAGAGCCGTCTGGCAAGGTGAGATTGGTGTCTGCTTTTGGTAAAACTATCGAGGCAAGGCTAGTTACGTTGCCGGTCAAATTAAATAGCCCGCGAGAGGTTACGGAGCCTCAGAGCGTCGACCTACTCTGCGTGTTAACTGATGAGCTCGTCGAGGGCACAGATTGTTTGTTGACCGAGGAAGATTGGAAACTTTTGTCGAAGGCCAGCAGCCCTCTGGCACCCTGTCGAGCACCGGCCGAGCCTGCTCCCGAGGCAGAACAAGCAGTAGAGAAACCAAAGGTCGTGGCATGCAATCTTACTTTGGAGAAGAAAGACGTTTCCGGCGAAGATGCGCAAATTGATGAAGAAAGGGAGGCATCATTAGGCCAGAGAGAAAGCCCCGCTAAGTATTTACAGCAACTTAAGGAGCAGCTCGAGACGGCCGCTAATATTGCTGAGCTAACTAGTGCAACTCATCAGGAGAGTTACGCCAGTGCCTATAATCGCAGCACCAGGCTCAAAGCTTTTAACGTTGGCGACCAGGTTGTGGTTTTCGACAATGATCGGAATTGTAAGATGTCACCTAAATGGCTAGGCCCATTCACAGTGGTTGGACGTGAGCGCGAACACTCTTACTGCGTTGAAACATCTGAGGGAAAGGTGAAAAGTGTCCACGCCAACAACATTCGACCTTACTATACAAGGGTCAGTCATATTGGGGTAGTCTTCGATGAGGACCATGATTTTGGGAAGGTGGAATATGCTCCACAACCAACCACTATAAAGCGGGAAGAGCTAGTGCTAACGAGCGAGAAGGTTGCTCACCTTGATGCTGACGCGCAGGCGGAAATACAGGCGGTGTTCCAAAGACATTGCACACTCTTTGACGGCACTCCGGGTATAGCGAAGGTAGACGAACATAGGATAGAAATAGAACCGGGCCACCAGCCAAAGAAGGTGTTTCCTTATCGGGTGCCGGAACTATTAAAGAAGGAAGTCAGCCGGCAAGTTGACGAACTTTTGACTTGGAAGTTGATCTACCCCACGGAGAGTGAGTTTGCACACCCGGTAGTATGCGTCGGAAAAAAGGATGGGACTATCCGCATGTGTGTGGACTACAGGGCGTTAAATGCCGTCACCAAAGCGGATGCGTTCCCTATGATGAATCCTCAGGAATTGATTTTCCGAGTAGGCAAAGCGCAGTTCATTACGGTAGTGGACCTTAGGCGCGGGTACTGGCAGGTACCGATGGAAGAGAAGAGTCAGAAATTCACCGCGTTTGTAACGCACGAGGGTCAGTACGCATGGAAAGTGATGCCTTTCGGGCTAAAAAATTCCGCGGCGACCTTTCAAAGAATGGTGAATAAACTCTTGTCGCAACATCAAATGTATGCCACGGCATACCTTGATGATATTGCTATTTTTTCTAGCACTTGGGAGGAGCACTTAAAGCATCTCGACATTATTCTTAATGTCTTAGAGAAGGCGGGACTGAAAGCCAGTCCGGAGAAGTGTCAGATTGCGCGATCCCATATACATTACCTGGGGCATATTGTCGGTTCAGGGACACACGCACCAGACCCTGAAAAAATAGCAGCGATTAAGAACCTGGTACCACCGCGCACCAAAAAGGAACTACGCAGCCTGTTAGGACTGTGCGGTTACTATCGCGAGTACGTCCGAGGATATGCAGAGGTGACGAGCCCGCTCACGCTGTTAACAAAGAAAGCGGTACCTAATAAGATACCCTGGCCGGAGGAAGCTCAAGCAGCATTTGAGATGCTCAAACAATCTTTGTGCGAGGCCGTGGCGCTAAACACCCCAGAGCCATCTCAGCCCTACTGGCTTTTCACAGACGCCTCAGCTACGGCGGCGGGAGCATGTTTGGCGCAAATGTCAGCTGAGGGAGAAGAGAGGCCTGTCGCCTTTGCAAGCCACCGCTTCTCACCGACCCAGATGCGTTGGTCGACAATTGAGAGGGAAGCGTTCGCAATAATATGGGCCTTAAAGAAGTTTGACTACTGGCTTTTCGGTGCCATAGTAAACGTCGTTTCCGACCACAATCCGCTGTCGTACCTTACAACTTCTACTCCGCACGGGGCGAAATTGACAAGATGGGCGCTGGCTTTACAGCGATATCATGTCTCGGTACAACATCGGAAGGGTATATGTAACGGGAATGCGGATGCATTATCGAGGCTCCAGAATAGTTTATGGAAGCCATCACAATAACAGTGCCATGCCAACTGAGGGGGGAACGTGAATGTTCCTGCCCACCCGCTGCTGTATATTGTGGACTGTGTGATTGACGATCCAAGAAACAGACACTAGTGATCTTACTGCTTGAAGCAGCAATGGTGTGCTTGATCGTTTAGCATGTATTTGTTTTCGTTTCTTGTATTCTCCTGTCGTGTTGTCTCGCAATTGTGTTTGATGTTTGTGTATGCTGTTGTATGCTTAGAAAGTCCAGTGACCTAATCGCGGCAGTGATTTATCGTACCACTGAGCGTAGAACAGCCCAGCGTACTCTTAAGGGGGGACGTGTTATGTTGCCGCTCATAAGGCGATCGTGCAGATGGGACGGCGTAGCACCGTACGCTATACAAAGCTTCTTTCTCGGCTCTCTCTCTGCATGGTCTTGGACAGCAATTATCAATGGAAAGCAAACTGCTCCCATTGAGCGGCTGGTCTCCCACGCTGGCCCCCAGGGGTTCCTGGTACGAGACCCTTCCCTTTCGCTGAACGTCGCTCGGGGGGGTCGCGGCTGCGCGACCGTACTTGTCCCCTCAGTGGCCGTTTCGGGGAAGAGCAGCTCGGACGCGAAGGAAAGAATGCATGAGAAGTGCGCTGTCGCTCGAAGCGACAATGCGCTTGGCCCAACCAATTCTTTAACGACCGGCATGCGCTCTCGGCGCGCCGACTGGAACAAAGGGTTGAGTCCCAGCAGTGCAAGGTCCGAACTGCGGGAAAGGCGAAGACACGCTGTCTTTCCTGGAACGACAGGGTGCGACTGGATGAGCGTGGGAGATGGCCCGAATGCCGCAGGGCTGCTACGATACCGATATTTCGATTGTGAGAATATCTGAGAGCGTGGGATAAGGAGAGGGAGAGCCATGATGGGAAAGAATGCCAAAATGCCTGTTTAAACTGCAAAGACGCTGCTGTCAAGATTAGGGACAGCCCACTAGGGAGTGGCTTAAAGTGAGGATAAACAGATTGGATGACAGAAGGTTGAGGCGGACCAGCAGTGGCCACCTCCCCTTTTTCTTTGTTACCGCAAGGTACTAAAGACTGGACGGGATTCGTTTCCCTTCAGTCTAGGCTCTAATCACTTAACTGATCGATCAGTAAGACTCCGTACGATGCAACTTCTGTCTGGGCCGTAACCACTCGGTGGTCGAACAGTGAGACTAGGTTCGTTGTATGTAGTAACAGTGTTCTAGGCTCTAACTTAAGAAAAGTTAAGTAGAAGAGTAAGACGCTGTTGATGTCTATGTTATCATCAGTGTGCTTCGGCAAGATGTACATATGACTGTAAATATTTCGCTGCAATATACCTTCAAGTTCATTACCTCCAACCTGCCTCCTGCTTCATCGACGTCGATCATCTCCTTAACGGGACTTCAATCCACATAAAGGAGAAAACGAACAAGAAAAACATAACTGTTACTAAGCACTCACGCTTGCACTCATCTTTCAGCAATCGTTAGATACGACCCAAATTCCTGACGACTGGAAACTTGCTCACGTAGTGCCAATATTTAAAAAGGGTGATAAAAATGAAATGGCAAATTATCGTCCGATATCATTGACATCTATTACTTGCAAGGTATTTGAACACATTCTGTGTTCTCAGATTATGAAATACATGGCTGAAAACAATATCCTATTTCCAAACCAACATGGCTTTCAACGGGGACGCTCTTGTGACACACAGCTTTTCGAGCTAACTACTGAAATTCACACAAACCTGGATGAACTAACACAGACTGACGCAGTCTTCATCGACTTTGAAAATGCCTTTGACAGGGTGGGCCACAAACGTTTGATACATAAAATGAGAATTTTTGAAATAGACAACCAGGTCATTGACTGAGTTGAAGAGTACCTACGTGATAGGCGCCAAGCGGTGTTGATTGAAAGCGTTGTGTCCGGCTTTAAGCCTGTTACGTCCGGTGTACCCCAGGGTTCAGTATTAGGGCCAAAATTGTTCTTAATTTTCATTAAACGATATCCACGTTGGTGTAAATTAAAAAAATTCGTCTATTTGCAGACGATTGCGTTATTTATCGTGCTGTTACTGACCATAATGACTGTGAAGAATTAGATAAGGGACTTGCGGAAATTGGGTGAGTGGTGCCATGACTGGCAGACGAATATTAACACTCAGAAAACAAAATAATGCGGTTTACGACTAGTAATAATTTATTGCCCCACACCTATACAATAAATAACGAGGTAATAGACTCAGTCGGATCATTTAAATACTTAGGTGCTTACTTCCAATTTGACCTGGAACACGCACATTGACCACTTATTGAGTAAATCTAGTCGAACTCGTGGTTTCCTCCGACGGACTCTTCGCCAAGCTAATAAACATACAAAGCTCCTTGCATATAACGCAATAGACCGTTGTTGTTGTTTTGTTGTTTTGTGGGGTTTAACGTCCCAAAACCAGTTCTGATTATGAGAGACGCCGTAGTGGAGGTCCCCGGAAATTTAGACCACCTGGGGTTCTTTAACGTGCACTGACATCGCACAGCACACGGGCCTCAACATTTCGCCTCCATCGAAATGCAGCCGCCGCGGCCGGGATTCGATCCCGCGACCCTCGGATCAGCAGCCGAGTACCTTAGCCACTAGACCACCGTGGCGGGGCGGCAATAGACCGATCCAAACTTGAATACTGTTCAATTATTTGGAGTCCTCATCAAGCATACTTGATCAAAAGGCTAGAATCACTACAAAATAAAGCTGCTAGGTTCGTCTCAGATTACTCTCCCTGCTCTAGTGTAATACCCCTGACACACGGGCATGCTAAAGTACTTTAGGTAAGGGGACATCTACCGGAAAGGCGTTCATGTCCAGTGACACACGACAAAGGAGTATCCCCTTCCCAGCAAAGTTCCTTCGCAGAAAGGTAGATCGGCGATCGACTTTTCGCGCGTAAAGGCGTACCCTCGCCGATAGTGTACACGGCCCCTAAACGGGAGAGAACTTTTCACAAAATTACAACACCCCGCAAGTATTTTCTTGCCTTGCGTATAAGCTTTAGCTTTTAGCCGTGTAATGAGATTTGTCAGGCCGCAAAGATTTTTTTACCGAACTCTCGAACGCTCACATCGCCGCCATGCGGGATTCCGACAGTCATAATCTTTTTCGTCGTGGTTTGAAACGAACGATCAACATTATTAGTCATCAGCAATAAAAACGATATTTTTACAATCCACAATCGCTAAAGGTAATTAAATGTGGAACTTCTTATAAATGTTCACTATCTTGCTGCTTTAACAAGCAGCGCCATTTTCTTGTGGCGTTCGTCTTAGGAACCACCTAAAGAAGTTCACGTGCTGCCGTGTGTCATCGGCGCAACTACTTTCCACAGAAGGTCCTTTAGAGTAGAAAAAGGGGTTCACTACAAAGGACTTTACATTCGCCCGTCTGTCAGGGGTATAACGGAAACCAAAGACAGCCTTGAGCTTGCAACACTAAATAGCAGACGGAAAGTGTCACGCTTAGCATTCTTTCATAAATTATACCACAACCCTACACCCTATACTACCTCATTATTAATGGCGCCCAATATGATGTTTCCACGCTTGGACCACTCCTTTAAAGGCCAACTCCAGCGATTTTCTGACAATGTCAAAGTAGTGGCATTTTTAGCTTCTAGAGACCCCCCTGTCACCCGTATGACAGCATAATTGCCCCTAGAATTAGAAAATAATTTTAAATAAGCAAGAAAACGTGAAAACGAAACCGAAAACTCCTCCGAGCAGCCAAGCGTGCCCCTTCGAGTGACGTCACAAGTGTCTAGTCAGTGGGAGGGTGCGCAAGGCATGCCGGTCGCGACAGCGCGAAGCTCGAAAGCGCTGAAGAGCAGACGCTCAGCGCGTCCAATTGTCGCGCCGGATAGCACTGATCCACCGCTCGCGAAGTGCATCGTCGCGAGGAAAGTTGTGATAACTCTTCTGAGTTGCTGCGCGTTGTGAGAATGGTTTCTGCAGCCAACAACGCAACACCACTTGCCACCCGACATCACTTTACGATCCACACAGCAGCAACTTGTAAAGGCCGGTCCCCACTAGCGGCAAAAACGCGCGCGGCACGCCACAAGCGGCAGGATTCATGAAAAGCGGCAGCAACGCGCGGCAGATGCTCGAATGGGTCGAGACCCATTCTTTCGCGGCCGCCGCGAAACAAGCACCAATCAGAAGCGAGCCGCGGAGGCGTGCCGACGGTTGGATGGATGGATATTAGGATCGTCCCCTTTATAACGGGGCGGTAGCCGGGCCACCAAGCTCTATAGATTTATTTCTTTTTCCTCTACAAACATTTCTTTCCCCGAATCACACATTTTCACAACAAATTTTTCTCCTCGTCTACCTATTTTATCTATTATCGTTCCGCTGTGATGTAACAATCTTACCCGAACTACCCTGCGCTTGTTTGCTCCATACTTTTGCGCCACCAGTACTCTAAGCGCCTTTTACTTATCTCTATCGCCGACATGTTCAGCTTTCCCGTGTTACTCCTGAAACCCATGGCCTCCTGTAGGGTAGTGCCCACAGCTACACCTGGGTGGACATCGTACATTCAATCAAAATATGATCTGTCGTTTCCCTAGCTTTTCCACAGCATGTACATGTGTCCCCTTCTTTATTGAATTTCGCTCTGTAACTTCGGGTTCTCAGGCAACCGGACCTTGCCTCAAACAGTAAAGCGCTTCCCTTTGAATTATCGTAAAATTTCTCTCTCTTGATTTCGTCGTTCCCTTTTCTGTAGTTGTTCAGTGCCGGCTTCTTCATTTCTGCTATCCAATCCCACTTCTCCGCCGCTCTTTTTTTTTACGCGGTGGTGCGGACGCGTGGCGCCATCATTCCGTCAAGCGTCGAACCATAATACACAGCCTTTGAGATATGAAAGCGATATGGCCGTCGCAAAATCTCAGAGGCCATGCCCAAACCTATATACAGTTTTCTTTAAGCCTACCCGTACCGAGACGCCAGCAAGAAGTCTTCTCGCAGTAGCAGTTTTTCATAGCGTGACCAGCAGTAGCGCTAGAAAGACATACATGGTTGACGAAAGACGGAATCTTCTGATTAGAGCTCACGTTTTCGCGAGACATTTCGAATGGAACAACACAAGTCCGGGCGTCAAGTCGTTCTTGGCTGCCTCGTCGCCACTTGCAGAAAACGCGAGTGGGGACTTGTTGACGCGTGCGTGCCGCGGAAGCGCTCGCCGCGCGCGTTTTTGCCCCTATTGGGGACCGGCCATAACGCCAAGGTCTAGCTCACAATCGTGCACTTCTCCGCGTTCTCGTCGCTGCCGGGCTGGCGTCTGCACAATCCCGGCATCCTCCGCGTTGGACACTTGTAGCGTCATACCCAATGTGGCCTGTAACTGAAGGGGTGTTAAGGTAGGGCGTTCGAGTCAATTAATTAAATTCATTTGTAAGGAATATGTGCAACTCTCGAGCCTCATTTTCTCAGGGCATGATGTACGTACATGCGCAGAGTAACGTACCCAGTGAATTTCATCAGCACCCGTTGACATGAAAAAATCGCCGGAGTTGGCCTTTAAAGTTCGTCAACCATTTGCCCGTACTGAGTTACTTCGTTTTTCTTTTCTTCATCTGGCAATCGAAGAGTGGAATCACCTGCCCAGATCAATAGCCGAAGAAGTATATGCTGAAAAATTTTCAGAAGCACTAAAGGACGTCTTATTGCCCAGCAAAATCAATTAGGATAAGCACAACACTATCTGGGATTTTTATGCATTTTAACTTATTACACGGTATTCCTGTCCATCATAGAAATTATCTCACGCTATGGTGTATATATGTGCATATAGGTGTCCAAATCCCTATATTTGTTCCTGCACATACTTTGTCTTTTTGCTCGCTTTCCCCACATTTTTTTATGTATTGCATACATAAGTTTCATTGCAAGTGCGTTCTGTATATATATTTCTTCTTTTTGTTTACTACTGGGTGAATTGTATGTATACCTTTTTAATAGTTAATAGTAGTTATATGTTAGCAGCTTTCTGTACACTTTATTTGTATACTCCCGGCTTTGTGTTTGTTTGCACATGCGTTTCATTATGCAATTCATTACGCAAGATTATACACATGATATAAGTGCCGCTATATTTTGTTTTATGCATGAGGTTTTTTGTGCATTGTTCTACAATTATATCCCCCCCCCCCCTATGTAATGCCAAACGGGCCTTTAGGGTAAATAAAGGAAAAAAAAAGGAATTAGATTCAAGGAAAGTTACTAAGTTCGAACAAATGATGTGCTCGAAAAGTTTTCAGGGTACACAAGTTAAAGATGTTGGCCTGTAATTTAGGGAAGAATGTGTGTTACTTGATCTCTAAAATGGAACCACCTTACCCACCCTCAAATCACGTTGCAAAGTGGAAGAATGCGAAGACTGCGAAAAAAATTCAGCGAGTTAAATGGAAGAATAAGGTTTTGTATTTTTGAGGAACTTTGAACTCTTGCCATTGCCTGCAGAGCTGGGCAATTTAAAATTTTCTATTAGACGGCACACTCCAGATGAGTCAATAGAGATGAATCCATGTGGAGAAAGGAAGAGTCTTCGACAGAAGGCATAGCGAAGGCTGTTGCACCAGAAAAGCAATAAACGAAAGAATATCATTCATAACATTTGTAGGGGTTCTACTGATAATTACTACTGCTAGCAGCGGCATCGCCGCTAGCAACCCCCTGTCGTGGGTTCGAGCACTCAATAAGCAGAGAATGAGGTCGTCGCGTCCGCGAGCTCGCTATCTCAGCCATGCATGCCGCGTTGCCGCGCGCGCCAGCCCGCGGCCCGACTCGAGGCAGGGCAGCGCGAACCGTCGCACGCGGCGAAAGAGGAGAACATTAGGCGCAACTCTCCGTGCATGGTAATTTAATAAACACACGTTAAATGAAACAAATAATACACGGCCGAATGTAAGATCGAATTACATATAAACAATAACGATAAAAAACACGCGAACACAAACAAGGACGCAAACAAAGGACATTAACAATGAACAACACGAGAACACAGAATAACACACAAAAACAACACGAGAACACAGAATAACACACAATAATAACCCATGCAAGGAAGGAGAGCCTAACCCCGGCCAGCGCACCCGCGACCGCGAGCCCTCAGAAAAGGAAAATAGAAGAACATGCAGACATGGGCGTCGGTCGCAGGTCGCCGCCGTGGTCGCCGGGGCTTGCAGAGGCACGCCATCCGACCGATGGCCCGGTCGGCCGGAGGGTCACAAAAGTACGTGCGTACCCCTCCAAGTCACAGCAAGTTTTCCCGAGCATCTCTCAAACCAGAACGCTTGAAGATTCTAGAAATCCGCTGCCCAATGGCAGCCTAGTTAAAGGCACATGCGGTGGAGCGGGGGGCACCCCGCAATGGTCGCCGCTCCGTCCAGCTGGGAGAGGGGTATGCGGAGACATTCCACGCTAAACATGGCGTTGAGCGGGACCAGGCCCCACATCCTTCCCTCCTTAAAAGCCCCCCTAAAAAAACAATACCGACAGTGCCAATACGCGATAAAATCCGAGAGCCCCAAATCAAAACAAAAATACGAAAAGCAAACGCGACAACAAAATCGCGACACGTCTCAAACGTCCAAAGAAGCCGACGCACGCCACGGCATCTTCACCCGGACCCCGGACGCCGGCCGCGGCAGGTCTCACGTGCCGTCGACCCTTCGACTTCCTGGCCGCACCAAGTGCCGCGACCACGGCTCGGTCCGCAGCCTCGCCGTCGACGCCGCCTCGCTATGGACAAGCAGACTTCGGCTGCCAAATCAGCGCGGCAGAAAAACAACAAAAGGAACAGAACAATCGCGCAGCACAAGAACCAAACTCAATTGAACTAACGAAAAAGAAAACAACACAGGGCTAGAAATCATTCTCAAGGTAGCGAAAACCAAAAACTCAAAAATAAAGAAACGGTACGCAAACAAAAAGGAACCCTTAGTACAGAACCTAGAATAGCGAAGAAAAGCTAGCGAAAGTGTAGAGAGAGAAAAAGATAGACTTCTCTGTCAGGTTATCTCTCCGTCTGGAATCAGTCGGGCAGTAAGCAATGTAAACGTGGTCTTCACTAGTGCGCTGCCATATGACCTTACACTAGCGGATAATCCTTCCACGAACGCACTCTGCCCATCTGTGACACCAAACGAAACGGGAGATCCTCAACGTGTTGCCTACGGAATGAACAGACGCGGAAGGGTCGGCGACAGCTGAGCATTCACACTGCACCGTGCCAAATCGCAGAGGACAGTAACTTTAGCTAAAGCCTTCCGCTCTGACTACTGGCTAGAATTATTGCAGGGGCGCGCTATCGCTCTCCTCTGCTGTCGGGAGGGTGCCACTGCCGACGCGCGTAAACGCAGCGCTAACCGCGAAGGTGGCATGATACTGTGGCCAAGCTCGTACAGACCGCGCAGAGTTAACCCCTTTCTCTCCTAGGCCACGGCTACACAAGCCGCTTCGGGCCCAACCCGCGCTCGTCGCAAAACCAGACAACGATACCATGCGCGCGCAATGTGCAGTACCAACACATTCAGGCGCATCGCCTCCCGGAGGCGAAAAACAAACCCGCGAAAGAAACTATTTACATTATGTACACACAGGTCACTCTGCCGTCAACTACGTCGCTCTTCGGGCCAACAAAAAGAAGCAAAAGAACAACAAACAAGAAAAAACCAGATTCCTGAGGAGAGCCCAGTGAGGGTGGACCCTCTCTTTCATCCTTTCCCCCCGACCGGCCGGCTGATTATCGCCACAATGGCCTCCTTCTCTCCCGCCGCGGGGACGCTGAAACGCTCTTCCCTTCTGCGTGCGCGAAGAAACAGGTGCCCGAAGAGCTATTCAAGGAAGAAGACTCTGCTTCTACTTCTTTGTTCGCCTCAGCGGCCTTTCCGCCATCTTTGCCTCCCTCGGTGCAAGTCGGCCATGTGCAACCGAACAGCGCCCGTCAACTTTTAACAAAAAAATTACAGCATATCCACGGAGTGAATGATGATGAGTGGGCGAAGCTCGGGATGTTCATCGTAGATCGTGCCGAGTTCCGGATTAATTTAGTTAACGCGCACGCTACGAATCCTCATGGTTCAACTATGCACAAGTGCAATCGCCCACCGGCACTTCATTGCAAGTCAAGATCCAGTGCCTATATATATATATATATATATATATATATATATATATATATATATATATATATATATATATATATATATATATGGGTTGCCGGTGAACGCTTCTCCAACGCGAGCAGTCGATATTGCTCAATCAAGAAACTCGCTAGGAGACGCTGCCTGCGCCAACGTTGTCTCTCGCGGGTGAGAGCGCGTTCTCCTTCTTTGCGATCTGGTACAGCGTTCCTCTACGAAAGAGCGTTTCCATAGCAAACGCGCGCGTTTCGCTCTCTCTCTGTCTCTCTCTCTCTCACAAGACAGCAGAGGCACGCGCCGAGGCGAACGCCGAGGGCGAGCGCGTGCCTCCCAGCACGCGGGTTACGCCTGACTGAGGAGTTGCACCCGAACCGCCGAAGAGAGAGGACGCCTTTTTTCGCCGCTCCTAGAGCTTCGCCCTTTCTCTTCCGCGCCAGCCGCAACTCCTTGGCCTACGAGAGCGTCCACCCGGCCGCTCCGCTTCGCACGAGCTCGGCGCCCATGCGCGCTGCAGCTCTGCCTTCGTCGCCACGAACGCGTGGATTTGACCCTGCTGACGCCGACCCCTTCTGCTGCATAGTGCCGTGCCACGTGTACGTACGGCAGCGATGGAGGGCAAGCCCTTCGAGTACGAGGGACCATATCGCCCGGACCCCTCATTGTCCTCCTACGAGAACGCACAGCTCCAGTTGAAGTGGGACATCCGGTGCATGAAGCGCAGGGAACAGCGTCGCTTGGAACAGCAAGCCGCGTCCGCCATCGACAGTCGGTCCCAGTCAAAGGCAAGCGAGGAGCTTCCTCAGGCGCCCGCGCCTTCCAGACCTGCACGATCGTGCGGTGTGGCTGCCTTCCCTGTCGCCGCCACACCTACCGCTTCGAACACCCCTGCTGCTGCCACTCCTGTCGCAGCAACGAGCTCCACGGAGGTCTGCCCATCGTCCGCGCTCCTTCCCCTCTCATCGGACGAGGAGATGGACGTCACGAGCACGTGCAAGCGTGCACGTGAGCCCAGCGAGGACGACGACGCTGCAGCCCCCCGCAAGCAGGCCGCGAGCACCGTGCCCGCCCCAGCTCCTGCCGAAGCCGTCCCTGCGACTTCGGCCACCGTGAACGTGCCGGCCTCCGCTGCCGACATGATTTCGACGCCACCGCAGCCACCCATGCCACCTCCGAGTGTTGCCGCGGCAGCCCAACACAAGGTAGCTGCGCCTGTAACCACGCGGAAGGCTCGGAAGCAGCGGAAACGGCGCAACGCCAAGCGGCCGCGGAAGCAGCAGCCCCGCGTCCCAAAGCAAGCCACGGAGGAACCGTCGACCCCACCTCCAAGCCCCTCGCTCGTCGAGAGCGACTTCCAACTCGTTGTCTCGAAGGCAGCCCGCCGGCGAGCGAGGGCACTCGAGGCCGCAGTACTGCCATCCGATCCTGCGGTCGTGGGGACGGTGCTCTTCCGTCCGTCAACACCCGGCAGCAGTTTTCGAGGATCGTCTCGACTGGCGATCGCGGCGGCGCTCTCCGCGCGGCCCAGTGTGGCGGCGGTGCGCATCAACCACCGTCGAAACATCGTGGCTGCGGATGCGTCGTCTGCGGAATGCCTCTCGGCGCTCCTGTCCATCAAGGAGCTCAACGGCGTCCTCGTCGCCGCCGGGAAACCTGCAGATCGCCTACGTGCACGGGCTTCGTGTACGGCGTTGACGGCGACCTGACCGACGCCGAACTGCTCACGGCCGTGACCGCGAGTGTTCCCGTGCTCTCCGCGGCTCGCAAGGAGCGGGCTGTGAAGCTCCGCTTCGCCGGCACCGTTCCCCCTGAGACCGTGACCTTCTGCAAGATGCCATTCTGGGTTCGCCCGGTGAGGCCTCGTCCCCTGCAGTGCCTCCAGTGCGGCCGCTTCGGCCATGTGCTCGCCACGTGCCCACGCCCGGAGGACTGCATACGCTGTGCCCGAAAACACCCTGCTTCGATGGACTGTGCTCCACGGTGTGTGAACTGTGGTGGTGGCCATTCCGCAAACACCCCCACCTGCCCTAGATGGCAGGAGGAGAGGCGCGTGGCTACTATCATCGCAACTTCACCGAGTCCAGTGTCTCGGCGGGCTGTGAAGGCGGCGGTGCGGGAGGAGAATCATCTTCGCTCGTACGCAGCTGCCCTCAAAAACGGCCCACCGACCAAACCGCCTAAGGAAGGCGCACGCCCCACCCCGGCGCCGCGCCGCTCCCTCACCACGCCAGCAAGCTCTGCCTCCCCGGCCTCGCCTGCTGTTTTGCCTGCTGCTGCTCCGCCGGCCATGCCTTCGGCGCACGCTCGTACCGTGCGTGCCCCGAACTCGTCCATGCCGGCGTCTCTGAACTCATCTGCTGTACCAGCAAGCCCCGCCCTCCCGGCCCCGCTTGCTACAACGCCGACCCCCACGAAGGAAGCAAGGGACGCTCTTATCCAGCTTCTTTCTGACTTGGGAAGGCAAGTCGCCGAATTATTTCCGGCGGACAATCCGCAACGTGTCGCGATCCTCCAGATTGCCAGCGTATTGCGCAGTACTGTGCTGAGCATGTAGAACTTCACGCCGGCGGCGGAAACGCCAAAGCATTCGTGCGGCTGCTGCCTCTGGACCGGCTGCCTTTGCGAGCAGTGGGACGTGCTTGTTCCTGCTGCTATCGAACGACCTTTCTCTCTTCCTTCTTTTCCTTCCTTTCTTCTCTTCCACTTTCATATCCCTTATCCCCTCCCCTAAGGCGCTTAGCCGTGTCCCCAGCATGGGTGACAGAAATTAGCGTCTCTTCCTTCCTAATAAACCACTACCACGCCTGACTGACGCCTGACGACTGACGCCTGACGCGTGACAAGGTTAGACTAAGAGGAGCTTCGCCCCTAAAAGAGACTTTCGGCGACCCGGGCAAGAAATAGTGCGTCAACTATTCTTTCACTGGTTCTGAATTTAGTGAGGAAAGACGCGCACGACGCGAAGTCTAAAGAAAACCGTTGGACTCACCGACTTGAACGTTCGATGGGAGACAAGATGGTCAATCTCCCGGCCATGGCATGATGGAAGCCTTGGTCAATCCAACGAGTTTCCGCCACCAAGAACGAACTGCTGCATCTCGGTGGCAACTTGCATCACGCCTTTCCTCGTCCACGCTTCGCCTCACAAAACTTCGAAGCGGGTTACCAATCCGTTTGAGAAGTGACATTTGCCTCTCCTCACACCACGATACATCGACAGAGAAAAAAGGACAGATAAAGAAAGAGAAACGCGCGATACACGGCAGAGACGGCCACACTCAACCAAAACGCATTTGACGCTGGGAACCGAACGCAACTTCTCCATTCTGCCGACACCTGCTCGTCGTTCGAGCGACCAAGGGCTAGGCCCCTGGCCCCACTTAGTTGGGCGCCAAAATATAGGGGTTCTTCTACTAATAACTACTACTGCTAGCAGTGGCATTGCCGCTAGCAACCCCCTGTCGTGGGTTCGAGCACTCAACGAGCAGACAATGAGGTCGTCGCGTCCGCGCGCTCGCTATCTCAGCCATGCATGCCGCGTTGCCGCGCGCGCCAGCCCGCGGCCCGACTCGAGGCAGGGCAGCGCGAACCGTCGCACGCGGCGAAAAAGGAGAACATTAGGCGCAACTCTCCGTGCATGGTAATTTAATAAACACACGTTAAATGAAACAAATAATACAGGGCCGAATGTAAGATCGAATTACATATAAACAATAACGATAAACAACACGCGAACACAAACAAGGACGCAAACAAAGGACATTAACAATGAACAACACGCGAACACAGAATAACACACAAAAATAACCCATGCAAGGAAGGAGAGCCTAATGAAACTGCTTCTTGGGCTAGTTGGTTCATTATAAAGTGCAAATGCTTACAGGGCGCAAATTGAACAAACAAGAGAGGGACACACAGACACACACAAAGCGCCTCCCTCGGTGCGTGTGTGTCTGTGTGTCCCTCTCTTTTGTTTGTTCAATTTGCGCCCTGTAAGCATTTGCACTTTATAAGGAGAGCCTAACCCCGGCCAGCGCACCCGCGACCGCGAGCCCTCAGAAAAGGAAAATAGAAGAAGAACATACAGACATGGGCGTCGGTCGCAGGTCGCCGCCGTGGTCGCCGGGGCTTGCAGAGGCACGCCTTCCGACCGATGGCCCGGTCGGCCGGAGGGTCACAAAAGTACGTGCGCACCTCTCCAAGCCACAGCAAGTTCTCCCGAGGATCTCGAAAACCCGAAACGCGCAAGCGTTCGAAATTAGTCACTGACCAATGCCAGCCTAGTTAAAGCCACATGCGGTGGAGCGGGCAGCCCCCCACAATGGTCGCCGCTCCGTCCAGCTGGGAGAGGGGTATGCGGAGACACTCCACGCTAAACATGGCGTTGAGCGGGACCATGCAGGCCCCACACATTGCAGCAGTCACGACTAGGAACTAGATCACCCTTGCTATCGAGTAAGTGAAACGTTGTAGATCGGCTGCCACCATAGAGTTTCCTACTAAAATACTAGAGGGAAATCTGGCGCTGCGATCGTGAAGATGCCATGGGAATGATGGGTATGACATGGATTTGTCTAGTCTTCGTGCCTGCGGCTTCAAACGTTCTGGTGGGTTTGTTTATTCCTGTTTTTCAGCGTCAATGACAGGAGTGACATCACTACATTTTTCCTTACGCGACGAAGGCAGCGGCTGTAGTGTACTTTTAGATAATCAGACTGTCGCATGTACTAAAGTCGTTTGCTATGATGAGGTGCCGTGCAGTCTGTTTCGTTGTTGTGTTTGCTGATGGATGGCTACACAAATTATTTGCGGTGGTACTTTATCCAACTTTAGAACTATTTGCGCTGCGTCTCGCCAACCTTATCGATGCGACTTTGCTGTTCTTTTTTTTTCTTTTGTATCATGTGCCACAGAATCTGTAAGCGTACGGTCGCTTTCAGGGCTGACGTGCATCCCTTGTGAGAAGGCTGTCCGTACTACAGCATTTCAATTCCGCTGTCTGATGAATCCAATGCCGACCGAATGCGCCAAGCAGGCGCACACTTATGTGTACTGGACACCCAGTTGACGATAGGCAGACGCGCCTGCGGACGACGCTCAAAAAGTCGGCTCAAATCGAACTCCAGCTCAGTTTCCGACGGAGTTTACCGGCACGGTTGCTTATTTAACATCAAGTTTTCGCACAAAAATAAGCACCATACGATGGGCGATACTGCGCTTCTGCTGCGGCCTCGCGCAGCGGCTTGACCCATATAGTTTGTAAAAATACAGTGGAGCACTTGCCCTGCACTAAAAGAAGCGAGCGAAAGCCCGTTTATTATATTTAGAAGACACATCTACGTGTTACATACTTGACAATGTCAGCACGCCACTTACAAGAGCAAAAGTCTTTATCTTAAGTTCGAACACAATTATATCTGGAACTTAAACCTGTATGGACGCTGCTAAATCTGGGCACAAGCAGAGGAGGGAAAATTGCCATATCGCACAATTTTGCTTAATTTCTTAGCGTTCAGTATTTTTCTAACCGCGAAAAAGCAACTAGTACCTGCGCACGCACATAGTTATTCCAAAATCTTCCGTTTTAGTACAACATTTTGTCGAAACGACTTATTTTTTTGAAGTCGCAAAGCGACATGAAGCGACATGAAACACGAACGAAGACTAGGCAAATCCATGTCATACCCATCATTCCCATGCTGGCTCAACCGCCTTGTTTGAAACACCCATAGACACTAGCGCCAGTTTTCCCTCTAGTATTTTAGTAGGAAACTCTATGGTTGCCACCGTGGCCTCCGCGATCGGCTGCGGCGGCGCGGCGTTGCTCCGGCCGTCCCATTCGGACGGAGAGGGTGTAATTGCGGAAAGGGGCGTGGCCGCTCTTTTCGCCGCACCGTGGCGCGCGTAACCCAAGGCTCGTATGGCTCGTTTTCCATGGCGCGGGCGGGAGCTGCAGACGAAAAGTCGATTATCGCAGCCAAAGCGCACTAGGAAATTGCTGAAAAACAATGCCAGCGTCAGGCAGAACAGCTTACTGGCGTAAATAGGCGTCTGTGAAATTGTTATGCAGACTTGGGGGCCGAGTGAAGCAGGTGGACATTACATAGCGCTTCATACCACTCAATTTCTTTTTGAGGCGGCTGTTCTCTCGCTGCAGTCTCCTGATAGCATCTGCTTTTCTGAAGATTTGCACCCTCATGTGGTTTATATTCTTTAAATCTGACTGCTTGCGAGGAAGGAGGTCGTCAGCAGTTTGCGTTGTGCGCTCAATTGTCTCACTAGACCGTTGCAGTTCACCGACTGCATTTTGTGCACTTGCTTCCTTACCTCCGAACACCAGATTACGTTCAGACATAAATGTCGCCACGCGGACAGCAGAAGCCAGTGGTGGGTGGCTTTCACTGCAGCCCTTCAGCACTGCTTCATGTCCCTCCAAGGGCACATGAGGGCGGCTGTCTTCAAACACTACGCGACAATTTTTTTTGTATATTTTCTCACAGGCTGAATCAAGAGCTCCATCACGATCACGCTATAAATTTGAGGTCTCTTGTTGGTCTAAAGAACAATTCTGCGACAATCGCTCCAACTTGCGTCTTTTTTGTGGCTGCTGTGGCTGCTTGTAGCTCGGATAACCTGGGAACACGCTTGGAACAGCATTCCGCTTGAGCCGCCGAACCTTTGTCAAACCCAGAGCATATAATCCGTCTAAAAAGTGAAGGCCGCAAACGACACTGCTAGCGGACTTGTCGTTTGGTACAAAGTCATTTCTCGATATGGCCTTTAGCCATGCTTGGCGACGATCATAGTTTGCAGGAAATTCGTGAAAACGTATCCCAAGTCTTTTCTTCCTGTCAGAGTGACAGAAAGCTACGCAGCGGAGCATTTATCTGTAAATAAAGAAAGATGGTGTTATGGTGTGAAGCGCATCACATATAGCCATGCGATTTTCGATCATCATGACATTTATTAGGGGCATAGCACCGGTACGTGAAACTACTCGCACCTACAAGGAACGTATACGACATAGCAAGGCAAAGAAAAAGATCTCTCTTCAAGGGCAACAATTAGCAGAGCTCCGGACTAGTGCTGTCAACTGCATATGTTGTTCGAGCCATAGAGGACATCGCTGTAAAGTGCCTGCCCAGTGCTTTCAGAATCACCAGAAAGGCATACATTGCATAATTAAGTGTCGTCGCATATCACAGCTTAATTGTTTAACAAAGGAAAGGCGATATCCCGCACTCTGGTCAAATGTAGCGCGACGAAAGTCTCGGTTACCTTAATCCGCTAGTAAACGACCACTAAAGCTGTATGCACCAGTGATTCGTAAGTGTTTGACAACATGCCTTTACTTCTTGTATCATAGAAGAACTTCTTGCTGGGCGAGTTGGTGCATGATTTTCTTCCTGATAGCATCTGATTCCTGATTCCTGCTTCCTGACTCCTGATTTCCTGATAGCATCTATCAGGAAATGATAGCATTTCCTGATAGCATCATGATTTTTTTCCTGATAGCTGGAAGTATGCACCGCGGGCGCAGAAAGAACTTCTGCCTTTCGATTCCGCGCATTCAAAAATAATAAAAAGGGCGATTGCAGGTTTGTGCCTTAGTTCCGCCCTCACTAAATCGTGTCCGCATACAATGCACGAAAGTTTCTGCAATCAAGTTACTAGGCTGAGTTCGGCTGTCTTCCCCTGCGAGGTAATCGCAGCAGTGGCGGACAATCTTCTTAAGAAGATAAAGAAAGAAGAAAGAGGATCTGGAGGCGCCGAGTCCCTGCCGAGAAGGAAGCCCATTGTTGTGCCGTACATGCACAAGGTTTCCCACAATTTAAAAAAAAGTGGCAAATAGGCATGGTGTCGATGTGGTGTTTTCGGCACCTAAGAAATTGGCCGGGTTATGCCCTAGAATCAGTGGGAAGGAAGCCCGAGGCAGCGGGTGCGGAATTCAACATGGCCAATTTTTTGTGAAGTGTGCCACGAAGGTGGTATATGAAATACCCCTCAGGTGTGGAAGGTCTTACGTGGGCCAAACAGGGTGATGGGTGAATGAACGTGCGGCGGAGCATGCCTCGTCTCTGGAAAAAAGAGAAGGAGCGAATTTGCCCGCTCATTGCAACAAGTGCATGGGATGCGAGCCATTACTAAAAAAGATTAACATACTCGGGAGGAGCCAGACCAGAGTTGGCCGTGAACTTTTAGAAGCGTTTTTTATTAAAGATAAAGGTGATCAATGTATAAGCGACACTTCTGTTACCTTGTATAAGGCTGAAGACCAGTTTTTGCGCAGGTGTATGTGACGGTGAGGTTTTCTGAACTGTATGCTACCCCTCTCACCCCCTTTCAACCCTCTTTCCTATCCGTGTGACGATTGGACATGCTTATATAAGCTGTTTCAAGAGCAAATAAATCAGTTGATAGTTTGCGCTCTTTCTGTCTGCCTTGCTGTTCTTCCTGTGATTGTCCATTCTACGCGCAACAACTTGGAAAAAAGTTACTTCTTGTAGCTGTAGGAAGAAGTCGAACAAATTTCGACTGCGTGTCCGCGGTTCTTCTGCGTGAAAATGCGTCAAAACGGCTGACGCGAGACCGAACTCGCACTGCAACTGGCAGGTAGTGCCGGGCAGGCGAGCGTGCAGAGCGCGCCGCGAGCCTTTAAAGAAGTAGAGGGGCTTTACGAGCCTTGGGCTAAGTGCGCCATCTAGTGGCTCCTTTAGGCGCTAGCGGAATTACACTTCTCCCTTTGTGTAAGCGTCGAATGGGACGGCCGGAGCAACGCCGCGCCGCCGCAGCCGATCGCGGAGGCCACGCTGCCACGAACTACGTTCCGAAACTGCCGAGGATTACTTTTCAGTAGGGCGGGTTGGGTATAATTGTGGAATACGTTTTTAGTCTGCGCAATAGCGCTTTTGTACTGGTTTTCAGGCGTCGTCGTTCAGGCGTCATCAAAACTGTTGCTCGGCGGAAAATTGTTTTCTTTTTGTTTAGTAAGCGCTTCAGATGGGCGTTAAATGAAGGGGCTTTGCAAAAAGAAAGTATCCGTTCTTTAGGAATTTAGCGATCGATCAAAAAAGCAACCTTCTCCTTAAACATAAACCAATTTCTTTGAACGGTACGACTGTAGAAACCCGGCATGCAGTTCGTGATAAGGTCAGCGAGTTCATTATTGATTGCAAGAAAGCTGGCATTTTCATAATGTTTAATAAACTGACCTTGCCTTATGCGAGGCGAATGGGCATGAATACTGCAGTGAATAAAATAATGATACATTAGACGACTTAGATCACTTAGACCATTGCTTTATGTGATGTTGGCGGAAACCTGTCTCGTGACATTGCGTTACGTGATATTGGGGAACATGTCACGTGTCTGCGTTATGCGATTTTGGAGGAAAGTGTCACTTGACATTGGGTTACGTGTTGGCGGAAACATGTCCCGTAACGTTGCGATACGTGCCCTTGGTGGGAACGTGTCACGTGACATTGTGTTACGTGATGTTGGCGGTAACATAGTCACATGACATTAAGTTGCGTGATTTTGGCGAAATAGTCACATGACATTACGTTACGTGATTTTGGCAAAGATCTCATTTGACGTTTCGTTATGTGGTTTTGGTGGAACCATGTCACATGATCACCTAAGATGCCTAAGCACACCTGCTTGCTTACTTAATAAGCCAACGTTCACTACTACAGTAGAATCTCGACGATACGATTACGATTATTGGTACGAATTTTAATGTTGTTTTGGACGGACTGCATTGTATAAAATGCGCCGTCATTCGGTATTATACGAACAGTTTCCTTGGCCATTGCGGATGATACGAACGCGCGAAATGATCGCTTCACGCGAGCGACTGGCTCAGATTTTTGACTGCAGATTTTTTCCGCGAGTTCCTTACGACTTTGGAACGGAAAATGGCAGCAAAAAAGAGAAAAATTTTGCTTTTCTTCGACCAGTGCTCGGTTCATCCCAAAGACTGCAACTCCAGCAATGTCGCCGTAAGGTTCCTGCCCGCAAACACCACGAGCTGTCTACAGCCGCTGCATGCGGGAATAATCCGAAATGTGAAACACAGTTTCAAGGGATTGCTTGTGCGGAGGCTCCTGGCGAAAAATGAACGCAGGGATGAAAACTTGCGGATTAGCCTGCTTGACGCGTTACATTTCTTGGCCATGTCCTGGGATAATGTGACCCAGGACACGATCGCCAACTGCTTTCGCAAGTGTGGATTTTTCGCGGAATCGGATGCGGCTCCTGCAGCGTCGTCGATAAACCGCTATCACCTGCACTTTTCTTTATCACTTGTGAGCAAGCCCCGTTGTATTCGGCCACAATGCGTGTCGAGACTCACGTGGTTTTCAGTCTATAAAAAGGCCAAGTGCCAAGCAATAAACAGTTCAGTTCGTGTTGCTACTACGTTGCGTCACTTCAGTGGCGACGAAGATGGGATCGAGGCCGCCGGAGTTTGACGAGACAGCGAGCAGCTGGGATGCCTACCGGGTGCATCTCGAGGCCTACTTTGAAGGCAATGATATTGCTACGAAGCGACCATAGTATCTGGGTATGGCTCATACCATCGATGAAGAAGACGAATACGGGACTGGTTGATGCGCGGACTGTCCACCATCTTGGTTGTTGCCTGGTTAAAGCCTCCCTGTAAATACATTGTAAATAGCCGTCCTCTGTGTCTTTCTCGTAACATCTTTGTGGTGGAGGTGCTGGTTGTTCCCTGTCCCCAAAACGGAGCTCCGCAACGGCCGCCTCATCACGGGTCTGACCATGTCACACGGTGAAGGCACGTCCTCTTCACCACCTGGCCCTTCCGCGGTCTCCGCGTCGTCCACCTACCTAGTCCTACCTCCTGCCCGTGACCCCGGCGTCTTTTCCGGCCAGGATGGGGTTGATGTCGACAAGTGGCTCAACCTTTATGAACGCATCAGCGCCAACTACAGGTGGGGTCCCACCATTATGCTGGCCAACGTGTTTTTCTACCTCGATGGCCCGCCACGGGTGTGGTTCGAGACGCACGAAGCTGACATAACCAGTTGGGAGTCGTTTAAAGAACAGATTCGCGACCTTTTCGGTGATAGCACTGGCCGGCAGACTGCGGCACGTAATCAACTTGCGACTCTTGCACAGACATCCACCGAATCCTACGTCGCGTACATTCAAGACGTTCTCGCACTTTGCCGCTTGGTTGACGAAAACATGCCCGAATCCGACAAGGTTTCCCATGTGCTCAAAGGCATCGCAGACAACGCCTTTAACTTGCTCGTCTACACACATGTTGACACGATCGAAGCCATCATCAAAGAATGCCGGCGGTTTGAACAAGCCAAGAGCCGCCGTATAACGCAGAAGTTCGCCCGGCTTCCCAACACGGCCGCAACTTCATCGTGTGATGGGATTCGCCAGCCGCCTACGTATGACAACGTCACGCGCATTGTTCGTCGCGAGCTCGAAGCAGCCTGTCCTGCACCTGTTCCGCCACCTGTTTTTGCAACGCACTCAAGCGACCCCTCGCAGCCCTCTGTGTCTCATTCAAGCTGTCGTCAGGCAGGAGTTTGCTAACCTTGGTCTTCCACTAGCGTGTCCAGTGTCTCGTCCAGATACTCGCCCTTATTTTACGGGGCCCGCTCGTCGATCCTTTACCTCCACTTCGCCCCGCCGTAACCTCGCGGAATGGAGAACGCCCGACGATCAGCCCATATGCTTTTCCTGCCATCAAGCCGGACACATTTCTTGTTACTGCCGTCGCCGTTGGACCTACCCTCCACGACAGACCTTCCCTACCTACATGCGCTCTCCTCCAGCCAGACAGTCAGCGCCTACTTCACCTACTTACTCATCCTCGACCTCCCACGAGCCTTTTACCGCCGATGCCAACGATGTTCGCCGCTTCTCCCGTTCCCCGTCGCCGCAACGCCGCCAATCGCGCTCTCTGCAGCCTCGACGCTTTTCCTCTCCGACCTTCTCTGGACGCTCGCAGCCGGAAAACTAGATAGTGCAGCTTATAGAGGTGAAGCTGCATTACCACCGTCGCTCGAAAACCCTCAACTGACGCTCCCGACGCACCACAGCCTTCTGAAAGTAAACGTCGACAATGTTCCTGTAACAGCCCTTATCGATACTGGTGCGCACATATCTATTATGAGTGCCTCTTTACTCCGCCTTCTGAAGAAGATTATGACGCCGTCTACGACGCCGACAATACGTGTTGCCGATGGAGGTGATGTTCACGTCATAGGAATGTGCTCTGCCCGTGTAAGCATTGCCGATCGTCACACTGTCGTACTTTTCGCTGTTCTTGCTCGCTGCCCACATGACCTTATACTTGGCCTCGACTTCCTTTCCGAGCACTCAGCTTTAATTGACTGCTCTTCGGCAGTACTTCACCTCGATCTTCCTCTGCTCTCAGATATTCCTGAAACGTCTATCAGCCGCCTAATCTCCACCACTTTTGTTCGTTTACAGCCTCGGGCCGTCACGTACGTGTGCTTGTCGTCGAACCCACCCGTTCCCGACGGCGACTACATCGTGACCCCTATAACTGACGTCCGCCTGACCCGCCATGTTACTGTGCCACATACCGTTGCCACAATAGCAGACAACTGTGTGTTCCTCCCGCTCCTAAATTTTGGCCTCACCCCCCAAGTGTTGCCTCAACGGATGTCGCTTGCCCAACTTGCAGCTGCGACGGACCACGACATCACTGTTGATGCCGCAACCATTCCTGACTAAGCTGCAGTTACACGGTCACCTGATTGCGACGACAGCATTTTTCAAAAAATGATTGGGTCAGACCTCCTTCCCCACCAGGCCGACGCTCTCTGCCAGCTTTTGACATCGTACAGCGACATCTTCGACGTTCACGATCGACCCTTGAGCCAGACGAAGATTGTCACCCACCGCATACATACTGGTGACTCCTTGCCCATTCACCGCCGCCCTTACCGTGTATCCGCAACGGAACGTGACGTGACCCTAAAAAAGGTCGCCAAAATGCTTGCGAAGGACATAATCGAACCATCATCTAGTCCTTGGGCCTCACCCATCGTATTAGTTAAGAAAAAAGACGGTTCCTGGCATTTCTGCGTTGATTATCGACACCTAAACAAAATCACCAAGAAGGACGTGTACCCTCTTCCTCGTATTGATGACGCCCTCGACCGCCTTCATGGTGCCGCTTTCTTTTCATCGCTAGACCTTCGATCTGGTTACTGGCAAATTGCCGTAGATGACATGGATCGCGAAAAGACCGCCTTTGTTACGCCCGACGGTCTCTACCAATTCAAGGTCATGCCCTTCGGCCTCTGTAACGCACCAGCAACATTCGAGAGAATGATGGACACGCTCCTTCAAGGGTTTAAGTGGCAGACGTGTTTGTGCTACCTGGACGATGTAATAATCTTCTCGCCGTGTTTCGAAACACACCTGGAGCGCCTCTCGACGATCTTGGAAATTTTTCGGCGAGCTGGCCTCCAGTTGAACTCCTCGAAATGTCTCTTTGCTCTTCGTGAAATTACCGTGCTGGGCCACCTTGTTGACGCTTCCGGAGTTCGACCAGACCCAGCGAAAGTACACGCTATCACGAGCTTTCCTGTTCCACGCTCTGTCCATGATGTTCGAAGCTTCGTGGGCCTGTGCTCCTACTTCCGTCGTTTCATCAAAAACTTTGCGGCACTTACTCGTCCCCTCACTGACCTTCTGAAGCACGACGTCCCGTTTTCTTGGGGTCCTCTACAAGCCGACGCCTTCTCTCAGCTAATTGCAGCACTAACCACTCCACCTATCCTTGCACACTTTGACCCAGATGCACCCACAGAATTGCGCACGGATGCTAGTGGGTACGGCATCGGTGCAGTTTTGGCACAGAAGCAACAAGGCGTTGAACGTGTCATTGCTTACGCCAGTCGTCTTCTATCGAAACCGGCGCGCAACTACTCGATTACCGAAAAGGAATGTCTTGCCCTTGTTTGGGCGGTTTCTAAATTCCGTCCTTACTTATATGGACGCCATTTCCGTGTTGTTACCGACCACCACACTCTTTGCTGGTTATCTTCCCTGAAGGACCCTACTGGACGACTTGGCCGGTGGGCTTTGCGCCTACAGGAGTACTCCTACTCAGTTGCGTACAAGTGTCGTCGCCTCCATCTCGACGCCGACTGCCTGTCGCGCTACCCTGTTGACCCACCGGACGAGTCAGACATCGAGCCTAGCCCCTGCGTCATGTCTGTGTCTCAGTTTCTTCGTATTGGTGACGAACAGCAGCAAGACGCTGCCTTGCGATCGCTCATTGGCCGTCTCGAATCTGCACCAAACGACGCGTCGTTCCGCATGTTCGTCCTCCTAGATGGAGTACTCTACCGTCGTAACGTCCAACCAGATGGCCCTGAACTTCTCCTCGTCGTGCCTAAACATCTGCGCGCATCGGTCCTTCGTGAGCTGCACGACGAACCCACTGCTGGCCACCTTGGCGTATCTCGCACGTACGACCGTGTTCGCCGCCGCTTCTTCTGGCGTGGTCTCGCCCGGTCTGTTCGACGCTACGTGGCCTCCTGCGAAAAATGCCAACGTCGGAAGCGACCTGCCGCACCCCCTGCCGGACTACTTCAACCACTGCCCGTGCCGACCGAACCGTTCTTTCGTGTTGGTGTCGACCTTCTCGGCCCTTTTCCCGAGTCAAACTCCGGCAACAAATGGGTCGCCGTTGCTATAGATCATGCAACCCGGTATGCTATCACTAGGGCTCTTCCGACCAGCACTGCTACGGACGTCGCCGACTTCTTGTTGCGTGACGTTATACTACACCATGGTGCCCTTCGCCAACTGCTCACAGATCGTGGCCGCGCATTTTTGTCGCGAGTAATCGACGATCTCTTGCGATCCTCCTCCACGCAGCACAAGTTGACCACCTCCTACCATCCCCAGACAAATGGTCTCACCGAGCGCCTCAATCGTACCCTCACGGACATGCTTTCCATGTACGTTTCGTCTGACCACCGCGACTGGGACCTGGCCCTACCGTACGTCACTTTCGCCTATAATTCCTCACGCCATGACACCGCCGGTTATTCTCCATTTTATATGCTTTTCGGCCGCGAACCGACCTTACCACTGGACACCCTACTTCCGGATGTTACTGCGCCGCCTAGCGAATATGCTCGTGATGCCATCGCTCGTGCCGACCACGCGCGTCAAGTCGCCCGCTCGCGGCTGTGCGCCTCGCAAGCAAGCCAGAAGCGCCTTTATGACAGCCGCCATTGCGTCGTTGCCTTCTCACCCGGTTCCTTAGTACTACTATGGTGTCCTTATCGACGTCTTGGCTTGTCCGAAAAGCTGCTATCAAGATACACGGGTTCTTACCGCATCGTCCGCCAAGTAACGGACGTTACCTATGAGATTGTTCCTGTCTCCCCGACTCTGTCTACTGCAGCTCCTCCCACCGACATAGTTCACGTGACCAGACTGAAGCCTTACTACCTCCCGTCTGACGACCGAGTTTAAAGTGCGCCGAGACGGCGCTTCTACCACCGGGGGTAATGCTACGAAGCGACCATAGTATCTGGGTATGACTCATACCATCGATGAAGAAGACGAATACGGGACTGGTTGATGCGCGGACTGTCCACCATCTTGGTTGTTGCCTGGTTAAAGCCTCCCTGTAAATACATTGTAAATAGCCGTCCTCTGTGTCTTTCTCGTAACAATATCACGCACTCCTCAAAGCGTCGGGCACTCTTGGCAGCAACACTCAGCGACAGCGTGGTTCGAGTCATTCAGGGACGATGCCCGTCGACGCCCGTGAACAGCCTAACGTACGAAGACGTCGCAAAGGTGTTGGAAGAACACTACAGCCCGCAGGTGAACGAGACTGCGGCAAGTCACACATGTTTTGTGCGGAGGCAAGGAGACAACGAGACGGTCAAAGATCTTGTCGCGGACTTGCGACGTCTTGCAAAAGACTGCAACTTCGGCAACTTTCTGGACAGAATGTTACGTGACCGGATAGTGTACGGCATACGGGACGATGAGGCCAGGCGGTTCCTGCTGACCCAAAGAAAGCTGACTGTGCAGGAAGCTGGGGAATTCGTCATGTCGTCAGAAACAGCTGACCGTAACGTCCGGTCCATGAAAGATGCAGACGGCGAGAACGACGCGGGTAACGTGCACCTGGTTCAAAGGCGGTTTAGCAGCGGACAAAGAAGAGGCAGCGGGTACGACACAGGAACACCGCGCCAGTCGTGCTGGAGATGCGCTCCACCCTTATGAAAAAAATTAATGTCCTTCTGTAGAGTCTGGTGAGTTTACGGATCAGGATCACAAGAGTCTCTAATGACTGCCTTATGACTTTCCTTATGTATTCCTGATGTTAGTCTAGTACGAATTGGCCACCGTCGTTCTATAGAGCTCCAAACGCAGAGTTTTTGATGCGCTTCTAATGAATGAGTTTCTGATACGCTTCCGATGAATGAGTTTCTTATGTGCTCTTGAGAGCTATTCTGACGTATACCTGATGTCAGTCTAGTACATATTGGCCACCGCTTTTCTATAGAGCTCCTAATGCGTGAGTTTCTAATGCGCTCCTGGCTCATGAGTTTCTGATGCACTCCTAACGCACAAGATTCTGGTGAGCTCCTGATACACTGTTATGATGTACCCCTGATGACTGCTTATTACATACTGACCACTGTTCTATAGAGCTCCTAATGCTCAAGATTCTGATGAGCTCCAGATGCATTCCTGATGTGGCTGTTACCTGATGCCATGGAAGTGAACGTCTGCATTATCGGTTCAATATGAAGACATTAACAACTTACACTCTTCACATTCATGCAAAGGCATGCTCCCGACACAGGTAGATCAATACTTTTCTTTTTGTTTTGTGGTTTACTGCAGTCCTAACGCATATGAAATGATGGAGGCATTTCGAAACAAGCACTGCAGTGACAACTAATCTATATGTAACAAGACAATGAAAGGGGCTATCTTAGTGATTTCTACATTTGCTATGGATGCACTCTCCTACACTCAGAAAAAAAACACGTGAAGAGAGGTTCACAGAAGAAAGTAATTTTCAATTTAATTTCTTGACACAGCAATAACGAAAGGCTAGTCTTGTTCCACCGATTGTATAGGTAATGCTGCAGCTAGTGCACAACCTGCAAGAAAATGTGTGAAAATTAGGCACAGCATTGAAGCATAGCAGCACAACAATACTAGTTCTCTATACTGCTTAGTGCAACAAGTGAACAGGTGGTGAAATGTAACATATACAAAAAACATTTTACAGTTGATGCCATTTTACAATGCAGTGGTATATTTTTTATCAGCTGCACTAATAATCAGTCTGAATTCAACTACCTAATCTTATTTTTGTGCAGGACAAACAGCAGTAGTACTTCGCCTTCACAAAAAGTTAAAATAACCAGCACAGTAGTGGAAACAGGCCAACACCTTCTGTATTCTCTTACAGTATGTGCCGGCTTATTTCTGCAAGCAATTGGTATATTCACACCATGCAGCTTTTTTCAAAACACAAGGCCCAGGTGATGCTGCTGCATGGAAGCTGTCCGAACAAGTATGCTTGAATGCTGATACTTTTAGCTTACAAATCACAGAAGAATCTAAACTTTGGTGTAAGATAGTGCTACATCCTTGAAATCACGAAAGGGTACCACTTACACTGAAAGGGTACTCCATACAAGCACGTAAATTACAACAGAACAGTACTAAACTTGTAACTAGCTTTACTAGAAATCACACAATGTTTAAAGTTTCACATGTCATACATATGCCTAAAGTGTCACAAGAAAATTGCCAAAAGCCCAAAAAGAAAAAAAAAACTCAGCAGGCATATAGTTTCACACATACACTGGCTGCATTCTGATTTGAAACAAAAAAAAAATGGGAAAAAAACTTGCTTGCACGTCCATTTATGCAAAATGTTACCAGTAAACTGATCTAGTGTGTGAATTGCCTTTAAAATATGAAGTTGTGTTTATACAAAGGGCAGCACAGACCAGACAGGCAATGGTTAGGCAACTGTTAACATCCAAGTGATGCAACACCAGAAGAATTCAAAAGTGCATACACAAGTCGTTTGGCTGTGCAGTGGAAGAAATGTATCGGCGAAGCCCTGTTCTAATAAAGACAGCTTTATAATGAACAAGGACACTAAAACTGCAGAGGCGTTTCACATAAGCAGGTGACAAACTTGCTTGTATGCCATCAATTGCTGCCAGAGAAAGTAAGCACAATTATCTCTCCCTCTCTTTTTTTTGACAGCAGAATATATGCACTAACTCTTCTTCGTAACCCCCTGTTGGTAGTTAGCACTGTTCCTGTTTTCCATGAGCTTTCCTTCAACCAATTTGTGCACTGCTTCAGAAGTAGATAATACTTGCACGCTTCATTCTGCTGGCAGGTCCTCGCTACCACATGGTGGTTGCAAACATATTTGAAAACGGGGGACTCACCCATGTGCGAGTATATGGGTTTCACAACTTTTCAGTGAGGTTGTTACTACTTCACGGAACTTCCCAGGTAAATATCAACAATAAAACTGCTAATTCTACATTGTATAGGTGCTCCAAAGTTACTGAAATACCTTACATACACTGCTAAAGCCCTGCTGAAGTAGATGATATAAAATCTCACTGTTTAAAATGCAGAGCTAACCAGAATTATATGTGCTAATAAAAGGTTTAAGCACATCCTGTGATAAACGGGTAGCACAAACATCAAAGGCAGAGTAGAACAATACTAAACGGACTTGTCGCATGTTTCCCCTGACTAAGAATTTCTCAAAAAGGCACAATAGCTTTCTCAATAGGTGCGAACGGTCTATAAACTTGCAGTGATTAAACAAATACCTACCACTTAAGAGGACTTGTATGGGCTTGCAAGAACATATCCATCGCCTACAGCACGCTGTCCTCTCCTTGAGCGCCTTAAGCAGCGTCATCGCTATTACTGCGTGCATACATAACCAACAACACAAAACGTTAATGAATTTTCAGAAAAAACAGAGTTCAGCAGGCACATGTAATACACAACAAACATGGTGTGTTTTGGCATAAAGGCCCTGAAATAATAAGCACACAGTGCTTTAAGAACAGGTATTAATGGACTTAAAGCTTGCTTGTACGGATACATATTGAAAAAACACCACTTATGAAACATGTACACAGAAAGCAAGAGCGAAGGGTGAGCACAGTTTGTGCATGAGTTTAGTTAGCACTGTTATTTGAAGTATTAGTGAAGTAACAGCTTCTTGCAGTTTATTGTAGGAATTCCATTGCAAACCAAATTGCACACATGTGTTTCACAAATACAAGGTCATAAATGTAAATTGCCAAGCGTATTCTTCATGTGAAGATGACTACACTAGCACTTGTACCAAAAACAATTTTTTTTAAAATTGACTGATGAGGATTACGTGTTGCATGTATATCTGACAGTTAAACTATGCAAAGAATAGTGTACTGCATAATGAATATTAGCCTTTCAGGAAAGTAATCCTTGCTGCCCTAGAGCCAGTCCACATGCACATATTGCACGCTTAAAGCATTGCTACGCTTTCATTCTTTTTTTTTCTTTATTGCGTTAACACTTCACAAAACCACCAAACCTGTTCTCCAACCTTCAGCGAACACAGTTGACATAAAATTGAAAGCCCTTTTCCAACTGACAACCTCATAAAAATAATAAAGCTGCGTTTTTACCAACTTTACTGAACACCACATCTTAGTTGCACATCGTGCAAATAGAAGCACACTTTTGGCATCAGGCTGTTTAAAACAAGTCAATGAAGAAATACGAGAACCGTAAGGCACAAGTAAGCTTCTTTAACACACGTAAATGTTGCAAGCCGTAACAGTGTGCTGCGAGATTAAAACTCCCATTAATTTCTGGAACAGTTACACGCAGCGAGGTAGTCGGAGGCGCAACTAAAATGAGACGTAAGCCACAAACCAATACTGAATGCGCGTGACACCGCTGTGTTTTTCTACCTGTGCCCCCGTCCACTCCACTGTAGTTTCTTTGCACGTTGGTTCATTTTACTGAACTTCCGGAACTTTTGTTTAATCTCCAGTGTGAAAAAGCTACGCGATGACAGAAAGGTACTAGTCGTCACGACGAAGACCCCTTTTCATGGCGACAAGGCACTGTATCAAGATGCTTCGGGAGATCATAGTACACCTAGTACAGCCAAGGAATAACAAAGCCATGACCTGAACGTTGCCCGTGCACAGGCTCGCGTAACGCAACGATTCTTGATCACCATCTTCTGGCTGGAATCAGCAGACATGGTAACCGCGCCATACAATTTTTTAAATAGTTACTCAGAAAGCAAATCCCAGCACAAACATACCTGCCATACTCAGCCCATCGTTCCGCTTTACCACGCTGTCCGGGCTATCTTAGTTGTTTCCTGCACAACAAAAGTCAAAACGCAATGAATATGCTGGTTACATAATTCAGCGGCTGTCTTGGGCTTACCGAAGCTGGGCATCCGCTGTGCACTCTCAGCTATGGGGTCAATAATGTAGACATTCGGCGACAGTCTCGTCAAACGTCGGAGGCTCGGGCTAGTGTACTACCGCAGTCACTGCTGCGACGCGCGCTGCGTGACGATGAACGCTCACCAACGAATAGCACAATCAACTTGAATAACACATACACCATTGTGGTAAAAACGCAGCACTGAGCGCGGTGACAAAGTTGTCCGGCCGTTGTGGCTGCCGTAGACGATGACGACGCAGCGTCCGCCGATGACTACATACCCGACAACGTTCCGGCCCACAGCATATATGCTCTCGGCGACTATCAACGATGATAAAAGCATAATAAGCGCGCATATTAGCGATAAACATGGTAAATACACAAGCACCGAACAAGCACGTTGCTCCCACTCGCTGCGCCAACAGTACTGTTACAACAGCTGCCTTACGTTGAAACGTAAAACTACATAGGTGGCGGTAGTGTAGTGTTATTATAAAGAAAAGTTTTGTTTTTAAACCAAAATGTACTCGCAATCTTCCACGTAAGTTTGGGCACGTTTGCATTATTTTCCCGCTGTTTGCATACAGTTCACAAATGCATTTTTCAGTTTGAGAAATGAGCGAGTGACAACAGAGTACCAACTTAGGACATACTTTATCTAAAACAACACGAACACTAAAAAATTTCGTCCTACCGTCCTTTTTTCTGTGTGCGTGTTTAACCGTGTTTTTATCTTCAGCACTTAGCGATACCCATAGAGTTTCTTACTTACACACTAGAGAGAAATCTGGCGCTAGTGTCTATGGCGACTCGTTCAGCGGCGCTTCAACCACCATGGGAATTATGGGAAGTACAGGCTTCGGATCTGCTTCGGATGGATTTCGTTCTTGAGACTCGCGACGATTGTTTTCTGAGCTTTAAACAAAAATAAAAGGAAATATTTCCAATTAATACTTGCTTTTGCCTCTCATCATCATCATCATCAGCCTGTTTAGGTCCACTGCAGGACGAAGGCCTCTCCCAACGATTTCCAATCCACCCTATCCTGAGCGAGTTGGTTCCACTTTATGCCCGCAAACTTTTTAATTTCATCGCTCCATCTAACCTTTTGCCTACCTCTGTTGCGTTTTCCCTCTCGTGGTATCCATTCCGTCGCTCTTACTGTCCACCTATTATCCTTCCTCCTCATGACATGTCCTGCCCAGGTCCACTTCTTTCTTTTAATTGATAAGATAATATGGGATACTCCTGTCTGTTCTCTGATCCATTCCGCTCGCTTTTAATCTCTTAGCGTTACCCCTATCATTTTTCTTTCCATTGCACGTTGCGTGCTCCTTAGTTTCATCTCTAGTTTTTTCGTTATTCTGCACTGTACGTTAGTACTGGGAGAATGCAGTGATTGAATACTTTTCGCTTTAATGAGAGCGGTAAGTGTCCGGTCATGATTTCGTAATGCCTTCCGAATGCGCTCCAGCCCAGCCTTATTCTACGGAGAATTTCATTTTCCTGGGTAGGAGTTCCTGATATTAACTGTCCCAGATATACATATTCGTTTACACATTGTAAGGGTTCATTGTTGATTTTAAATTCTTGTTCCTTAGCTAAGCTATTGAGCATAACTTTGGTCTTTTGCCTATTCATTTTTAATCCGATTTTAACGCTTTCCCTGTTTAGGTCATCAATCATGTTTTGTAATTCGTCACCATCATTGCTAAAGGGCACAATGTCGTTTGCAAATCTTAAATTGTTTAGATATTCTCCGTCTATTCGAATGCCCTTTTCTTCCCAGTCTAGACGTTTAAAGACTTCCTCTAAACATGCAGTGAATAGCATCGGGGATATTGTATCTCCCTGTCTCACACCTCTCCTGATCGGGATTTCTCTGCTTCTCTCATGTAGGAGTAGTGTGGCTGTGCAATCTTTGTATATGTTGTTTATGGTTTTCACGTATACGCCAGGCACCCTTTGTCGATGTAGAGCTTCTAGAACTGCTTGTATTTCTATGGAGTCAAATGCTTTCTCGTAGTAGATAAACGCCATGTGAAGAGGTTTGTTATATTCCGCGTACTTCTCAATTACAAGGTTGATAGCGTGGCTGTGGTCCATTGTCGAGTAACCTTTCCTAAAACCAGCTTGTTCTCTCGGTTGGTTAAAGTCGAGTGTTTCTCTTATCCTCGTAGAAATTACCTTTGTAAATAGCTTGTATATTACTGGGAGCAGGCTGATTGGTCTGTAATTCTTTAAGTCCTTTATGTCACCTTTCTTGTGGATAAGGATTATATTATGTAACATATAAGGATTATATTATGTAACCTCTAGTATGTAACAACTGATTAAGTTGTTTGCATAATTGTGAAGTTGAAGGAAAGCAAAGACAAATTTTGCCACCAGGGTATGCATCATTCGACAATTTTGCTCTAGATGTGGCGCCACGAAGTAATTAATTATGTTTTTGCATCAGTGTAAACAAACATGTGTGTTTCCCTCTGAAAGATACGCAGCATGCATTGATGGAAATAAAAACAATGTCATATTTAGTGAGAAGTGTTGAGCTTTTAAGAGAAGCACTTAACATATCGTCTGCTTCGGCGTCTGCTCCGTCCGATCTGAACCGCGAGCGTTTCTCGCAGACGGTGTCGCGAAATGCACGCGTTTGGTCTTTTAACAAGGTTTCTAAAGACTACCGATACAGGTGACTGTTTCAACGGCTCAGGCGGCAACTGGATACCTGTGACCTCCTGACAGGTGTTTTTTTTTTGTTTCGTTACCGATTACTTGCTGACTGAAGCGCGCGCGCTGCTTGTCGTGCTTTGCGCGTATCCACTATGCAACAGCAGGCTGCAGCTTGGACGTAGCAGCCCTTCGTATCACAAGTGTGTGTTTACGATTAAAACGAATTCTTTTCACCGGTGGGTAGATCGAATTTGCCGACGCAAGCATCTCCATGCTGTGCCCGCCCTTTTCAATACACCGCCGCATCACGGCAAGAATGTACATGAACGCGGCTTGAACGCCCACGTTAGAAAGCTCGCTTTTCGCGCAGGCTTTCTATCGAGAGTGCACCAGACCACTAACGAGAAAATACCGAGTGGCGAGCATAATGAAACAGGCTGGCGGAATCGCGTCATGTGGCAATGCAACGCTGGTTTTTCGCCATTGTGTGTGCACTAGCTTTGGCTGTAGTCGAGGCTGTTTATCTTTCTAGCTTTTGTTTTTCCCGAGTGCGTTGCACGCCTCGAACAACCTCGCGGCAAGGTACGCGGGAAACAAAACCAAAACTGCAGAAGTAAAAGGCTTGTGCCCAGTTCGCAAGCCCACGCGAACCAATCCGAAGCCTGTACTTCCCATAATTCCCATGATGGTTGAACGATCGCAGCGCCAGATGACCCTCTAGTTAATAGTAAGAAACTCTATGGCGATACCCAAACGCTCCACCTAAGGTAGCACTTATCTCTGAGTCCTAAGTCTGATACGTCATTGCCGATCTTGAAGGCAATGCTTTGTGTACTCCAAGCGTCAAATTTTTGTTTCACAGCGACATGGCGGATGAACGAAGGGTTTGATTACTTTCACCGTGAGTTGGTAGGTGGGTTTATAGGTTCATAGCGGAATAAGACGTGTTGTATGCAGCCCATCCGGCAGCACGGTTGAGCGGGAAATAAAGGGGGTGAAAGGCTTGCTATGCTGCGCTAGAGAAGAAGGGGGTGGGGGTGAAAGGGAGTTATGCTGTGGTGGAGAAGGGTGCGTCTGTGAGGGGGAACGCGTCGTGCACGTGCTTGCTTGCCCCCTCCCCTTAAGAGTGATGGTGAGGAAGGAGAAGGAAGGAGTGTGGGACGGGGGCTGGGGGGAGAGAGAGAGGGCGTAGGTCGCATGACTTTGGAGCCCCTTTGAAGACGTTCTAGACATACGGAAGAAAGATCACCGCGAGATTCAGCATCATGCTTTGTGGCTAATGACCAGCTGTTTTTGCATATCCGACCATTAAAGGGGTCGTGAAAAGAATTTGGAGATGTCGGTTTGTAATTTTCACTGCTTAAATACGCATTCGACAAGCCGATTCCGAAATACTTCGGTGAAATGTTCAGTGCACATTTAACAACACACGTTTTAAATCTCAGCTTTCTTGCGCTCCCGAATCGACTGTGCGACACTACCGGCCGGCGTGGTACTATTTGGTGACGTTGAGTTAATATTTTTTAAGTTCAAAGGCACAGTGATCTCGCGTTTGCTCTAAAGGAATCGATTTACTTGAAAGCTAGAAAGAAAGAAATTACTTGGAAACCGAGCGGTGCCACCATTCGGAAGAAAAGCGGCAGCACGGTTTGTTTTCCCATGGCCTCCGAGGGCGCGCCAATCTCGGAGGTATGACGGCTACTAAGATGACGTCATCTGCAGAGTTGAGGGGAATGCGCGCAGTGAAACCGAAACCGCGTTTTTATCTCTCTAAATCAACGCACACGGTGCAACGGAACAATGCATATTGTTGATTGGAGGGTCAGGATCCCGAATACGCACTTAGTACAAAATGTCCAGAAAACGTTTCACGACCCCTTTAAAACTCGATATATGGGTCGGATATGGGAATACTATAGACTGTCCTAAATTTGTACATTACCCTCAACATCAACGCTTTGATCGCCTTTCGTATGATCGCGACTGGGACTTGCTTAGTGAATGTGCTCTGCCTCGAAATTTAATTAATTTCCAACACGATTTAGAAGTGCGTTGGAATGCAAACTGGTTATAGTTCGAAATTTTTCAACATTACGGCGGGATCTCTTTATGATTGGTCGCGACGTGTTTTTACGTAAGGAAGTGGAGTTCAAATCCTTGAATACTTATGTATTCAAGGATTATTAAAGGATTTGAACTCTACTTCCTAACGGCAAAACACACACACAATGACTTCAAGTGACAGAATTCTGTTACTTGAAGTCACTGTGTGCGCGGTCATTTGAGTGCATAATGTATACGTGATCCTAAAACACATTAGTCATTGCTACTCATGCATATTTCCTATGCTTAACATACATGTCAACTGCGCGTACATGCACATTGTCATCAATTTTAGATTTCTTACTGTAACACGATTCGAAAGTGTTATGGAATAGGTGCTCTTTAGCGTTTAGGACAACTGAAAGACAAAAGTTAAATGTTTATACGTGTAATAAACACTGCGGCATATTCACATTTCGTTTTTGTTATGTGTTTTGACATTAGGAAGAGCAGTTGAAACTCTGACTACTTCGGTCATTTGAGATTTTCATGTGCATTGTCATTTGAGTGTCTAATGCATGCGTAATGCTAAAACGCATTAGTCCTTGCATTTCTAATGTCAGTCTAATGTCACATTAAGAATTCATTAGGTTGACATCAGAAACTCAATTTTCATTTCCATAAGGGCAACCACTCGCAACACGAATGTGAGCATGTCGGGAAGGTGTGCCGCAATTGCGGCACTAAAGGACACTTGGCTAGGATGTGCCAGCGCAGGCGCAGTGGCCTGCAGGGATCGTGCGCGCTCGGAGAGCTGTCGGACGGAGAGGACAGTAAGGAGGAAATGCTTTTCGCTCTATCCGCCCAGAACAACGTTGACCGGGCAAGAACGCGGCGCATCGAACGGAGCCTTGTCTGGGGCGGCAGGACACTGCGGATGCTGATCGACACGGGTTCATCAGTTAGCGTGATTCCAGAAGACATCTTCAAGAAAAACCGTAAGTGGTGGCCCAGACTAGGAAAAACGCCACTTCGGCTATCTTGCTTCCTCGGTCCTCTTCCAGTGGTCGGAAGAGTCGTCATGAGCGTCGAACACAAGACGCGAGTGAATAGTTCGCTCGTGGTAGTGGATTGTTACAGACCACTACTGTGCGGCGGAAACACTATTCAAGCTTTCCGTGAAGCTGGTGTGTCACTTTTAGAAGAAAGGGCTCTTCCTAGTGTCTATGCACTGCAGGCTGAAGTTGACTTAACCCTTTGGGCCCTGGTGTCCTCGAACGAGGACAAGAACAAAAAGGGTGTTGCGTACGCTACTAACAAGAAAAAAGAAACTGTAACCCAGCTTGTATAACTCGCAAAACGTCTGCAGTGGAATTGACATCAGCTCTCACATGATCGCGTTCGTCAGAGCAGCAGCGAGGAACAACAAAGGTGGAAGACGACGAAGTGGACGCTGGGCCAAGTAAGTGCGCTTTTTGATATTTTTTTACTCACGAGGCACTGCAATTGTTGCGATGAGAATTTAGCTGGACATTTTTAACTTCATATAGAAGATATAATCAGTCAAGGCATTCTCGGGGAATGGGCACTTCAGTGACTGCGTGCATAAAAGTGTCTGTCCTCATTTGAGGACATGAGGGCTCGGAGGTTGCCGCGCTTCGCGGGTGACGGTGTGGCGTCTCATGGCAGTACCGCTGCTTTTGCTTATATTTCATGTGCCGGAATGAAACCTTGACTCTTCTATACAGCGACGAGAGCCCGTAGGCCGCGATAGGTGGCGTTCGAAGACGCGGATGAAATGTTAGCCCAATTGAAAAATGGCAACCTATCGTACGTCGGGGACAGTGAAGATGAGGAAGACGCCGGTTCAATTTAGAAGAGGCTGGCAGCAATGACTGCTGCGCACTTGAAACTCGGGAAACGTCAGATGAGTTAGACGAGAAACAAGCGAGCCAAGAAATGTCGCGATTGAAAGTTGCGAGGGCAAGCCAAGAATCAAGTGTGAAAAGTGCAATGTCCACCTCTGCCTGAATAATCGAAGTAACTGCTTCAAGGAATTTCACGTCCATCCCTGAAGGCTACACACGTTGCTAGAAACTATTTTGTTGGATCAAATTACGTGCATAAGATGGGAAATAAAGCGTCACACAAACATTCGCTTTTGCCTCCCCTGCAACCATTAGGCCCTGATGTCCTCATTTGAGGACATGGTCCAAAATTTTACATTAGGCTAACCAAGCATATTTTATAAACAGATACCAGTTTTTTATGGTGTAAACAAGCAGAATATCACAACTAAAAAAATTAATGAGCGATACAAAAATTCCAGGGCCTAAAGGGTTAAAAGGGCTGCTGGAAGAGTTCAGACATATTTCAAGATGTGCTCGGCTGTAGCAAAGGTCCGCCCGTCCAGCTGTACAATAAAGAAGGGGCCGTGCCACGGTTTTTGAAGGCCCGCCCGGTGCCCTTCGCGCTTCGCAAATCAGTCTCAGCAGCAATCGACCGCGTCGTGCAGCCAGGCGTCCTATCTCCGGTGAGCGTTTCCGAATGGGCTGCTGCTGTCGTACCAGTGGTGAAGAAAAATGGAGACATCAGATTGTGCGGTGATTTTACGCTCACCGTGAATCCGGCCACTCACCTGGAACAGTAGCCTTTGCCTAAGGTGGATGATATTTTTGCCGCGCTTTACGGGGGAGAAGTATTCACTACACTGGATTTGAGAAATGCCTATAACTAGCTCCCGCTTGAAGAAGAGGCGAAGACGATGACTGTCATCAATACGCACCAGTGCTTGTACCCGTACAACCGACTAGCCTTCGGCATCTCGTCGGCTCCCGCACTGTTACAGTGGCGCATTGAGTCGTTATAACGGGACTTGCCAAGAGTACGTGTATACCTAGACATCATAATCGCCGAGAAAGAACGGGACACGTCCACGCTTCGGCAAGTTTTCCAGAGACTTCGCGACAGTGGCCTCCAACTGAACAAGGCCAAATGTTGGTTCCGTGAAAAAGTGCAGTTTCTGGGGCACAAGATTGATGCGACCGGCCTTCACCCACTGCGCGACAACCTCAAAGCCATAACAGCTGCTCCTAGGCCAGAATCGGTAAGCCAACTGAAGTCCTTTCTGGGGCTCGTAACCTATTACTCGAAAACCTTGCCGAACTTGGCCACGATCTTGCCTCCGCTCTATCGCTTACTGGTCAAGGGAGAATGGTGGCACTGGAAAAAAGAGCATCAAAGAGCTTTCGAGTAAGCGAAGCGCACCTTGTTAAGGGCGAATTTTCTGGTTCACTACGATCCGCAGAAAGAGTTGCGGCTGGAGTGTGATGCTTCATCAGATGGTTTAGGGGCAGTATTATCGTTCCGCCTTGACGGCGTGGATCACCCGATAGCATTTCGTTGGAGAACGCTGACGTCAGCAGAGCGCAATTATTCCCAAATAGAGAAAGAAGCGCTGGCTTTGGTGTTTGGAATTTGCAAATTCCACGATTTCTTGCTGCGAAACCGTTTCACGCTGGTGACAGATCATAAGCCATCAACGGGCTTTTCCACCCCAAGCCCATCCTGCAGATGGCGGCAGGCCGAATTCAGGGTTGTGCACTCCTTCTATCAGCTTACCAGTACAATCTAGAATACCGCAATGGAACACACAACGGTAACGCAGATGCCCTCAGTCGCTTGCCTTTGCCAGGGGACCATGAACGTGGAAGTCAAGAAGTGACCGAATACCTACTGTATACGCAGGGTTTGAGTGCACTTCCGTCTAACCAAATGATTGCTTTGACCCAGGAGGACAGCACACTTCGGCAAATCCGGGAGTGGATCGAGCAGGGCTGGCCATCACATCTTACAGGGCAGCAGCAACATCTGCAACCGTACTTCACCTGCCGACATGAACTCGTCGTGAGCCATAGCCCCCTTTTACTGGGCTCATCGTGTGATCGTGCCAGAGGCAGCCCGGCAGTGCCTACTCAACGAGCTGCACGACACGCACCCAGGTGTTGGGGCCATGAAGAGGCTCACTCGCACGCTGTTCTGGTACCCTGGATTAGACAAAGATATTGAAAAGCTGGTGCAAAACTGTCCTCAATGTGTGCAAGGGTGGTCCATGCCTGCGGCGCAAGTACCATCACCGTGGCCTAAAACGGGAAAGCGGTGGTTTCGAGTTCACATGGATTATGCAGGTCCTGTTGACGGGTGCCTAATTTTTGCCCTAGTTGACGCAGAAACAAAGTGGATAGAGGCAATGCGGCTGAAAACAGCTACCACAGACACAACTATTCACTTGCTTAGGGAAATTTTTGCTCGTTTTGGTATCCCGCACTGTGTGGTTTCCGACAACGGCTCCCAGTTTTCGAGCGCAACGATGGCAAAGTTCAGGCGTGAAAATAGCATACGCCATGTCAGGACGGCGCCGTACCACCCGCAATCAAATGTGTGACGTGCCGTAGTGGCCGTCGGATTTCTATGGGTTCCGAGGCGGCGTAAGAAAGACGTCCGAACACATTCGAGACCAGAAAGGGACTGCCTGACCCTTTTTTTTATTCGCCGAAGCTCCACGAGCACGCGCGAGCTTGGCGCCAATCCTCTTCATTTTCTTTGCGCTAAGGCGCGAGACACGCACCGAGCGTCGCCTGTTATCGCTCGTCACAAAATGAACTAGCGGAGCGAGCGGTTCGAACAATAAAAGAGGGCCTCAAGAAAAACAAGCGCGGCAAATTGCAAGAAAAATTGTCTCGTTTTCTGTTTCGTTACGGGTCTACGCCTCTCAAGAGTGGCAAATCACCAGTACAACTGCTGCTGGGATTCTAGCCCCGGACAAGATTGTCCGCCCGCTTTCCAGCAGGGGAAGTGCCTGCAGAGGCCGAAAATACCCGAGAACAACCTTCGTCGGCCAAAACGCCACCACTTTTCCCATCCGGAAAGCCCATCTGGTCCCTCCAATTTCAACAAAGGCAGAAATGGCTGCCAGGGACGGTAATAGCAACGGAAGACAATCGGATGGTGAAGGTGGAGACCATCCTGGGAACCCAGCGCCGGCATGTCGATCAGCTGCGGGCACGGCTGACGTCAACCACGCCGGAAAAGAACACATCGAGGATGAGCGCCAGTTTAGCGGAAACTCAGCCGGACGCAGACGCTCGAGAAGTCAGAGCAACATTGAACTCCAGTCCAGCGACCCCTCAGTCACCCGTCTCCACGCGAGAAACCTGGGCGCCGGAAGCAGTCCCAACTCTACTCCGCCGTTCAACGCGAACAAGACGCCCTCCGGAACGACTGGGCTTTTGAAGCGGAAAGAGATGCAGCATCGTCGATAAACCGCTATCACCCGCACGTTTACTTATCACTTGTTAGCAAGCCCCGTTGTACTCGGTCACAACGCTTGTCGGGACTCACGTGGTTTTCACTCTATAAAAAGGCCAAGTGCCAAGCAATAAACAGTTCAGCTCGTGTTGCTACTACACTCTAAGCCGCAAATGACGAAAAGGGGTCTGTGGTTCGTCCTTTTGGGGGGGTAAATGCATTGCCACAACCATTACTCCCTAAAGGACCAACGATTCGTCCCTCGGGGACTAACTGCGAAGGGACGAATTGTTCATCCCTTAGCAGTTACTCCTCAGGAGACTAACGGTTGCTCCTCACACTTGCTCCCTCAAAGGACTAAATGTTCATCCAACCAGATGCTCCCCCCCAGACTGAGTTCATTCCATAGGACTAATTGTTCCTCTTCACACATGCTCCGACCAGACTAAATGTTCATCCCATAGGACTAAAGCTTCCTCATTACACATGCTCCCACCAGACTAAATGTTCATCCCTGCAGATGCTCCCCCTTTCCCACAGAGCAACTGTTCATCCTGTTGGTCGAACAGTTTAAACTGGCAAAACCTGGTTTTCAGGGATGAATTGTTCCTCCACTGAGGGAAATAATTCATCCTTTAATATCACATGGCTTTTCGTCTCCATCGGCCTAGGCCTCTGGCTGCATGCAGCAATTGGTGAAAATGACAACTAAAAAGGAAGGGTTTGAACATAATTTATTAAATAAACACAAATGGTCTGCCACCTTACTTCTGCAGCAAGGTGTGGGCAACACGTTTGTTATTGTATTGACATGTTTTATAATTCAAATGTCTTTTGTAATACAATCACAAATGAATACTTGAGTTGCTTTACTGATAATGGCCTAATTTGCCATGTGCTTCCAAACGATGACAACTACAAAGTGGCATTTCAGAAAAACGAGATCACACATGTTCACACACACAGCAGTCCGTGTGAACATCTAGGCGCTCGCAAATCTTCTCTTCTTCGTGCAGCAGTTAAGATTACAGAGCATCGAAGGAAAGTGTACGCGATCGCATGTGCGCCGACACAGCTGGACCGACACAGCTGGGCATGGCACGTCGGCGGAGCTAGCATACATCAAGGACCACTGTCAACAAAATGTGGTTTTACTAAAGTGAAGTTTTATTGAAAAGGGAACCAAGCGACAGTAGCGAGTAGCGGGAACAGAGCCCAGCGGGACAGAAGAAAAGTACACGCACCAAGCACGAAGGGGTACCAAAATGAGCCGGAAAAACCCACGCGGTAAATGGGAAAACCGTACACGTTTAATTAGAAAACAATGAATTACAGTACCTAGAAAGAGATATCCGCAACAGACTTCGTTCACGCACTGCGCACAGTTCGTTCGTTTAGCACACACTGCCCGTTGGTCTACTTCGTCGTCGCAAAGACATCGCTATTTTGCAGTTGCCTCCGTAGGACCACACTGGAATGCCGACACAAACACCTACACAGGAATACAGCGTCCACATCTCGGTGTTCTCCGCACACGCGGAGTGGAGATAAAGCACATGGTCACTCGCAAACGCACGTACACTGCCGAGACACCGCTCGGTGTTCTCCGCACATGCGGAGTGGAGATAAAGCACATGGTCACTCGCAAACGCACGTACACTGCCGAGACACCGGCAAACTACGTTGACGAGACATTCCAGCGCACACCCCGTACGACCAGTCCGACCCACGCGAATGACCCCCTTGCTCCCCTCCTTTTTCATTGTCCCGTGCAGCTGTGCGCCTGCTTACAAAAGAAAACACACAAAAAATGCGTTTAGCCTCGCTCCCATGTCACTCACTTACTCGGAGCGAAAGACGCGCTTGGAAAGGCTGGGCTTCGCTCTGCTGGGCGGCTGGATGTACACGCATTTCCCAGAAGCACTTGCGCGCCCACGGGTGGCGCTGCGGTGCTTGAAAAAGGTCTATTGTAAAAAAAAGTAGCCTGCGTGTATCTGCTGCGGATTCATATTCATAAACTTGCGTCTGCAGTAGGCACACACAGACTACGAGCATAACAAGCACATGACCTCAATAGGTACGCACAACACTGCATACTAGGGGCATGAGAAAGCATGCAATGGGAGGAAAAGAAAAGACTACGAGCGCTACAACGTCCTGCATGTTTTACATCTTCACGATCTACACACACACACCGCTAAGATCAAGGTAAGATTCCAACGAAAAGAATAAACGTCTCCCACGTGTGCCTCTTTGGTAAGAAAATCGAAAGGGCCAGAGGGTTAAAGAAAAAAAAACACCACGCAAGAAAACCCTATTAACAAAACATACAAGGAGAATGAGCAATACTTAACCCGCGATTAGAAGAGATAGGAAGTCCGATGAACAGTAAGAGTACTTGCTAACACGTGGTCTTATCCGTGGCGTGCGAGCCGATAATCCATAGAAAAATCAACGGGCTGTCGATTCCTCGCTACACTGATCTCTGCTGAAAACTGTTGGGCTCGTTCGGCGTGTCCGTGTGCTTGCAGAAAACACCATCTTAGTAACATCACCCTTCGGCCGCCCTATTCACACCACGACCGCGCCCGCACACTTCTCAAAAATTCTGCCGCATGTTGACAGTGTCCTGTCGCCACCACTGACTGCAACGCTGGGAAGGCTACGCAAGTAGTCCGTAAAGAAAAGGAGAGGTGTATCGCTCCGACACACAAATGAGCTACACAAAACAGACTCGCGCGTTTCGATTGATTCCCCTGCAATTACGAGCGTGTTTTGTTAAGCTGATCAGAACTATATTATGACGTGAGGCTGCGACCGAGGCATTTATTGTTTTTCGCTCCCGCAAGCAACGGACTACTTTTTGGGCGCGGAAATACACAGAGTAAACACAAGCACCATCTTTTACAGCGCTGCACGTGCAGGCACGCACCGCGACTGCCTACCGTGACTAACTTGATGCGAGTTTCGGTACAGAAAGGGGCTCGCCGTCTGCGCCCCTCAACCGGAGGGGTGGACGCTCTCCTATGGACGCGTTCTTGTTTGTGCTTTTTGCAAATTGCCCCTGCTCCCTCCAAAATAAAGTTGTTTCTACCTCTACCAGCTTCCCTTGACTGGTACATGAAAGTTTTACGTGCCCTCAGTAGTTGATAAGCGTGACAGGCTTTATCCGTGTTTTTATCTTAGTTGCACAAATTCACCTCCTCTCTCGACCAATATACGATGCAGCATATATCAACGAAATTCATAGCTCGACGCTAATTGGTTCATTGTACTAAATATTGGATAGCACGGATTCGACCGTTGGACTGTTTGCTTCAGTGTGTTTTTTTTTGTCTATTGTCCTGTGTCGAATTCGCAGTGTCCAGTTCTTCTGAATGTAGCGGAGGTCTCCGTATTAATTCTAACCACCAGGGCCCTCTTGATGTGCTCGAGGACACATTGCACAAACGTTCGATTTCCGTGGGGCAGTACTGGGGTTCCTTTATTTTATTAAAGTTGTTCTCTCTCTGCCCCCGCAACTCCACCACCACATGGAATGTAGCGGTTGCGACAGACAATCGCAACCACGACCTCGTGCTTCGCTGCAGCAGGCCACGACCACTTAGCCACCGGCGGTGGATAAAGAAACAATTGCATATGCCGAATCATAGGCCAGAGGGACTAACAGCGACGCGTAGAGAGACGAAGTGCCACCGTTCATCCATCAGTTAGTCCCTTTGAAAATAAGGACGAAACATTTCGACCATGAGATTTGCGCACGGCACGCATCGTTTTCAGTTACTCTCTCCCCAGACTAACCGCTGGTCGCGAGGACTAACTGCAGCGGTTACTCCGGTTTTCGTCCTTTGCGGCTTAGAGTGTACGTTGCGTCACCTCAGCTCCGACGGAAGAAAACCAAGAGCCTGACGACGATTTGCACATCGAGGGTTGGGAGAACCTTGAAGCTCGAGCTTCGGTGCGAGATTTCATCACCGCGGACGAAACGTAGCGACCTGTGGGCTGCGATCCATCGAAGAATTGGTTGACGAGGCAAAAGATACCGAGTCTGAGAGTGATCGTGAAGCTACCGGCGAGTGTGATCTCCTACCGTCAATGGGGGAAAACCTTGACGCCCTCGATGTAATACGTCGCATCGTAAGAACCGGCAGCGTGAGTGAAGAGACCGCAGCACGGTTTTATTCCTTTCAGACGGCTTTGTTGAGGGACAGCGAAGTTAAACAAGTTCAAAAGAACACCATGGACTTTTTCAGCAAGAAGTAGTTGTCCCCAATAAAGTTCTTGTTCGTCTTCATGATCAGCTTTAACTTGTTTGGGCTGATATGAATTCGGGATGATACGAATATTTTACGTGCTCCCTACGAATCCGGATCATCTAGATTCTACTGTATTCAGATTGCTCCTAAAGGTGCTAGTTTTACTTCACATATCATGCATTGCTGCCGCGTTCATTGCTTCGCACTTCTGGCGAGACTGATTTTTTTTTGTCACAGCTTCCAGATACCGCTTCCTGAAGACGTTTTTGAGATACCATTTTTCATGACTCTTCTGGGTGAACAGGAAAGGCACCATAGCAAGTCACACCGTAGCTTCCGCTTTTCACTATTATCCCGTTTACAAATCGTTCGTGAAGAATAAATATGCAAGTATAATGCCAATTTTCTTGGTATCCTGCACAGCATATTGTCACGGTGCATAATGCATACCACGCACGATAGTGGGGCATAGGTTTAGAGGAGAGGAGAGATAGCCAGCAGTTGAAGACGAAGGCGATCATGGCGATCATGACGATGGATGAGCCAGTAAACAAGTAATCTCTTGCATCAATGTTTTATGTGTCTCGTTGCATCTTTCCACCAGGAGAAGGGGGGGGGGGTGCTGAGGCGAGGTAGGGAGAGAGAAAGCGGACGGCGGAATCCAAAAATTCTTCATCGGTGTCAGTCCAGGTGGTGTTCATGACCAGGGTGGCACGTTGCCACAGTGAACGTAGCGCACATTCCTTGCGGTGGCGTACGAACTTTCTCAAAATACGGGTGGTTGAGGTGAACTGGCGCTTGGCAGGGGAGAAGCCATTGTCTACAACCTCGAAATGGAGGTTCATCGCGCGGCCCAAGAAACATGGCGCGGCATTTTGGGCCTTGGCCAATGCGCGGCGGCAAGCAGATGGAGCTTCATTTTCAATGACAAATTTCGAGGACTGAAAACCATGCTCTGCAGCCTGTTGTTTTCCGTCGAATACCTTCGGAGCCGTCAGCTGTTTTGTCATGCGTCCCCGCGCGGCGATAATGTGGTGGAGGCACCAGTGTCGCACGGTTTCCCCTTGAGCGTCCTGCCCTGCTTCAACGCTAGATGTGATATCGATGGTAGTGATCACATGGCACTCTGTTTGGGGATTCGATTATGACTTGCAAATGGTCCGGTTCATGGTCTGGAAGCTCGCTGTAACTTTCGCTGACGTCGTGGCTTAGAATCACAAGTCTCCGAAGTGCCTTATTGGACACTCTCTATGAGTGGTGCTAGCTCCAATGATAGTTCATCGGAAGCAGCGATCGTTGGCCTCACTAGACGTTTTTCTAGGAAGTGATATCCTCTACATTTTTTTCTTCCTTCTGCGCCTTCTATGTAAGCATGCAGCAGAGGCGTCAAAGTTATTGTTGCCCGTGGAATCCTGAAGCGGCTCTTCCCACTCGTATTTATTCCTAGCAAACATGTCACTGACTTCCCGTTCGCCTTCCATCTCCTCACACACGGCAGTTTTCCCAGCAAGCTCGTCACACACGTCCATTCTGCCGTCAAGTTCGCCCTGTCCGTTTGCAAAGAACGCTTTGCACCAGTCGTCTTTCCCTACAGCTTTACTCTCCGCCAAAAAGGAAAGCATTTGTTCACTTGGCGCGGTGGCGTTGATTCGCGCTATCATCGCCTCCCATTTGCGATCGAACGCTTCCAAAATCTTCACTTCACCACTTCTTCGTTTGAGCATTCCATGTCGTCGAATCCCACCGCTGCCACCAAATGTAACGAACACAATTTACACACGACTAAGACACCCATGAAACACCGCTTTATGAACAGCCATTACTTCGGACACCGCCGCTGTAATTCTTCCTTCTCGTCTTCCATCATCCACCGACTATCATGAGCCCTTACCCCACAACGATTATTTTTGCCACGTTACAATATATGACACACTGCACGTTGCGCTCACACATTTCATTTCGCCATTCCAAACGAGGATGTAGAGGATGTCTGTTACTTCTAGCGAACTGGAAACTGTAGGCGTCCTTTTTGGGCATCCTGTTTTGCACTCCAGCAAAAGCTGAAACACCTATTTTGAGGAGTGACCCACATTAAAGATTCGAGTGAGTGAGTGAGTAAGTGAGCAAGCGAGCGAAGCTTCACTGGTTCCAGCAAAGCGTGACTCCTCGCTCGGCTGATGCCACGATGGCACCGACAGGTCTGCCCTAGGTCTAGCCGACTGGTCTGGTTACAGGCGCGCTGGATTTGTTTTTGAAAGATATGGGAGCTCGCAGGAGCGCGTCCCACTCTTGCTTGGCGAACTCTGAGCCCAACGGCCCACGTTTCTGAAGAGAGAGAGAGAGAAAAATCCAAAGACAAAACAAGGAGGTTAACCATAGGAGATCTGTTGCCTACCCTGTACTGGGGAACGGGAAAGGGGAATGAAAGATGGAAAGGAGAGAAGACAGCTGAGGCACATATCAACATCACTGTCACTTGGTATTTCCGAAGCACCCGAGACAAAGTCGCGCGCAAATAATTCGGGTAAACGTTAGGCACGAGCTTTAATGACCATGCTGACCTAGGATCGGGCGACTCTCACCCCGGACACAGGGTTGTGACCCACAATAAAATGACTGAATTCTTTTACTTAGAGATAAGGCTCTCCTCGCCGTCTCATTGCAAGCTAAGCGAGCTTCAGACGGCCAGGCTCACATTTGTCCAGACCAGTTGCTGCACAAGTATCATTTGACACTCGGGAGAGTGTCACTCGACCTTATACTTTGGAGTTACCCGCAAGAGCCCGGGAGGTCGGTCTCAGCCAAGAGAGGGTTCGGGCGCGTGCCTCTCCTGAAGTGCTCATGTTTGACAAATCTAGGTCCTCGAAGAAAGATCATGTTACGCATGCTTCTTTATTATTTGGAATAATTAATGAAGGTAAAACATCCCTTTCTGTCCCAAACAGCTATATTTTGTGGTATTTCCTGATCGCTATACTCGCGGGTGTTCGGCTCTCCTGTAGCATACTGAAGCGAAGGTTTAGGCTAGCTTGCGTCGTCATGAAGAAGACGCGAAAAGTGGAGCCTCGCGAAAATTAAGAGTCGCCAAACGTTTTTTTTTTCAAAATTTTCTACGGTGTATGTAACCGAAATCCTGGATCTTTAATCTATAGTAGGAGCTGTTTCCTTTCTTCATATGGGCTGATTTAGAGCAATAGAAAAACGCGGTTTCGATTTCCTAGCGCGCGCTCTACTCAATCGTGCAGCGGACGCCATGACTGCAGTTTCTGAATCACTCCTTCAAAAATTCAAGCGTGGAACGAGAAGCACTGCGGCCGAGGTTCACCAGAAGGCCCCTAGGCCTCAGGTCGTACCCTATATCCATAAGCTTTACCACAATCTCAAGAAGGTGGCAAAAGGGCACGGTGTGCCTATTCGTTTCTCTGCCCCAAACAAGCTGGGAAAGTTCTGCCCACGTATTTGCAACGCAAACAAACGTGGAAGCCAGAAAAACCATCAAACGCGCCGTTAGTAAAATGTTCCACTGGAGTAGTGTATTGCATCTCCATGTCATGTCGGATGTTCTACGTCGGCGAAATTTGTCGCTGCGTCAATGACCGATTGGGGGAAGACGCTGTAAATTTGAACAAACTACATGACAAGTACGCTCATTTAATTGTGCATGTCATTAAGCGTAGTGACTGTGTGGCACGGTTGAAAGAGGCGACGATTCTAGGCAAGAGCAGTGACAAAATTGCGCGTCTAAGTCTGGAAGCCTACCATATCAGAAAACTTGGCAGCAAGTGCATTAGCACCCCTTCTCTCGCTCTTTTGATGCGGAATTCAATCTTCTTGATGCGGCTATCGGGGTTGCATTGCTAAGCAATTGATTGTGTTTTTGTGCTTACCTGGCTGTTTCTTACATTTGCGTGGTTGGTATGTTTCCCTCCTCCATCCCTCTTTTTTTACTTTCCCCTCCATTTCCCATGCTTCGCTGAGGCACTTACAAAGTGTAGTATCTTCATGATTCGGGAGCGCCTACAAGCCAACACATGTTTATTGCAACTTTCAATACAACTGAATGACCCGCAATGCACACACGCAGGCGGTCTTATAAGCTAACAGAGAACTAGACAGTGACGTCAGAGAGCCAGCCACTTACGCTGTATCTTAGGTACGACAGGCAAAGCATAGAGTGACGACAGAGCACGACTAACACAAGTTCTATCTTCGGTGGAATGACACAGCACTCCCTTCCCCCCAGAGTGTTTTTAGTAACGGTCAGGCGGTCGGTCTTTGTCAGGTGCTGCGTCGAAGTTCCGGTTTGAAAGGTTGGGACTCGCCCCCGCCGCAGTCCCCGCCTGCAGGCGAAGGTTCCGGTAGGTTGACCGGTTCTCTGTTGGCATCCTTCGCCGGCTCATCAACTTGCTCGGCGTTAGATGTCTCTCGTGCACCATCGACGGGTACAGGGGAAGCTAAAGACCTGCGAGACAACGTCTTGACTGCATGCTGGAAGTTCGTGGTTTGCAGACGGCACCTGAACCGATGGCGGAAATCACTCCTGGAATGTTCGTGGTCTCATATGTTCAACATGCACGTATCTCTTCTCGTTCCCTACCCTTATCACGTAATTGTTTAAACTGGCGTGTTTGTTTACCTTACCGCTCGACCACTCAACTTCCCTGAGGCGTAGTCCTTGCGCCGAGGACGTCTTCCCCTTCCACGAAGTCTCTCCACGCTCCCCGTCTTCGATTGGCCGACTGCCTTGTTCGCTCCAGTTCTTCTTCCATCCTTTGCTCGATATCTGGATGGAGAAGGCTCAATCTGGTTCTAGGTTCCCATGGTAAGAACAGCTGGGCCGGCGTTTCTTCCGTAACACCCGTTCGTTGAATAGGAACTGGTCGATCCGGTGCTGGAGAGACTTCATCTGCCCATTCCTCTGCTCGTCCATGACCTGCTTAAGATTTTTTTTTTCAACGTCTATACACAACGCTCCGCACTGCCGTTCGATGCCGGTGATAAGGCGCGATTTAGTGTGCCGGATGCTATTCTGTCGCATGAACGTGTCGAAAAATTCCGAGGTAAGTTGCGGACCATTGTCTGTGACCACTTCTTCCGCTAATCCGTAAGCGCAAATACTGTACGAAATTTTTCTATTGTTTTTTCGTTACTAGTCGACCTCATCAGAAACACTTCAACCCACTTGGAGTAGGAATCAACAAGCACTAAAAACCAATGCTGATTTCGATGAGCAAAATCCAAGTGCATCCGCTCCCACCGGCGCCCGGCCACTCCCCATTACATCACCGGTACTTTGGGCGCCGCATTTTGCGTCAACTGGCATGTTACACGTTCCTTGAGTTTTTTGCTCAACATCCTGCGTAATGCGAGGCCACCACACGTGGCTTCTAGACAGCATTTTTCGTACGGGCCATTCCAGGATGGCCTTCGTGAAACAGTGATAACACTTTTCCGCGGAGAGACAATGGCACTATCACCCGGTTACCCCACGTCACACATCCCCTGTCAACAGAAAGCTCGCCGCGTCGCGCAAAATAGGGCGCCAGTGCGTCGTCAGACACCTTTTGAAGGTCAACCTTTCTGCGTGTAAAGCAACACTTGATAGCAGGCTGTCTTTTCTCGTTTCCCCTCTGATGTGTTCTGCGGAGAGTGGGAGCTCATCCAGCATAGAAAAACCTACGTACTCCGACCCGCCATCCGAGTTCCGAAGGGGCAGGCGTGAAAGTGCGTCTGCATTGCCTATATCCCGTAACTTATGATAAACCCATTTGTAGTCATAAGCAGCAATCTGCTGGGCCCATCGCTACACGCTTGCCGCCGACATGGCAGGAATTGGCCTATCCTGTCCCAGTAATCCCGCCAAGGGCTGATGATCAGATTATATTCCGAATTTTGTCCCAAAAAGGTATTTATAAAACTTCTTTAGCCCGTGCACGACAGCCAGTGCTTCTCCTTCGATGTGGGCATATGCCTGCTTTGTTTTAGTGAGAGCTCTACAGGCAAAAGCGATTGGCCTTCTGAGCCTACCTCGTGAAAAAGGACTACGCCTAGACCATACGCAGATGCGTCGCAAACCCTTCTTTTGCCAGTGGTCCGTTGCAGGTGTTGCTGTACCAGGTTCACGTTGACGGGTTATTTTGGGTGAATTTTTCTTGTTTCTGTGCGAGCAAGTTCCTCACCTTTCGCCAAGTCATAGGCTGTTTCGAACGTCAGGGTACTCTTCTTAAGCAGTTCTGCTTGTGCCGTTTCATCTCTTAGTCCGGCCGCGAACCGATCCCGTAAGGCGTCATCCAAGAATTGCCCGAACTCGCAGGATACAGCCAGCCTTTTCAGTTCCAATGCAAACTGTTCCAATGAGACTGCATCGGGAGGTCCCGATGCAGTCTCTTGACTATGGGGCCTCCTTCTGTTCTAAATGCCTGTAACATTACCCAACTTGTAATCATAAAAATTGATTATGATTCTGAAAAGCGGCAACTGGCTCATTTTCCAGCTGCGACCTACGGTTGAACCGGAATCTTTCCGCTATCACCAAAGGCTTTGGGGAATAGTAGCCTCCCAGTATCTGGAGCAGTTCGGCATACGTTTTCTTTTCCAGCTTAGTCGGAGCCAATAAATTTTCAGTGTGCGGTATGCCTGTTTTCCAACCTTCAAGTCTTCACTGACCTGAGTGGCCCGGACGTAATGTTCAAAGCATTCGGCATAAGAGTCGAAGTCTTCGTCTTCCTCCTCCGTGAACGGCTCGAACCGGCCAAAGAAAGCCGTGTCGTGGGGATCCGCCCAGGCGCTTCCGCTTCTAGAATACCGATGCCGTGGGGTGGGCTACAGCGGAGGCCCGGCTAATGTGCCCGAGAAGATCCCACCCTCGTCGCCACTGTAGTATCTTCATGACTCGGGAGCGCCTACCAGCCAACACATGTTTATTGCAACTCGCAATACAACTGAATGACCCGCAACGCACACACTCGGCGGTCTTATAAGCTAACAGAGAACTAGACAGTGACGTCAGAGAGCCAGCCACTTACGCTGTATCACTTTCAGTTTCAGTTTATTTAGCAATCTTTTTCAACAATCGCGTTAAAGGACAATGTTACAGTTACAAAGATTTAATGTTTTCATACAATGGCAATGGTCAACACAAAACATAATGTAAATTAGATGAAAAAGTGAAAAAGATGCAAGGACAGGAATTAAAAGCTGCTAAAAAGCGTTTGACGAGCTTCCTGACCCTGAACAGTTTGGCCGCAGACACGTGGTCCTGTAGAAAAAAAGAAATACCAGCAAATCAACATACGAAGTACAAGCAAGCAACATGCAAGCATGCAAAACATCAGCAAATTTAGCAGCTAATTGTAACTGCAGATACAATGTAAAAATCAGCAAACACTGAAAAATAAGGTATACATATGGGAGAAGAAAATAAGAAAGAATAGAAATGAGCCGAATATCTGTAGCAAAAAACAAAAACAGTACTGCGTAGAAATCGTACGCATAACGAAAACATAAGTACCTAAAAGAGCATATAAAAAAGCAAAATGCATTTCTAGTCGAACCGAACATGGAATGTCAAATTGAAACTGATACTTTATAAACACGGAGAAGATGAACTGGAGATTAATTGATCGCATTCAGAGACGCTGTCTGGGGTTGCTAATTAAATATTCTTTCCACTGCTTGTTTGTCAATGTATCAGCCGAAATACCTTTGTTGTTTAGGTAATTCAAAAAATTTGGCATGATATGCTCAAGACCTTTAAGACCATAATTCGTTCGCGAAGACGGTATATGCCATGTGTCTCTTTTCCTTATGTTGTAGGGTGTTGCAGATGACTCTTTTAGTTGACATAGTATGAGAAAATTGCTTTTACTCTTCAAGCCATGCTTGTATTTTGCAAAGCGATTGAACTCATACAGCTGTTCTAGTTGAAGCACTTTAAATGTTGTGAATAAGGTTGATGCATGAGCGTCGCATGGAACATATGCGATATGTCGTATTGCCTTCTTCGGCAGCCTGATCAATTTTAGTTTTGTTTTTGCGTGGTGTTTCCCCACGTGAGGGTACAGTAATTGATGTGCGATTGAAATAGGGCATTATAAATTAGGAGTTTAATTTTTGGAGAGACTACATCTCGGAATTTTGAAACTACTCCACATGCCTTGGCAAGCTTTTTGGCCACATTATCCACATGTGAATCCCAGTTTAAGTCTTCACTGAAAGTGACGCCTAATATCTTAACGTCTTGTACAGTCTCAATCTTCTTGTCACCGAGGTGTAAGTCTATGCTAGTTTATATTGTTTTATTTCTTCGTTTGAATAGAACAGCCTTTGTTTTAGCAGCAATGATAACCAGAGAATTCACTTCACTCCAATTTTGTAGCTTTTCTAGCGTGTCTTGAGCTAGTATACTAAGATAAGACACGTCGTCGGACTGAATGAACAAGCTTGTGTCATCGGCGTAAACTGAAAATTCGGCGTTCTCGCTAACTCTTACTATGTCGTTTACGTAGGTGTTCAATAACACAGGGCCTAACACACTTCCCTGCGGAACACCGGTCTTTATTTCTAATATCGAAGAACTTTTATCTTTAATGCTTACATATTGCCTTCTGTGCCCTAGGTAAGATTTGACGAGATTTAGAGCCACACCTCCGAAACCGTAATGTTCTAATTTTGTAAACAGAGTTTCGTGGTGTATTCTGTCAAACGCTTTAGAAAAATCAATATATATACCTAGTGTTAGTTTCCTTTGTTGAAATCCCTTTAAGATGATTTCTTTTTGTGCTAGTAAAGCATGTTCACTTGATAAACCTTGACGAAAGCCGCATTGTTCTGACGCAAGCAAAGAATCTTTATCGCAGAAAGATATAATTAGATTACAGATAACCTTTTCTATCCCTTTAGAAATAACGGGAAATATTGCGGTTGGACAGTAATTTGAAAAATCATTTTTATTTTCTGATTGATACAGCACGCTAACTTTAGCGTGCTGCATTTTCTCGGGAAAAACTCTTGTGGCTAGACACAAGTTGATCAGGAAGGTCATGGATCAGGAAGGTCAGTGGAGGCACTAGAAGGTCATGTACGTGTTTAATTGGCCCAATTTGAATCTCATCAATATCGCGCGCTCTACTATTCTTGAGGTCCATAAAAGTGGAATATACTTCCTGTTCAGTTGCTGGTTCAAAGAACGCAGATTTCATATTTGATGTGCCCACACATTGCGAAATAGATCGCTTATCCACACCTGACGTGCTATTTGAGACCAGAGTGGTTAAATATTTGTTGAAACTATTCGCCAGTTTTTCACCTCTAAGTATTTCATTATGCACTACGAGCTCCAGTTCCTTAGTTTGGCGAGTGCTAGAATGTAGCAGACGATTTATTTCCTGCCATAAAATATCACTACGAGAACTTGCCCTCCCAAATACGTTTGAATAATAAGCATTCTGTTTGTTACGTAAGGTTTTCTTTAACATGTTTCTAAATTTCTTGAATTCGGCCAGATCACTGCTGTGTCTACTTTTGATAAATCTATGATATAAAGTATTCTTTTTGCGAATTATTTTATGGCATTCACTTGTTAACCATGGCTTCCGAATTTTCTTTGAGGCTCTCACAGTCTTTAACTTAAAACAATGGTGGTATGCATTTTTTAAAAGATGCATCAAAGTATCGTAAGCCTCATCAGCATTTGTGCAGTTATACAAGGCACTGAAGTTTAATCCTGCAATTTGGTGTCTAAACTGCTCCAAAGTTTTTGTATTGATTTGCTGTATCTGATAGCGTTCCGAAGGACTTGTTTTAGGTGTCTAGAAACCCTATTCTTTTTATAAATCATATATATAGGGAAGTGATCGCTTATATCTGATATAACGGAGCCCGATGTCACGAAGTCATTTCTATTATTCGTGATAAATATGTCTAGAAGACTTTCAGAGTGAACGCCAACACGAGTTGGTACGTTTAATGTAACTCTACATGAATAGGAATCAAGCAATAGCTTGAACGAACGTGACGTTGAATTACTTTGTAGAAGGTTGATATTACAGCCACCACTTATTACGACGTATAGCTTATTTGTGCCAACAAAAGTTAGTAGCCTTTCAAGGAAGACATAAAACTTTTCAACACACCCATCAGGTGGGCGATAAAGGACAACATAAGCATGGTTATCTTGGATTAGGGCTAAAGCTTCGTAATATGGTGTGATTGTTGTAAATTCGGTGAGCAAGCTACAAGAAAGTTTCCTGAGATTAATTGCAATACACCGCCCCCTCGGCGGAAAGATCAACTCAAGTAAAAGCTATTATAGCCTGTTAATCTAAAAACCTCTTCCTCGCATGTGTACCAGGTTTCCGTTATCATAATAATGTCAAATCTAAAGGAAAATTCATCTAGGAAGGTGGTGAGCTCCTCGTACTTATTTCGAGCCGATCGTGCATTGCAGTGTAGAAATATCAGGTGAGCACTGTCGTTGTGATGGGCGATATCTTTTGGCGACCCCATGTCGTAGGAAAAAAGAAAGTAAAACAGTAAACTAAAAATGTATGGCGAGGTACTCACTTCTTTACGAAGCGAGGCTACCTTCGCGCATTTTATCTAGATCTGCTTCACTGGTTATTTGGATAGCACGGGAAGTGTCTATTTTACGAGCGAACACCTTGCCACCCCTGGTCCATGCAAATCGCCAATTCAGTTCCCGTTTTCGTGCAATCGTCAGCCCAAGCAGCCTCTTAAGTTGCGGGCACAAATGCTCGTTAATGTACACCGGTTGCTTTGTGGCTAAACCAAGGTCTTCCAAGCTTATCCGAGTTCGTTTTGCCTTAGCCATTAGTGCGTGTGACGAACCGCACAGGGACAGTTCGGAGTAGTGACGAAGGAAGAGGTAGACGAAGTGTGGAATAAACAGGGTTCGTACGACCGCCATGTCTTCTGCGTTACACTAGTCGACAGGATATGCCGTGCCCTACATCATGACATCATCCAAGAAGGTCCTCAACATCCCGAAGTACTCCGGAGCAGCCGAGGACGTCCCTTTCGACAAGTGGCTACGTCTCTTCGAGGTGAAGGCGGCGGCCGCTGCATGGACGGAGCGAGACAAGCAGTGCAATTTCTCCGACTACCTTGAAGGTGAGGCCTTCCGATGGTACCTTACCGAGGTGTTTGACACGGATGCGTCATGGGAGAGCCTCTCTACATGCATGACGCAACGCTTTGCCAGTGCCGTCGCGGATCCTTTCCGTCAGTTTATCCATCTCCGACTGAAGCCAGGTCAGAGCCTTAAAGATTACTACGATGAAAAAATGCACCTGGGACGCCTTGCTGAGCTAAAAGACGCGCACCTTATATCGGGACTCATCGACGGTCTTCCCGCCGATATGGAAATGGCTCTTGCTGGACTTAACACGCCTACCCCAGCTACGTGGCTGTCGGCTGCGCTACGGGTTGAGTCCACCATGCAGCGACTTAAAACACAGCGCATATCAGGTCAAAAAGCGCAGATAGACCAAAACAGCGGTTATGCCCGTCAGCGTCTGCCTAATGCGCCGGTACGAGCACCTGCGTACGAATGCAGGCACTGTGCAATGGATGGCTTGCCTCGGCAGATGCACTGGCACAGTGAATGCCCACGACGCGCAAGCATTGCCGCCCTCGCTACCAACCAGGGAAACGAGGAGGGCGACCCAAAGCTTCTTTGATTCAATTTGATGCTCTCATTAACGGGTACCCTGTCAGTGCCACTCTTGATACTGGAGCCACGATTACCTGTATCAGTGAAGCGGTGCTGGCAGCTCTTCACCTGCAACTAATGAGAGATTCATGCATCACTGTTCAGCAAGTCACATCATCTGTCAAAACTTTGGGTCGCGTCTATCTTAAGATACAGATAGGAACCATCACAAGGCAAATTCAAGCACACGTTTTAAAAGGCATGAAGAACAACCTACTCCTCGGCATGGATAGTGCCTGTCTCTTCAACTTGTCTCTTGACCTTGATACTTCGACTCTCCGCCAAGGGGATGACGTCCTCCACCCTCGCCCACAAGCCCTTTCTGCGGTTGTCAGGGACGCTTGCTTGCAAGACATTAAAGTTAACGATATGGTGCACCTAAATGAAAATCAGCAGTTGGCATTGAAGCACCTTATCCATAAGTACGTGGATATTTTTTCCAAATCACAGACTGACATTGGGTGCATCACTAGTGAAACCCACCGCATTCATCTCACCAACAACGTTCCGATCCGCAGGGCACCTTATAGGTGCTCAGAAGCTGACAGCGTCGAAATGGACAGACAGATCAACGACCTTCTCAAGCAAGGTGTAATACGGCTGTCTACGTCACCGTACGCTGCGCCGGCACTTCTGGCAGAAAAAAGGGGAGAAGGACGCACGCGTTTCTGCATAGATTACCGCAAGTTAAATGCAGTCACGGTGCCTGACTGTCAGCCCATCCCTCGAATCGACGACATTATCGACTCTCTCGGAAAATCGACGTACTTTTCGACACTAGACATAACATCGGGTTATTGGCACGTGAGGATGCACCCGGAAGACATTCCAAAAACGGCATTTGTGACACGTACCGGTCACTACGAATGGCTCGTCATGCCTTTTGGTCTCCGGAACGCTCCAGCCACTTTCGAGCGGGCTGTCAAGTCTATCTTGACCAAATATCACTTGACCAACGTCACGAACTACTTTGACGACATCGTTGTCTATTCTGACACCTTTGCCAACCACCTTAAGCATCTAGATGCCGCTCTAAGCGCTTTTAAAAGCGAAGGCGTTCGACTAAAATTGAAGAAATGCCACTTCGCACAAACTTCCATTGAGTACTTGGGACACAAGGTTTCAAATGGCATGGTCACTCCGAAAGAAAGCAATGTGGAGGCAATCCTACGATTCCCGAAGCCATCACGCCTAAAAGATTTGCAACGTTTTCTCGGTACTGTCAATGTCTACCGCCGGTACATCGCCCACTTTAGTGAAATCGCTCATCCACTGACACGCCTGCTTAGCAAAGATGCCACTTGGAACTGGGACTCCCATTGCGAAATGGCTTTCAATCAGCTTAAGAAGTGCGTAACGGAAGAACCCATTCTCGCCATATACGATGCCACCAGACCTTGTGTGCTCTACTGTGATGCGTCCAACAAAGGTATCGGCGCCGTTTTGAAACAGGTGGATGATGAAGGTAGAGAGCGTCCAATTGCATACCACTCCCGCAAGCTGCTTAAGCATGAGACGAATTATGCCATCACAGAGCTTGAATGTCTGGCAATTGTTGATGCCATCGATAAATGGCATTGCTATCTGCATGGAAAGTCTTTCACTGTGGTCACCGATCACGCAGCATTGCAGTGGCTTGAGAACATTAAAAATCCTCGAGGTCGTCTATTCCGATGGTCCTTGAAGCTCTCAATGTACGACGTAAACATCAAGCACCAAAAGGGCGTTAACAACATCGAAGCCGATGCACTCTCTAGGAACCCTATTATACAGCTTCTATCTGCTGAGCAGCTGCGAGAGCACCCGGACGACAAGCCGCGATGCAAGCACACCAGTGAAAACGGAATGATCTTAGTGAAGCGCAGAGGGATACGAAAAATCTACGTTCCTTTTGCTCTCCGACCTTCCCTTCTTCAAAAAGCCCATGACGCCTTCGGCCATGTCGGAGTAAAGAAGACGCTACGACTTCTCTCTCCACAGTATTATTGGCCTGACATCGTCACTGACGTTTCCGAGTACGTGCGCCACTGTGATACTTGCCAGCGCTGCAAGAAACCGAAGACCAAACGCTTTGGTTCCCTGGAGTCGTTACCACCTGCGGAACAACCATTTGATCTTCTGGCAATGGACACCATCGGAGGTTTTGCCAACTACGGTTCAGCCAAAAGATTCATCCACTTGGTCGTGGATCATGCCACTCGTTACGTGTGGGCATTTGCACACAAGAATCAGACCTGCGACGCCTACATTTCCTGCCTAAAAAACATATTCAGTGCTGGAAAACCTCGCAAGTTTCTTTCCGACCGCGGAACAGGATTCACAGCTGGCAGATTCAAACAGTTTCTAAAAAACAACAATATTCATCAGCTCTTCACAAGCTCACAACGCCCACAATGCAATGGCTTGAATGAGCGAACTAATCAGTCCATTGTCACTCGCCTCCGCTGCAAGATCAACGACGAACCCAGAAAACCATGGACGCGTCTTCTCTCTGACGTTGTCGAAGAATACAACAAAACGCCTCACGAGGTCACAGGCTACGCACCCTGCTTCCTCATGTATGGCACACCATCTTATCCCTATCTGCTCTCCGACGTTGCCGAAAGTCTGCAAGAAGCTCGCGCAAATGCGGTCCGCAATTCCTTAGCGTATCACCAGAAGAACAAACTTATCTACGACAAGAAGTTTCTTCCATCAGGACTTCAAGTGGGGGACTGCGTTCTGTACGAGACACCCTGGCACCCCAACCACGGCAAACTCAGTGCCGTAATGGAAGGACCGTACACAATCCTAAGACAGATCTCTCCTGTAAATTACGAGATCGACCGCAGCGTGTGTCCCCTTGGCCGCCAGACTGACATTGTTCATGTCGGAAGATTAAGACGCTACCATCCACCCCTACATCTACGCCTATCTCGGAGGGAGGGGGAAGCGTGTGACGAACCGCACAGGGACAGTTCGGAGTAGTGACGAAGGAAGAGGTAGACGAAGTGTGGAATAAACAGGGTTCGTACGACCGCCATGTCTTCTGCGTTACATGCATCACGTTTTACTCGGCGGTTGAAAGATACTACAATGTTCGAGTTTACAGAACTGTCTTGGTGCCCGGAAGCATTTGAACGAGCAGTTGCACTTCGGGCCGGAACACGGTGGCAAGCTTCAATCTCATGCTCAGTAATGGCATCGCTTAGTGCATCACCTATCTTAGTAAGCACTTGTGCAAGGTTTTCATTGGCTGCTTATCTTAGGTACGACACGCAAAACATAGAGTGACGTCAGAGCACGACTAACACAAGTTCTATCTTCGGTGGAATGACAACATAAAGCACGTCATTTTTTCCAAATAAAGTTAGTTTGTAGTCCGCGCTTGTGTGTCCGTGTCGTTTGGTTGCGCCAGTGCCTTTAGGTCTCACGACGCCATCTTAGTCGGCACCATGGCCTCCGAGACTGGCACGCCCTAGGAGGTAATGGAAAAACAAATCGTGCTCCAGCTCCAGTCTTGCTTCCGAAGATCACCACATGGTGTCCACGTGTTTTGCTAATTTCTAACTTTTATATAAATCTTTTGCCTCAGTGCAAAGGACAGTTATCGACATGTTTACACTTCAAGTACCTTGTGCTGACCCATCGCTGAATATTACATATATTCCAGCCTGCATAGAGTCGTATGGTCGTTTCAGGAACGCAAATAAGCTAGGATTTCAAATGGTCTTTATTAAACGTATACTGAATATTGTACCGAAATGCTTCAGAATCGACATGTCGAATGTTTATTGAAGCAGTGAAAATTAGAACTGGGCCTCTCCATATTCGTTTCACGAACACTCGGTCGTGAGGCTGCTGATTCAGATCATCGAACACCGGGTTGTCGCGATGCCAGGACGCTAACCATGTAAGCCACTATAAGTTTGTGATAAGAGTGGTGTTTCATATGCATGAGGATGTAGAGGCAGCGCAATTAAGGTGCGCGCCCGTAACAAACGCTTTGGTTTGCGGCGGTGGTACCACCATCTATTAAGAGTACGGTGAAGCAGTAGATTGCTGGGCTAATAATGCGCGCCGGCAATTGGCACGTCGGTAGTCCCCGTGCCTCGATCGCAGAGGAGCTTAGCATCGTCCTGCCGGCGTATCGCTTGGGCAGTGTACAACCACGGCTGCTACGTAACGAGACAAATCTCGTTGTGTCGCGAAGATGGTACCAGTTTTGCTGCGCTGCGCTCTGCTCCAGGGACGCAAAAAAGGCCGCCGGCGAGCATATGCGCCTTTCTCTGCAGCGGACTGTGTGTTCACAAAATGATCCGCTGACAAACAGTTCGGTTTCACTTGTAACGCTTCACCGTCTGCCGACGCTCGTGCCTTATGGCGGCTTTGGCGCTTGCAATGCATGTCTCCGGATAAATGTGAGTCGGTCGAAAACTTTCGCTTGTTTGCAACTGTCGAGGATTCCTGTGCAGTGTCAAAGCGCCGCCGATGTCTGTACGTAACGGGTTCGCATGTCCAGGGCACCCCACCCACCTCGCACCCTTCGAGTCGCCATATTGCAGCTTATCCATTCGGCAGCTTCCATGAACACTCATTTCATTTTCGTGTTATACTGATATGACAGGGCGATTATCCACATTTTTTAACCTTTATATTGCGCTCAGTTATCTGGCGTATATGTAGTTGCCCACTCGTTTCTTTTTGTTGAATTTGTTGTGCGGCGTCTGGCCTCTCTATGACCGTTCATCGATCGCGTCACGAGTTTCCACTTTCTCCTAGCACAAGCTTTGCTTCTCTCTCTTCAATTACGAACGCTACTGTGAAAGTAAGGGCCGCTTGCTTATATTTAACTACTTATGTGTCAGCAAAAACATTGAACAAAACGAACGCTATACAATGAATGTGTGTAAATACACTGAAGTTATAATTTGGATTTAGTAATTGTTTCATTAATGGAAAATACAGATAATTTAACAATGTAAACATCGACACTATCATCACGCATGAAGTCTATTGTGGGATTCCACTTTTTTGTGGGCAAAGATAATTGGCTTCCGGCGTTCACGGAGAGCTGCGTCCACTTTATGGTGGTGTGGCAGTATTGCGTAGAGGAAGAGCATGAACACCTAAAGAAGTGACCGCACAAATGCACCTAATCAACAGCGGGGTGCTATGTCCCACTATTCAGAACGGTAAAGTCGTTAGGAGTGCGAGTTTGTCTACACTTGGAGATTGCTGTCCAGGCAGATAAATCTTCGTGCTTGCTGCTCTCCTCTACTTATACGTTAGCGAAGGAAGGGCTTTGATAATGCTAATTGTCAAAATGACGCTGCGAAAATTGCTCACGGGCCAATACAGGGAGGAAAGCATGGCATCTAAAAGAGCCTTTTTTGGACCGCTATAGACAACACTGACATATGTAGCCTTCCCTATTTCTTACAAGCGTCAAGATATGGATATCTTGTGCTAAGATAGAATTAAAACACATATTTACATCATTACTCAGCGCCGAAAGTCGCAGGGATCAAGACCATCTCGTTCAATTGGGCTCGTTTTGAACTGGCGATATTCGCGAGGTAACCTGACATACACATGGACCAAAGAAACTGCCACACCCTTAATGGCAATGCGGTGGTTTTTTTCAGCATTGTCTGATATCGCTGTTCTCCGATAGTTCAATTTGCTCAGGAACTCGCCAATAATTTTAGAACACCGAATAAACAACGTGTTCAACCCGAAACGTGTATAGATGCTTCGTGCTGCCTATGCGATGATGTCGCAGCCTCCCAGCCATCAGAAATATGTAAGTGGCAATGTCATCCAACGATATATTGAGTTATGCCAGCTCTTCTGGACCAGAAAGAAACATTTTCAGCGCTGAAGTATCATCATATTGCTCTTATTCGCCCGCCTGCTCAGGTAGGAAACATTGAAGGTAATGACGTCAAAAGCACAGGGTGATCGACCGACGTGGGAATGCTCTAAAATTTTTAAAATTTATTTTCAGAAAGCTAAATGACTTGGAACTGTCCCGCTTGTCTTACATAGTTAGTATACCGAGGGTAACGTATATTGAAAATTTCGTTTGGGTCCACGGACATGAAAATTTGCTGGAGTTGCACTTAAAGGGGGGTGCTCGGAACGTTACACGATTATACGGGGAAGTTATACAGAGAAGAGGGTTTCTGCGAACCTTGTTGTTTTGTGGGGTTTTTACGTCCCAAAACCAGTTCTGATTATGAGAGACGCCGTAGTGGAGGGCTCCGGAAATTTCGACCACCTGGAGTTCTTTAACGTGCACTGACATCGCACAGCACACGGGCCTCAACATTTCGCCTCCATCGAAATGCAGCCGCCGCAGCCGGGATTCGATCCCGCGACCCTCGGATCAGCGAAGTTTACTCATAAGCATGTATTCCTCCTCATAAACAAACGGTCCTAACTTCTTGAGTAATCCGCGTATTTATGTTGCGATTGTGTGTAGAACCTCGATCTATTTAGCCTGTCCACTCATAGCCGCTGCAGCTATAGTTATATATAATTTTAATTTGACTTGTCCAACCTCTAATCTATGCTCTCTTCTCCCTATTGCAGTTACGCATCTTATCTTCGGAGTTATGTGCATGTGATCGCTTTCCGAGGCAACCATTTCTCATCGATTCTCGCTTCTTTCTACTGGTGTGTGACAACAGAGTCTCTGGCGACGGTAGCATCGCATCACGCCGTAATCCAGAGCTAGTTTGTTTAGTACTGTTTTGAAGGCTACAAGGCTGCAAACTGAAAGTGCCGTCGAATTCGACAGGAAACTTGCCTGCGTATGTGATGAACGTTGCGATGGTGTGTGCTAGTGCCCCTAAGGGCTCGGAAGATGTGGTGCCCACTATCTTTCCGAACTGAACTAAGTTCGTTTTGCATGGAAGTCGCCATTTGAGCTGAAAGTGTTTAGTTTGTGCTGGGGGCCGTGCGCTCTAACGGCTCAGTATGTATGTATGTATGTATGTATGTATGTATGTATGTATGTATGTATGTATGTATGTATGTATGTATGTATGTATGTATGTATGTATGTATGTATGTATGTCCTTGTTTCAAATCGATTACGCAAACGTTTGTTGAACGGTTTGAGCTCCGGATCATTCCATCGGGTGGCCGGAACAAGAGGGAAGTTAGGCAGAGAAGTCCATTCAGTTATTGTTTGTCTTGCGCGTCTTCCGCCCAAACCGGTAAATTTCGAAACCCGGCGATCTGTCCGGCCTGCTGGCGCGGTGTTTAAACCGTATACCGTCCCGCTAGAGAAAACCCGTTCCCACTTCCGTTACTTTTGTCAGTGAACTCCGAGTGCAAGTAACGGGTTCTTTGAACGCGATGCCTGCTGAATCAACGTTTGTCGCGTATTCAGTTGCTCTCGGCAGCGGTGCCGCGAACGAAGTGACATCCCTACGTGTACGCATTGAAGTTTTACGTGTACGTGCGGATAACGGTTTCATTGCATGTGCCCGATTTTTTTTACTTATGGTGACTGTGAAGCGTCTTTGATGGCTCACGTAAGCATCGTTGATTGAGGAAAGGAAAGTTGCCAAAAGGCTGCGAAAATTGTTAAAAATTCAAGGAGGACGACTACGGTGACGGTCTCTTATGTAACTCAGAAATGCCAGTTTATTCATAGAAGCTGCGCATCGTATGGTAAAAAATTTGGCGGCACTAACCACTCTGCTTCAAAGCGGACACTGCAGCATCCATACAGCATGCATAATCGCAATTTGCAGTGCTACCCCCTGATTCAGTACATCCTTGCTACCTCCTCATTCAATGTTATCGTGGCCCTGAACGATCAAAACTAGTGCTTCGTTTAGAAGGTATTTTGTGAAAGATGCAGAGAGGTCGAACAATTAGGGAATATGAATGGTTAGGGCACGACTTCCAAATGATCTCTCTTGGGCATAGACTCGCGAGTGGATGGAGGTAATGCACACAGACTCTCCTTGCTGAGTGCTTTGCATAACATTGATTCGCACAATGCGTGGGACCTGCTGACTTGTTTGAATTACTTTATAGATTTCATATAAAACTGTTATTTTAGATCAAATGAAAGTTATTAATATATTCAGATGTTTAAATCCCTGGAGGTGACGTCCCAGAATTGTGCCTATGCCGGCCTGTGGTGCCGCACGGTCGGCACTCAATCTTGTGTCGAAACATTTCGCAATCAGCTCACTTTCATGTTTTTTTTTTCTCGACCCCTGTAAGTGTATTTTCATGACTGCTCCTTCCTTGTCTCATAGCATGTGTTCGACATGCAGTCACTACAGATGCTACAAAAGACCGCTCTGGAAATGTCAAAAAGTGGATTTAATATGTAAAGTGTCCAAATAAAACTATGACACTGCGTGTGTTCGAGATGGACAATATGAAGCATTATGGCTACGATAGGATGGACTGCAATGAAAAGACTTAAGAACTCTCTTTAGTGTCCTTCAGTTCCGCCACATTAGACGAACAAAGATTCGAAAGGGCACAACACACGGCGACAATTTTGTCTATTAGTGCTAGCATGTCTCCAGCTCGACAGGAGGTAATATAATCAATGAAAAAAGTAGACTCCAGAATGACAAACTTATTTCTGATTACGGCAATAGCTCTCTCAATGCGGACACGCACATTGGCTAGCTTCCTTCAGCTTTCCGCCTCTTCAGCTGAAAGCTGTTTTGTACCCCTGGTAAATGCTGGAATGTGGAGCCTTGCATAGTAAAATCTAACACATTCCGACATATTAAATTCTCGATCAACAAGCAGCACATCACCCGATAGCAAATTGTCCAACTGACCGCAGTGTTCAGAGATGTGTCTGTCGGTAGCCCTCCCTCCCTAGCCCTTAGATGTAATGGTGACAGCTCCAGTAGGAGCAGTGCTGATTAAGAATTTGGCCTCATTTCTACGCTTGCACTGCGACCATGTTTCACTCCTTAGCGGAAATGATGACGTTCGCTCTATTTAAGTTCAAAACAATCAATGATGACTGAACACAGCCAAGTGCATCATAAAATGCTTGTTGCATAGTATGATGCATTGTTGACCACATGATTTCGGTCTTTAGTCTACAGTATGCACAGTAGAGCAACTAATTAAACATTCTAGGTACTGTCGCTACAGACACCCCAAATCCGAAGCCCAAGTCGACATTTTCAAGACTCAGCTTGAGCTTCATCAAAAACAAGATGAACTCTTGAAGCATTGTCGATGAATTATTAAAGGGCCCATGACACCGAAATTTTTGTTGGTGACTTTTGAGCGGTATTGAGTAAGTCTGTGTCTCGTAATCACAACACGACACCGTAAATGCTCCGACGCGACGTCTAATCAATTCTATTGTTGTTAATTAAGTTCACATTCAGCGGTACTTCAAAATGCGCGCCAAAAACCGTAAGAAACTAGCGCCGCGGCGCGGCGGCAGCAACGAGGAGGAAACATGGTGACGTCAGCTCAAGAATCGCTGACGTTGTGGAGCGCGCTTGTTGAAACTGGTCGAACTGTCAATAGCCGAATTCGTCTGCTCGAAGCGCACGTGGGGCACGATGTCGTCGCCGTCATCAGAGTCGGAGTCGTGCTCCGTGTCGTCAACGGAGTCCGATGATGCCGCACAAGTAGGCATTGCTGCAATCGCGGATGTATTAAACCACTTCCAGTTCGACCCCCTCCAAAGCAGCGAGTCTGACGACGACGAAAACAGTGAGGGGAACGATGGAGGAGGCAACCAGCGCACCGGCCACGCGGAATGGTAAGTGTCTCCAACGTGCCGTTCGGCTTGTCATGTGAACTCTTGCGACTAGTTCACTATCCCAGCAGTGTACGATGTGTCTTGTGCACTAAACGAACGAACAAATCGTGGTAAAAGAGCATGCACCTAAATGCAAAGTTGAAATCTAACCCCTACACGCATAGGCACATGGACTACAGTGCCGTTCGCCATAGTGCAAAGCGCGCGGGAAGCTAACTTCACCCACACGGTTGATAAATGAAAGCATGTATTAGGCTGCAGGTAATCCCGATCTTTACCGTGCTTGTGCAGGGCGTGTGTAGGACTACAAATGTTGCATCAACCATACGCCGGCGCCTTCGTTGTTGTGTCCTCCTCCATGCGCTCTGCACAGCAGCGCACGGCATTGCACGTGTAATATGTCGACACCCCAATTATTCCAGGTGCAGTTGCGGCCGCTGTGTTCCGATGAACACGGAGCACGAGTCTGTATGCTGTCGAGAAGTGGAGCGCGCTAACGCTTTCATCGCCGCTGGCACTGATTGCATCACTTTGCACCCCACGTTTAACCGTGTGTGCCTGGACGTACACGTAGTGGAGGTGGCCTACTACTGGTTGATGGAAGACCGCCCGTCACAAGTAGACGACCCAGAGATCCACAGGTGCGCCGTGAAAATGTTGCTCAAACCCTCTTTTTTTTTTTTTTTCATCCAAGCAAGGCCCCGCCACGGTGGTCTAGTGGCTATGGTACTCGGCTGCAGATCCGAGGGTCGCGGGATCAAATCCCGGCCGCGGCGGCTGCATTTCGATGGAGGCGAAATGTTGAGGCCCGTGTGCTGTGTGATGTCAGTGCACGTTAAAGAACCCCAGGTGGTCGAAATTTCCGGAGACCTCCACTACGCCATCTCTCATAATCAGAGCTGGTTTTTGGACGTTAAACCCCACATAACAACAACATCCAAGCAAGTATTGGGGTTCTGGCTTTTCTTTGTTCATTCGGCTGCTCCGCGCGACCGCGCGAAATCTGATGCGCTTTGTGTGTTTGCGATATCGCCGATTGGGTCAGTCATAGTTTGCGACGTGGTGAACGATTAACGTGCGCGTCGGGCGTGGAATAAAGAGGACGCGGGACCCCGGGCCTAAACTTTAGGAACCGGCCGCATTTTTGTTCTGGACATGTCATAGCGCATTTGTGGAATAAGTGCGTAAATGAACATCCATATTTTGACACCAATGACTAATATGGGTAACCCCATCCGGCCCATTGTCGATGGAAGTCCAGGGAACCAAATCATTGTATCGAGATGTGGTTAACTGCCTGTGTCAGTCTTCTGGCGCACTGCATATATACAGATCCCGTTGTACATGTGGGCTCCCTATATGTGTCCACTTGTGAGGACCAGTGTCGCCGCCGCCCCCCTTTTTCATTCCTGAATGTTGGTGCCTGCCCCTGGTTGCTGCATAGCTCCTATTGCATGAGCAGTAAATATGCCTCATATATGCTAGGATGAAAAACAAAATAGGCAGGCAAGAGCTGGTTAGATATGATAGCACGACATTAAAAAAAGGGATGACACCCATACAAGCCTGTGTATATTCAATTTATTACACGCTTTTTCTCTTCATCGAGTGTAGCCCCTGTTTGTGTGCAGCTATCACTTAGCTGGCCTAACTTGTTTGCAATATTTTCAGGCGCTACCGGTACACTGCATATCGACAGTTCACCCGCTGGATCTGGCACCGTCTTGGTAGGTGAAACAGAGTTGTTCTGCCAAGCTGTGTTGTCTCAGCAATTAGGGGAGCATTTCCGTCAGAAGAATATTGCGGATTCAGGTACCCAGAATATTAGGATGAACAAAGGAACTTTTTATTGCAAATAACCATGGTCCATTGAGCATCAATGTGCACAGCTTAAGGACATTATGTGTGCAATAAAAATAGCAGCTGAATGTGTTGGTTTTCGTCATTCACACCTGTTGAATAGCACAAATATAAACACTATTTCATTGTCTACCTGAAAGTAGCACATGCTGGTCTTTCAGATTTATTGGACTGATAAGCAGATGGTGCTGGACAAATCGAGCTTCGCTGTTTTACCAGCATGTACTTGATATGTTAGCAATACTCTTTGAACAGCTAAACAAATTTTACAAATCAAGTTCTTATGAACACTCTGAATAAAGCAATAATGTGAGGTAGACACACATGAAGCATTTCATACTGCATTTATTGAAAAGCTCATGCAGTAAGTACAGAGATCATGTTACTATTTGCATTTACATTCACATACTTCAAAACTCAAACATGTTCAGAGGCAAGAATACACAAGTCCTTGATTTCACAATATTGGCAGAAAATATGCAGGGGCATTGAGATTTTGAACAAAAGATACCTGGATGGACTGACTACAATGCGATCAGCTCAGCGTGCACACAGTACTGTCACGTGCCGCAGCCAGTGCCTGCTCCATGACCTAGTGATGAACGGTTATGGCTGGGACATACTACTTTCTGATGAAAAGAAACAAAGCTGGGATGAGTGACAGAATTCTCTCCAGGTACTGCAACATCTCCATGAGCAAAGAACTCATGTGTCACGATCAATGGCTGAACACAAGAGAAATAAACATGCTCTCAGATGCATCCACAAGTACGATCACCGTAGCACTGCACCAATGCGTTAGACTATCAGGGAAGTGGACATGCCGGATTTGTCATGGGAAAAACGAAGTTGACCCCTGTATTCTTGAAGAGGAGACAGAGCGGCGTCCGGTATCATTGGTGCTGTCCACCTGTGGAGGGCTTTGACAGGTGAATTTGTAAAAATCAATTGAATGTGATGTGGTTTGGTCACATTCAATTGGGCATTTCACAGAACACTGCTTGGATTGACTAGAATGGAAGCTTTTGGTCAATAGGACACTACAATAGGGCCAGCATAGAAATTGTATGGGATCAAGATAATGGGGTATGAGAGTATGTACAAAAAGAGGAAATAAGCGTCTGCAGATGAGCACTCTGAGAAACGAAATTGAAAGAGCAGTGCTCCATCTAGTTTCTTCATGCATAGTTGATTAAAACACTAAAGATTGTAGAGATGATTGACAGAAGGCTGGCATTAACATGAGAAGACTGTGGCATATGCTAGGTGCTGCTGGTCCTGTTGAAGCGCGTGAAATGTGCCTGCACAAGTGCTTGTTTGTCGACCACTCCACAGGATCTTGTGAGATGTGGGGGGGGGGGGGGGCTGTGTTGGAATATCAGGCGTTGGGACGTCTTCTGCCAGGTAATCCTCAACAGCTTGGTGGAGGCGGCTCACATAATCTGCATGATTATGAAAAAATACTTCGAGTACCATACACTGAAACATTTCTGGCATTAACTAATCATACAGCCATCATTTTTATCCATTCAGGACATAGCTTCCTATATACTTTTTGTGCCTGCTCGGAGGCAGCAAAGCCACCCTCTCCTCTCCAATGCCATTTCCCACAATGTGGTGCTACCAGTCCCTGGCAGTGTGCGGGCGATTCGCAGAATGCTCGAGTTTGTTAAAATGCATGTCGCGCTCATGCAAGTGGATATCATTACGTGTTCTGGTTATATGATGGCCTACTTTTGCGTCTCCAAGCACGACATTTCATAAGATTCCTAATTACAATGAAGCGAGTGCAGCTTGGTTGAAGTCTGTCGCAAGAGAAGATCGGACACCGGAAATGACATAACATTACGTTTGTGAAGCCATTGTATTCTACCTATGAAATATAAATTATGCAAAACTTGGAAGCTAGAGGTACAACTGTCAATGTATTTGATGACTACCAAGAATACATGCAACCGAAGTCTAAGAAAGCTTGAGCAATGTGGCTGTTCGCAAAAGGGTGGCTGTTGCTGACACCCCTGCTGCGCGGACACTTGCAGACCAATACGAAACAAAAGGAAAAAGGTGCAAGTGCACAGGACTTGAAGAATAGAACGACTGTGACCTTATTCTGCGCAGGCACATTCTTCCATGTCTTTCATGATGGTCTTGAAATGTTGAAGTATGAATCAACTGGCCCAAACAAGTTTTATTATAACTTTACGGGAATTGCTGACCATGGCACGTAACTACAGTTCTCCATACAAGGTGGAGTGTGCTATCACACCATTGTGAATAGGTCACAATGGTGGGATAGATGTTACAAACACGATGTTAGGTCCATCATGGGAACATGTGCTTCCCTGCTTCTGGCACTTGAGAAAACACAGCGGAGGTGTGCCACTAACACTAGCAGAGGAAAAGGGGGAGAGAGGATGTGCTTTGGCAAAGAAGCTCTGGCCCTGGAAGCATGGTAACAGGACATTTCAACATGTTCTAACTTTTCGGTGAATGAACCAATCATAAATGTTTTATACTGAACCACACATAGGCTGTACCTTACAACTTCAACTGAATCAACAAACTGATGGGTGAAGTGTGGAGGGAAGTCCTTTTAAAGCAGAAAGTGCAGGGACACCTAGCTTACCAAAGGTAGGCTCCGCCTTGCGGGAGGCGACCACTGCTTCCCCTTTCTTGGCCTTCGGGTGCCTGATTTTCCACTGCAGCTCCCCACTCTTTGTCACAGCCTGGTCCCTGTCTGCATTTTCATTGTAATGCAGTGCAGCTAATGCACACCTGCGACACATCACTAATTAAGCTCTAGCTGCTGTTGAACAGCAAAAAGTCCTAGAAGTTCATATTTTTGTTCAGTTGGAAGCCATTCTAGTCTGTGTCTTTGTCATGCAATTGTTCCTACTTTGTAGATGTTGTATATATTGGAATACATGGTAGACAAACTTGCTTTCTGTGAAAAAAAAAGTTATTATATGAATGTCACCAAAACCTAGATAAAGCAAATGCTTGTATGCTTTGGTACGTAGCTCGATAGTAAAACAGCACAGGAATGACACAATACAAGAAAGAAACATGCAGATGCAGTGCTAGCTCACAACTTATTCTATTTCCCATTCACAGTACATTTAATGTAAGCACAAGATCGAAAGGAGACTGAAGAAAAGAATCGAAGGAAAGACATAAAAATACACATGCAAAGAAAATTTCCATTACAAGATGACACTAAACTAATTTGACCTTGGTAAACTTGGAAGGACTGTTTTTTGTGTGCTTGTTTTATCGGGTTCATTGCTTTGTTTTGGTTTTAGCTCTTTGCTGTTAGTCTAGTACTGCTTGAACAGGTTTTTTTAATGGTTTATACCAAGGTCAAATCAGTTTATTCTTGTCTTGTAAGGGCAGTTTTCTTCACATGTGCATTTCTTGATGTTCTTTCTTCTACTGTCCTTGGTGTTCTTTTCATTCGGTGCTCACAATGAAACATACAGAAATTTGAAAATAAAGTAAGTTGCGAGTTGGCACTGTATTTGTATGTCTTCCTTGTACTGTGTCATTATTGCGCTGTTTTTCTATCAAATCGGCAGAACACGGTGTACATGTGTTTGGCTCCATATTCCACAATGGGACAACACAGGTGAAAAAGGCAATTGTAAACAAGGACACCATTGATGCAGCACGAAGCACGCAGGCTAAGAACAATGAAGCACTGGACTAGCAGTGTTTTTCTCAGTCTACATCCTTAACGCTGGATCACCACGCTGTATCGACTAGCCAACTAACCACATAACTGCTTTACTTAACTTCAAGGAACACACATACATGCTTATTTTATAGCCTATTGCACTTACCAAGAAAAAAGTGCGACATATTTACCTCATGAACATCCCCGAATGAGAAAATGCATATGATTTTGGAGCAAAGCGGTTGATCACTGAATGAAACGACTCCACACTGAATGTCTGCACGGATGGTGACATCTGCCGTATGTCATCCAAAAGGCGCTTTGCCATCACAAGTGAACGCAGCCGGTCATAGGCATCACACCCTGCAATGAAATGTGTTATGATTACAGCCGTAATTATTCGTAAGCAAGTGCAAATGTGAGCAGTAAATGTACTGGTCTGATACAAGAACTGTTAGACGAACAAGCAGCACGGGCAAGGTCATTATTTCAAGCAAAGTTACATTTGTAACACCATGTGCAAGAAAAATAAATTGCACACTGCTTGCACTGAGCATGTAATAATAGCATGAACTTAACGATGAAATCCTCATAGATTGTACGGTCTATCACCGCTGCCAAATCATCTGTTTTAAAATTTGTTACTACTTATTCCTAAATTTCCTCACTTACTAATTTTTCTACCCAGGCGACACGCATGTGTAAATGCATGCCAGACCTCATTAATTCATTGTCACATGAAACACGTTTTCGATTTAGTTAAGAGAACCTTGACACCAAATTTCAAACAGAAGATTATTGAGGTGTAGGAATAGCGTGAATAAGAAAGTACTCAGACCAAGCACCTGTTGCGAATATAGCCTTACACATGTTTCATTATGATTTGTAAGCATGAGTACTCATTTGGGTTGGCAGCACCCCACAAGATTGCCACCAATTAGATGTGAATATTGGTTCCTCAAGCCCTCTCGAATTTTGCCAGCTCATCAAATACTTGTCAAATGTACAACTGTTTGCTTGCAGGCTCCATTCTTCATCTGTCGCGCTCCTTACACTAGTTGAGTAACCAGGCTTGTGTTTTTTTTTTTTTTGCCTCGGGAAGTACATGTTCTAGATTGTGAAGTGGGGGCTGGGGAGGTAGGTGTTATACGTTGCTAGTTACCATGTGGTCGACAGAAATTCAGGGAAATGCACATATGCAATGCACAGGCGCCTGGCTCACACACAGGTCTCTGTGTGTAACTGACTGCAAATCAACACCATCACAACACGGCACTGTGCATGCCATCATGCACTGGTGCAATGAGCTCTACTTAAAAGGAGACTGCACGCAGTAATCACAAATATTTATAATTCTCTGCATACTATCCCAGTTCAAGTGTGCTGTTAATGTCACTGAAGTGCAAGTCACAAGATCATATTTCCCATGAATAGCAACCACCACAATGTAGCAGTATCTAATTTCTTGAAATTTTGGGCGAAAATATAGCATCACTTGTTAGTTAATTTGAAGCATGCACATGTTAATCAGAAGCTAAATCCCAGATTAAAGAATAACAGCCATAAAGAGATGTTTGTCTGTCAGTAGTCATTTCAGTTGTCAACCAGCCAGTCTGATTAACATGTAATTCAGACGTCAAAGTGAATGTAATGCCACGGACATCTAGCTCATAACCAACTCCTACTGATGCACTGGTTTATCCTTTGATATGTGAGGTGAAGTGTGCAGTTAGTTACGCATAGCCAAATGTCATGCTACCCATAACAAACTACAAAAGATGAAGCACCTTCAGGTATCCACTTGCGTGGCTCTAAATCCTTGTGCTCACAGTGACCATACAATGGACCATGGCCATGGTGTTTGTCCTGGATGTGTTGTAGCATAGAAAGCCACACAGCCACAGCCAGGTCACCATCACCAGTACCTCGCTGAACAGCAAAATACAGGTGGTTCACAACTGACTTTGCCCACAGAGCTAGTATAGCACACCCCTTGGCCTTTGATGCAGCCAACAGTTTCTTGTTGAACCCTGCACGAACCAGAGGAAAGGGAACTGTAGGCTGTACCAATCAGCATTACTGCAGAAAAAAAGCAAATCAATCCTTACCTTTGCACACATGCCAAGTGTCAAAAAGGTGGTCGACCTGTGGCTTGTCTGTCTTTAAAAATTTCCTGATTTGTGGGTGCCGGTCAGTAACCAGTTCAGTCACTTTTATGCCACTTGCATCAAGGGAATTGAAGGCCCTCTTAAGCCCTTCAAGCTCCATATGGGCACTTGATGTAACTTCGTTGGACTGCACAAATTTTTCACACCCTCAGTAAGATACATGCAGAAGTTATACAACTTTTATACATTTGAAATGAAGTGAAACTTCAGTGTATGTGCGAAATTATAAAAATAAAAATAAAAAGAACAGGCCACAGTATGGTCCCTGCATTTTCATGCTCTTTCAGACCTGAACATGCACACTACCTTGGTTCCTTCAGTTCAGTATGCCCTAAGACTAATAAGATAATAAAATAAATGCTTTCACAGTAAAAATAGGAAGCACATCTTTCTTGTGAGGTATTACCACTTCAGTTGTTTCCCTGCTTGACTTACGAAATGACACAGCTACTGTGCACAATGTAGGTACTGGCAGCAGTCTACATTATAAGCGTTTATAGTTGCCAACCACTTCTTTAGACACGGAAAATGCTGTGAGCCCGTACTGTCATGCCGTTCCGGTTACTTTTAATTTGGCAAGATGCAGTGATGATAACTGTAATGATGACACTTTGTTATGTTGGGCGCCATTGATCGTTCATCTTTTCGATGGCATTCAATCAATTTTCCTACCAGCACAGGCTGCCGGCGAGCGGCTGCCTCTGCAGTGTATTGGATTATCTTCTGAGCATCTGTACACCACTATGTGCCACAGTGAAGCTCGCATAAATTACACGGTGGCATGAGCTGTCACCTTCTCCAATGCTCACTCTTTCCGGCACTTGCTATTTCTTTTACTTCACATGGGAGCCTTTTCACATATCTGATGCAACTATACTAACATACATGACACCATGTCTGAATAACAAATAATCTGCAAGGCCACTTCATATAATAAGCATCACGTCACAAGGCATTCGCAATTCAGGAATTGTGAAAAAAATAAAAGCTGCATGTGCAGTTTCTTTTTTCGCTTACTTGGACCAGCTGTACGTTGATTATGCGATTCATAGTGGTCTCAAGAACAGAATATGTTCCGTACTTTGCACAGTGCCCTGGAGAATCGGCACGACTGTCTCCAGCAAGTTTGGCCTCACTGCCCTTGGTCTTCAGGCGGTCGAACAGTGATGCCTGCTCTTGCTGCCATACCTAAAAAAGTGCACATAATTTTTATTTATTTATTTCAATACCTTAAAGCCCTTTCGGGCATTAAATAGGGGGGATTTAAGTGAATACATACATTTCAAACAACATAAAGTGAAAAAGAAATGCCAAAAGGAAAGCAAGAAAAAGGGAACAACGAGTAAATTGAATCCAGTCTAGTACATTCACCAACACCAGTCGAATACATATTGATGAGTACAAAACTTTTGTTTTAAATAATGATGAAAACACTTATGAAAATTATATCGGAGACATTGAATATACATCGAGAAAAAGAATGAAACGAGGACAACCAGAGCCAGGTTAGCAATGTTACTCCCTATGCAAGTAGCTCTGCAGCACTGAATGAAATGTGGATCTGTTATTTCGACAATATTAGGTGGAAGGGAGTTACACTCGATTATGCATAATGATAATGGTGAATTTTGAAACTTCTTGGTCCTGGCAGAAATGGGGCCACCTTGTGCGCATGAACACTCGGAGTGAAATCTTCTTCAAGCCAATCTTTTGGTGTCTCCAGGTTTTTAAGCTTGTACGAGTTCCGCAGGGCATCCATTTTAGATTTAAAGTTGAGAAACTTAACAATGGTTGGACGCTGAAAGCCGGGACGACGTTGGCCAAAGCGTTGTGCCTGTTTGATATCTCCAGTTGCAATCTTAAGGTGATCAGTAAACAAATCCCTGACGATTTGTTAAACGAAATTGCACAGCATTGCCACAGCACTTGTAACGCTTGGAATATATGAATAAATGCCGAAGGGTATAAGCATGGAATCCATCACTAGCACAGTTCAACTGGCAAAGCAGTGCCCATGTACTGCAAATGTATGGATGCAGTCACTCACCTCAAGTAACAAAGAGCTTTATTTATGCCTGCTGTTACTTTTGCTGTTCACAATCATGTGTACAGACTAATTTGTACTGTAAAGAATTTCCCATGCTTTTCTTGGCTGCCTATACGTGTTGGCTTCGTAATATTGTAACTTACAGGAATCAAGACCCTTGTTTTTGCTCTTCTGTCCCACTAACAAAAAATATGCAGCATTTATAACAAGGCAGTAGGCTACAATAATACCTTTCTTCTGGTTTATGCTACACATGCAGTACCACCTCGTTGGTATGGATTTGACAGGACTACAAAACGTACAAACTATTGCGTGGATGACTAACATTTGAAAAATGCTTTTGATATCGTCAATTATTTGTTTCTTAATAAGCCCATTGTTAGCATTTGATTCCCAAAAGCAGTGCAAGATGGAATCTAATTTGTAAGCTGCCTGCTAAAGGCTACGTGTGTGCTCTCCAGGGAAAGCATGCACATACATAATGCCCAATGCATTCATAGCCTCCTTCAGTGTGTGGTGCAGATGTATATTCAGCACTCCAAAGTCTTCAATGGAATGGGAACTTTCAGCATCAATAACCACAGATAACTGCCACAGGTGACTTAGCCAGCAATGGCATCATCTCCTATTACAATGTTGTTACAGAAAATTAGATCAGGCAGTATGGTGGAGCTCTGATTTCATAGCTAAGTTGTGCCTTCTGCTCAGCTGTGAGTCCAAGTTTACTGAAGTGCTGACACAGTGAAATCAAATCTGCTGCTGTTGAAGCACCAAAGAACAATGCATATGTCACATGGCACCAAACACACTGAAAATGAATGAACGGGGGTCAAATTAAAGTTCTGTTGCTACGACGTAGTGTGTGCCACCAATAAATTTCATACATATAAGCTGTCCAGCGTTTGTAAGAGGGCAAGACATGTAGGCTAAGGCCGAAATGGGCTTAACAATGGAAGCTTAAGTGTCGGGTAATGTACAGTACTGGAAAATGTGCCTCTACTGTCAATAAACACAAAACATTTGCTGCTGCGATGAAGCTACCAGATGGTAGTTTCGGAGCTCACTATAAGATACATTGCATACCTTGTTCACTGCAGGAAATAGAACACTGTGTTGTAAACGGTGGTATGTCCTCTCACTGAGGCAACAAATCCCAGCATTCCGCAAAAACCGTAGACATTGCGCAGGGCTGCAGCCAGTGAACAAGAGGGTAGCAGCAACGCTGACATCACCCACGGCACGCTGCCCCTTCATAGGCTGACTCTGCCAGATGTATGTGTGCTCCACACTGCATGTCATTGTCACAGTCAGGAGAGAACCTTTCACCTGCAAATGGTAAAACAAAGGATGCACTGTGAACACTGCTGAATGGCCAACTGCCTTCAAGTAGTTTATATCATAATCAATGAAGCAATACCCCAAGTCATATGGAACAACTGTTCTTTAAGTACACTACAAGCCATCTCGCGTCACAAGGGACAAAATGGAAACCACTCTCCCAATGTGAGCTTTTACATCCATGTCATGCTAACACCACGGGAGCAACAAAGGTTGGCACACTAAGCATACACCCTCTGAAACTTCAGTCCAGCATAGAATAGTCAGCATAAGACAACACCTTTCAGCACAAAACAATGCACACAAAAAAGAAGTTCAGACGCTGCGCCGTTCCCTGTCGTCTTTCTCTTGCGTGTTGTTTTGCACTAAAAAGCTTTATTTCATTTCATTTCATTACCTTAAAGGCCCCCTTTTCAGGGGGTTTACATAAGGGGTGGGATTACAGAAAAACAAACAAACAGCAAAAAATAGTTAACATTGAAGATAATGAGTTTTGCGTTGTTGGAAGGTAGATGATGAGGCGATGGCGACGACGTCATAGGGCAGGCCGTTCCAGTCTACCGCTGTTCTGAGGAATAATGAGGCAGAAAATGTAGTGGTAGGTGATGGTGGGTGGGCAACCTGGAGTGGATGGCTGGTGGGGTGGGATATGTGCGCTGCAGCTGTGATATAGGGTGCTTGATTGAGAGAAGAATAAAAAAACTGATGATAAAGTGTGGGGCTAGCAATGCAGCGACGATGAGACAGATCTGTTAAGCCAGGTTGGCTCTTCAAGGATGAAATGCTTATGTCATACGAGTATGAAGAATGAATGAATCTGATGGCGCGATTTTGAAGGGCTTCCAATGCAGCTATTAGATATGCATGATGTGGGCTCCAGATGGCAGATGCATATTCTAATTTAGGTCGTACAAGTGATTTATACGCGAGTAATTTAACATGTGGCGGAGCAAGGCGGAGGTGACGCTTCAGAAAACCAAGTGTTTTGTTTGATGCTGAGATGATATTTGTGATTTGATCACACCATGACAAACTGGAAGTGATGGTGACGCCTAGATATTTATATGATTGTACTAGCTCCACAGGTGAATTAGAAATCGAATAATGAAAACGGGATGGGTTGTGATGAAGAGAGAAGCACATGAGTTTGCACTTCGTAGGACTGAGAGACATTAGCCAATTATTGCAGCACTTTACTACATTATCAAGATCTGTTTGGAGGGACTGCTGGTCATGAATGCCAGTAATAGTGCGGTATAGAACGCAATCGTCTGCAAACATTCGGATACAAGATACATGCAAGGGTAGATCACTGATATAAGCTAAGAATAAGAGGGGACCGAGCTTTGTGGAACACCTGAGGTAACTGGGAGGGGATTAGATAAGTGGCCGTTGAGGTAGACTGACTGCAAGCGGTTGTTTAGGAATTCTTCAAGCCATTCGAGAATGTTGGAGTCAGTCTCAAGGGTATGAGCATTGTGTGGCTGCTTGCGGCCGGGCATATACGGGACGTGGAAAGCGCGGGGTATCCCTATCGCAGTGTGCCGGCCTCAAACATTGTGGAATGTGGTTCGGGTTTGTGAGAAGGCCCAAAGCCACGTGGCGGACATGCTAGGCAGGTGGCGACCACTGTGGAAGTTCATTGTTCAGCCGGGAACGGGCTAGCTGGTAATTGGAAACCGGTTTCACGGGTGTTATCCAGGAATGTCTGCAGTCGCCACATGGTTAGGTTGGCGCTCTCCCCCACGGCGTGGGGGAGAGCGCCAATGAGGTGTGCGTGGTAAATTTTTAGGAGGCTTAATTTTTGACGAGTGTGTGACCGTTCATTGCGCTAATCATGGCGAAAAAAACGGTGAAGTGTACAAAGTGTGGCGTGGGAGTCAAAGTAGATGTTTGCGGAGATGATGGGGCATGCGAAGTAGAAGTGTCATGTGGCCAGTGTGCGATTATGGCGAAATTCCAGCAAATGGAAGAAACGCAGACCGCCCTCTTAAGGCGAGTAGGCGAGCTGGAGGACGCTTTAGAGGCGGAACGCCAAATAAGAAAGGAGATGGGCGAAAGGCTCAGAGCAACCGAGGAGCAGCTGACAGAGGTCACCACGCAGAATAAGAAAGAGTCAGGTGACTATCATGGAGAGGGAACGTCCTTGACCCCACAAGAAAAGTCGACAAAAGGAGCACAAAAGCGGGGCTCGACCTACAGCGAAGCTCTGGTGAAAGAGCGAGTGGACAAAAGACCACCCGAACCTCACCCTGAAAGTCAGTCCAGATGTCCAGAGCAGACAAAGGGAGCAAGGCAGCTGGAAAACGTAATAATAGCCGGGGACTCCAACCTGGCTCGGTGCTCGCTAACGATTCAGGAGAGGCTAAAAGGAGACAGAAGAGTAGCTGTAGGGACGTTCCCAGGAAAAATGTTGGGTGCAGTAATGCAACAAGCAAGGGAAGAGCTGACTGGTAGAGATCAGGGGCGCAGTTTGGTTGTGATAGCTGGCGGGCTGAACAACGTGTTGAACGGAAGGACCCCAGAAATAGAGAAGAGGTTAACAAAATGAGTAGATGAGTTGCGGGAAGTGTCCCCCCAGGTGCAAATTGTGGTGTGCACAATCCCCGAGGTACCCTTGAAAGACCTAAACCTACAAAGAGCAGTTGTCACCGCCAACGAAACGATTTGGCGGGTTAGTCGAGCTAAAGGCTTCGAGGTTGTCGACATAAACAGAGAAGTGCACAGATGGGGTGGTTTCCAGAGAGATGGAATCCACTTTGACCGTAAACTTGGGCATGAGGTGGGCTGGCGCCTAGCAGGACGCGCAGTAGCTTTTTTAGGGGGCACAAGAGCCCTCCGGTGTCCACGGTAGAAAGGGAAGAAACATCTATGGGGGACCCTTTGGAACACAGAATTGATAACAAAGGGAAAAGGGCAAAGGGGAAAGAGAGAAAGAAAGTGCAGCGCGGTTTAATAAGCTACATAAATATGCAAGGTGGCAGAAAACCGACAAAATGGTTAGAAATAGAGGAACAGTTGAACAGAGAACAGATAGCGGTGTACGCCGTTACAGAAACGCACCTTCGGGACTCGGAAGAGCCACCAATTATTGCAAATTATGTGTGGGAAGGGTGCAACAGGACAAAATCAGAAAGAAAAGGTGGGGGAATCGGTATGCTAATTCATCGGGAAGCAAACTGGTGTAGGATTACTTCGACATGTGAAGAACACCTCTGGGTATCTGGAACGGTAAGCGGGAAGAAAACTATGTTGGGTGTAGTTTACATGTGGACTGGAAATAACTGCAAAGAGAAAAATCAGGAGTTAGTGAATTGCATAAGCAAGGATATTCAGAAATTTGGTAACGGGGCCGAAATAATCCTCTTAGGAGATATGAATGCTCATGTGCATGACCTCGACGGATATACAGATTATAACGGGAAGTTGATGCTAGAGCTCTGCGAACAGCATAGTCTCGATATAGTTAACATGAGTCCTAAGTGCGATGGGCAGGTAACATGGGAGGTCGGAAGCAGGCAGTCAACAATCGATTACTGCCTCATGACAGAAGGAATTCACGAAAAGTTGAGACAAATGAGCATAGATGAGGAAGGGAGTAGCAGCTTGGGGAGTGACCATAAACGCATAACTTTGCGAATGGGATATGTAGATCATAAAGAGAGCATCGAATTAAAGTCGGGCAGCTCCTTTCTAAGTGAAAAACAAATTAGGAACGTAGTCGCAACAATCGAGGACATAGTGAGCAGAACAAAAGGCAAAGTGTGGGATTATAATGAGCTTATTAATTTAATAAGGACTGAAGTTACGAAAGAGAAACAGAAGAGTTGCTGGAGGGGAAAGCGAAAGCCAAAACGATGGTGGAACAGGGAAATTCAGGACGCAATTGAGAATCGACGGGAAGCATCTCGAATACATAGGCAGGCAAAAAAGGAGCAGAGGCCAGAAGACGAGGTCAAGCAAAAATGGGAAACATATCTCGAGAAAAAAGCCCTGGTACAGAGTTTAGTTGAAGCCAAGATTAAAGGCCAAAGTGAACGTTGGATATCGGACATTCGCGAAAAGAAGGACGCATCTAGGCTTTTCTGGAACCACCTGCAATCGCTGGGGAAGAAAACTGTAACTATGCAACGGCATATTGTGGATGAAGAAGGAAATAAATTGGAGGGGTACGACGCATTGACTTATATTCGAAACGCAACAGCCGATTCCTTTAAGAGGCATGACGAGGCTCCCTTTACGACGTGTAACAGTAGCAAGGGAGACCAAGTGGAAGAACTAGTTCTGGAAAATTTCAATTGGAAGAAGGCGGAGGAAATGATTCCCAAACGAACAGCCACAGGATTAGATGGGGTTAGCAATACTGTAATAAATGAGCTCGGACGAAACAGCAAAGAAGCCCTATTAAAAGCAATTGAAGAAAGGTTAAAGGACAGGCGAATACCGGACAGTTGGCGTCAAAGTAGGATGAAGTTCATTTATAAGGGCAAGGGAGAGAAAAATAACATTCGCTCCTATGGACCACTGACCATTACATCAGTACTCTACAGGTTGGCGATGCAGGCAATTAAATTTAAAATGCAGATATGGACAGAGCTTAATGGCACTTTTGGCGAACTCCAAAATGGATTTCGAGTCGACAGGAGATTAGATGATAACCTTTTTGCGCTTACGCAGTGTATAGAAATAGCCGGAAAAGAGAACAGACCTCTACATTTGGCATTTTTGGATATTAAGGGTGCGTATGACAATGTGAATCAGAATATTTTATGGGACATAATGAAAGAGGTTGGTATAGGGGATGATTGTATAGAGCTCTTAAAGGAAATATACAGTGGAAATACAGTATGTGTGGAATGGGAAGGTATGGCGAGTAATGGTAGAATGGAGGCCGTCGATATAGGTAAAGGGTTGAGGCAGGGATGCCCGTTGTCCCCACTATGATTCATGCTTTACATGAGGAGAATGGAGAAAGCATTGGAGATGAGCAATATTGGTTTTAAGCTCTCGTACAGACAGGCAGGTATAGTGATAGAACAAAAGCTCCCCGGGTTGTTTTATGCAGACGATATTGTGCTATTCGCAGACAGTCGAACAGATTTGCAGGGTCTGGTTAGTATATGTGGTCGGGAAAGTGAAGATTTAGGGCTAAAATTTAGTGTGACAAAATGCGGCTGGATGATATTCAATGACAGCAACGATCAGACCATATCAATACAGGGCGAGGAGATACCCAGAGTACGAGAGTACAAATACCTCGGGATATGGATAAATGATGGGAATAGATACATGGAAGTACAAGAAAAAGCTATGAGAGTTAAAGGAAAGAGGAACTCCGCAATAATGAAGCATAGAGCGCTGTGGGGTTACAACAGGTACGAGGTAATTCGAGGTTTGTGGAAAGGTGTAATGGTGCCAGCACTTTTATTTATTTATTTATTTATTTATTTATTTATTTATTTATTTATTTATTTGTGATACCCTCAGGGTACATTAGTACATTATAGAGGGGAGGGGCGGAAAACATTTGAAGAGAAATAAATGCAGGAAAGTAAGCACAGGATTATGTAAACACATTACAGAAAAGATAATGATGCTACATAATAGTAAATATTACACGCAATGAATACACTGTATTAACAGACATTGGAAATCAAAAAAATAAAAAAAAACAAAAAGCAAACAAAAAACAAACAAAAACAAAACAAAAAGAAAACAAGAACAAAAAGAAAACAGCCAATCAATACCAATAATAGTTATACCCGTTGGAATAATTCACGATTTCAAGTTTACTGTTAGTGCATTCTTAAAACGAGTGGGGTCAGTGATTGTTACCAATGATGCAGGTAGGTTATTCCAATCGATTGAGGTCTTAGGAAGGAATGATTGTGAACATGCTATGGTGTTGTGACGAGGTACATTGACTTTATGCATGTGATCATGGCGAGCTGAATGGTACGGTGCCGGGTGGATCCAGAGTGAACGAAGAATTGGGTTGTGGTAATATATTTTATGAAATAACGAAATGCGCGATTCCTTTCTACGAAGAGAGAGTAATGGGATAAGGAGCGTACTCTTCATTAATGTAACGCTAGCAGTGCGGTGATAATTAGCGAGGATGAAACGTACAGCGCGATTTTGAACCGATTCAATTTCGTTAATTAATGTGACTTGATGAGGATCCCAAATGCATGAGGCGTATTCAAGTTTGGGGCGGACGTAGGTTATATATAGCAGTCGTTTCAACGGCGTAGGTGCTAGAGAAAAATTTCTTTTCAAGTATCCTAATGAGCGGTTAGCTTTTGACGTTATGTATTGTATGTGCTGCTTCCAAGAGAGGTCGTTCGCTATATGAACGCCTAGATAACGGTAGCTTGTGACAGATTGGAGGGGGCAGTTATTTAGTGCGTAGGTAGAGCAGGTTGTATTAGAACGAGAAATTCGCATCGATTTACATTTATTAATGTTGAGCTCCATGCACCAAGTGAGACACCACTTATGTATGTTGTTTAAGTCGGATTGAAGGATTGCTATGTCAGAGACATCATTAATTTTGCGATATATAACGCAGTCATCCGCGAATAAGCAAATTTTTGAGGAAATGTTTTCTGGTATATCATTAATATATATTAAAAATAAAAGAGGACCCAGAACAGACCCTTGAGGAACACCTGATTCAACTGGAGCCGTGTTAGATGTGGAGTCATTAGCTACAACAAATTGAGAACGGAAAGAAAGGAAAGATTGAATCCAGCCAAGTACTCCAGGGTCAATTTTTAAAGCGCTAAGTTTATGTAGAAGCAAAACATGTTTAACCCTGTCAAATGCTTTCGAAAAATCTAGAAAAATACAATCAGTAAAAAAACCGCTATCAAGATACTCGTGTAAGTCATTAGTAAAAGTCACCAGCTGAGTCTCACAGGAAAGGAATTTGCGAAAGCCGTGTTGACACTTACAGAAAAAGTTGTTTTCTTCCAGAAATGTAACAAGGTTAGAAAATATGATGTGCTCCATTATTTTACATGGTATCGAGGTTAATGATATGGGCCTGTAGTTAGATGGATCATGCGTGTCACCAGATTTGGGAATCGGAATAATTTTCGCTGTTTTCCAGTCAAGAGGTAAAGATGAAGACATGTATGATTGTGAAAAAATGCTCTCTAAGATGATCGAGGAATATTCGCTGGTATTTTTCAGAAACTTTGCCGTTATTCCATCAACTCCGCAAGAAGACGTAAGCTTAAGGCCATCTATTATTTTTCTTATGCCGGTGGGGTTAAAAATTACCGGATCCATGGGTAAGAAGTTGCAACGCGGTAGCCATGGCAGTTCGAGATCATGTCTTGCAGGTGTGAAAGCTTTTATGAACGCGTTGTTTAGAATAGTGGCGCAGTGGTCCTGAGGTATGGGTTCGCCAGTATATGAACTGAGTGATATGATTTTTGACTCGGTAGGTTTTATTACATTCCAGAAACTTTTCGGATTGTTGATAAGCATGGTCGGGAGGGTGGTATTAAAAAATAAAAATTTCGTATTCTTTATTGCAGATGTGTAGGTCGAGGCAGCTTCTTTGTAAGCTGTCCATGTAGCCTCGTTTTGGGCCCGCTTTGCTGTGCGAAAGAGACGTTTTTTCCGATTAGATAGCCGTTTCAAGGATTTGGTATACCATGGGGCATTGTTATTCGAGAGAACACGCCTCGTTGGAATGAACTGGTTGACAAGATCCTGAATTTTTTCTTTAAACATACTCCAGTTAGTATCCAGCGAGCGCTCAGCGGCATTAGGCAGGAAATTATCAAGGAAAACACCAAGTTCATGGTTGATAGCGGTGAAATTGGCTTTTTTGTAGTCACGAATGGTTTTAAGACTGTTATGGGACAGGGAAATTGAGAGGCTAATCGTAAAATGCAAGACGTCATGATCGCTCAGACCGGGCGAGTGTGTAACCTGGGACTGATATCGGATGATGACGTTAAAACGAGATCTAACAGGGATGATGTGGTGTCCGTTACGCGTGTAGGCGAAGTAACAACTTGGAGTAGGCTAAAGTCTGCGCATATGTCGACAAAACGTTTCGATTCTGCGGAAGTTGGATTTATTAAAGGACACGTGCCTGACCATGAAATGTTTGGAAAATTAAAATCTCCCACTAGAAGAATTTTTGCATCAGGGAAACGAGTACTTATTTGACTTAAACAATCGTACATGCTGTCAGAAAAAGTCACGGCACATTATGGTGCTCTGTAACAACAACCAATCACAACCTTTTTATAATTGACAGAAACACAGCACCATACACATTCAATATCACATCTGATAGCCACAGGAAAACAGACTAAAGATTCATTAACAGCAATTAATACGCCACCACCTACTCCCTTAGCGCGGTCGGTACGGTAAACCTTATACTTTTTATTACAGTTGAATAACTCGGAGTTTGTAACTTGACTCGTCAACCAAGTCTCGGTCAGTGCAATTATATCTGCATCACAGTCATTTATTAGGCCGCATAGAAGCTCCTTCTTAGGTAAGACACTACGAATATTAGTAAACAGAACCGGTAGTTTAGATGTTATCGGGTCGGCGTCCCTACCCCTCGCGTTATCCTATGTTGGTGCTGTTGAAATATTGCGCCGGGGTCTTAAGACTCGAACAGACGCCGTGGTATCATTAGTGGTACTTAGTGGCCTGATTTCATAGACCTTTTCTTCACTGGCGTCATAGCCATAGCATTTCCCATCAATTAATAGCTTTTTGTACCTTAACTTGTATGGCAGATTCAGATGTTTTGCGTATTCGATAAGGGTTTTTCTGGCGTGACGTGTTGCAGGACAGAAGTCTTCACTGACAGAAATATTGCTTTCTTTTAGCCGTGCACGCTTGGATAGGATTTCATCTTTGGTTTTGTATGCAGTGAAATTGACAATTATTGGACGTGATTTCCCTTGCAAAAACTGACCGATACGGTGCGCCCGTGCTATGTTGTCACTACGTACGCTTAGGGTTAGAGTGCTATTTAGAATGTCTAATATTTTTTGCTCTGATTGAACAGCAGACTCAGTGGAAATATCTGTTACGCCGTAAAAGAGTAGATTATTCCTCCGAGAACGATCTTCTGCATCATCCAATCGGGAGCGTAGGACTGCAGCATCTTTTGTGATGCCTCCAACCGCCTCGACGACGTCACCGATTTCGTGTTGCCATTTTTCAAGATTAACCATCTGAGTTTCTACGGTCGCAAGTCTTGCTTTAATTTCAGAAATTGCACCCGCCACTGTTTCCTGATGTGTTTTTAGCTCAGTAATAGTGCCAAGCATTTCTTTTTGGTTATCCTCCATTCTTTTAGTTCTTTGATTCAAGTCTCGTAATGTTCTCAGAACTTCCGTTAGCGTATCCGATGGTTGTTCTTTCGGGGGTCCGGGATTGCTTTCAACATCACCGCACAAAAGTAACAGCAAAGAACAAAAAGGAGTAAGCACTGCTTCTGGGCATGGAAGCACGATTATAAATGGGTCGTCAGATTTTAGCCTTGATATAGAAAAACAACTGACCTGCGGAATGAACAAAAAGATGTGTGAGGCCATGAATCCTGTCGTGCGTCCATGCCCACTGAAGACTGCGTTCGAAGCGCCGACTTTAAGTTGGTTCGCCATCGGCGCAGATGATGACGTTGAAGATGCGCAGTGGACGCCAAGCGGTCGGTGAGCCGTGACGCACCCCTCCCACCAGGGGTGGGCGGAAGCAAACGGCATCAAGGCAGCTGGGAAGCCATCCGCTGTCACAGCCCAATCGCAAGGCTCATCCACAGCACCACCGTCGACGAAGCACTGGCCGACAGGGCGCATTCCAGCGTGTGGCAAGCAGTAGTCATCAGGCCGAGACGAAGCAGGTGAGGCATAGTCATCCAGAAAGCTTGCTTCCGCCGATGCCGAAGCGCTGCGTAGCATGCCACCATGACGAGGGACACCATGGCAGTCCGGGCCAAGGGCCCAGGGCGCCAAATAACTGCGGAATGAACAAAAAGATGTGTGAGGCCATGAATCCTGTCGTGCGTCCATGCCCACTGAAGACTGCGTTCGAAGCGCCGACTTTAAGTTGGTTCGCCATCGGCGCAGATGATGACGTTGAAGATGCGCAGTGGATGCCAAGCGGTCGGTGAGCCGTGACGCACCCCTCCCACCAGGGGTGGGCGGAAGCAAACGGCATCAAGGCAGCTGGGAAGCCATCCGCTGTCACAGCCCAATCGCAAGGCTCATCCACAGCACCACCGTCGACGAAGCACTGGCCGACAGGGCGAATTCCAGCGTGTGGCAAGCAGTAGTCATCAGGCCGAGACGAAGCAGGTGAGGCATAGTCATCCAGAAAGCTTGCTTCCGCCGATGCCGAAGCGCTGCGTAGCATGCCACCATGACGAGGGACACCATGGCAGTCCGGGCCAAGGGCCAGGGCGCCAAATAACTGCGGAATGAACAAAAAGATGTGTGAGGCCATGAATCCTGTCGTGCGTCCATGCCCACTCGAGGTTTGTGGAAAGGTGTAATGGTGCCAGCACTTACATTCGGAAACTCAGTGGTGTGCATGAGGTCAGAGGTACAATCAGGGCTGGACGTGAATCAGAGGACGGTCGGACGTCTCGCACTGGGCGTCCATGGGAAGACCACAAATGAGGCTGTTAAAGGGGATATGGGATAGTCTGACTTTGAGGGAAGGGAAGCTCAGAGTAAAATTAGGTACGAACAGAGATTAAGGAATATGAAAGAAAGTAGATGGGCAGCGAAAGTATTCAGGTATTTGTATAGGAAGAACGTTGATTCACAATGGAGGAAGAGAACTAGGAAGCTTACCAGTAAGTATACATCCAGTAACGAAACGGATGGGACGAAAAAGAGCGTTAAGAGCATGGTCAGAGCGGCGGAGAACTCGGATTGGATAGCTAGAATGGAGAAGAAACCGGCATTGAACAACTACCGAAAAGGGAAAGACGAAATCAAGAGAGAAAAATTTTACGATAATTCAAAGGGAAGCGCTTTACTGTTTGAGGCAAGGTCCGGTTGCCTGAGAACCCGAAGTTACAGAGCAAAATTCAGTAAAGAAGGGGATACATGTACGTGCTGTGGAAAAGCTAGGGAAACGACAGACCATATTTTGATTGAATGTACAGATGTCCACCCAGGTGTAGCTGTGGACACTACCCTACAGGAGGCCATGGGTTTCAGGAGTAACAGGGGAAAGCTGAACATGCCGGCGATAGATATAAGTAAAATGCGCTTAGAGCATTGGTGGCGCAAAAGTATGGAGCAAACAAAAGCGAAAGGTAGTTCGGGTAAGATTGTTTCATCACAGAGGAACGATAACAGATAAAATAAATAGACGAAGTAAAAAATTAGTTGTGAAAATACGTGTGATTCGGGAAAAGAAATGGTTGTAAACGAAAAAGAAATAAAGCTAGAGCTTGGTGGCCCGGCCACCGCCCCGTTATAAAGGGGACGCTCATAATATCCATCCATCCATCCATCCATCCATGGTGGGCAGCAAGCGTGCCCGCTGTATTGTTCAGTTTTCTTTTGTAAGTGCGGCGTCGGAGTGTCGAGGTTGTGAGTGAGGCGTCGGAGTGTCGGAGTGTGATTGGTTGTCAGGGATGCAGGGGCGGAGCAACCAGGGTATATAAGGTGGTTCCTCTTCCCTGGCAGGGGAGCGGAGGTTCGGGCTTTAGCCTGGACGGGCGCTTTTTGGAGCAGTGGAATAAAACGTTCTCTTCATCGGCCTGCGACTCTCACTTCGTGCTGCCAGCGTGTACTCGGGTCACCGAGGGGCGCCGACAACGGACCATCCTTTATTTTAGCTGTTGGGATGCAGATACAGCTTGGAAAGTTTTAATAACAATCGCATCATCTAGCCTGCCAACACATTGTCTTGATAAGACGACACCCCTTTGCGCAGCCCTTATTGCCTAGCTTACACGGTGCCTCATGAAAAAAAAAATTCTGGCTACAGTACTTGCCTACACCATTGTGCAGGCCACTAATGGGCATAATGTAAAAGTATGCACATGCCTCAACACCCAACATATGTTTCATTAGGGTGCGGGAAATGATGGCAAAGGGTCGAGGACTTGTTTGTATTATTTCTTAGATACACCCTAATAAAGCCAACAGACAGTGAGGCCAAGGAAGGCATAGGAGAAATTAATTGTGGTTCTCATGTGTAGTGTAGTAATTATGGCATAGATGGAGAGGAATTAAGATGGATGAAAAAGCACACCTGCTATCACTAGGGGCCATACCTACGACCTTCAGATAATACGGCCGATGGTCCACCAACTTACCGAAGATAACAAGTTCATTCTCCGATGGCAGCAGGTATGTCTGTGTGTGTTTCGTACGCTTTAATTCCTGTTGGCTTCATTGCATGACTACACAGGCATTTGTTCAGCATCTAAAACTTAGTCTAAAGCATGAAATAGCATTATGGAAAATTAAATGCTCAGGCTGCTTACTTGAAGTGAAGGCACAGCAGGTTGTCCACATGAAAAACACGTTCTGAATAATGGTAGGATACATTCTTCATAAACGATAAACTTCCTCGAGTTCTTAGTCTCACTGTTGGACCTATGAGAGACAAGATTTAATTATTCCATGTCTGAGGCTCCTATGTTGAGCTAAACCTTCACACTATGGGTATATTAGGACACGTACTGTTTGATGTAGGAACAATATTACGAACAAGGCTCCCGTAGGGGGTGCCGCAACGTCAAGTAAAATTCAGTTTATTATTTTGGTCGGTGTATCTCTTTAGGTCTAATCAGCATTTCTCAGTACAGAGAAATGCACTTGTGGTGCTTACATTAGGCATCACATGGTAGCCGCAGCACCAAATTAAAAAAGTATATCCTGACTCACAACGTTGAGCTGTTCATTGAAGGCTCATATGTGCTGTCGGAGCAGGCACCAAGAGAAGCAGAAAAAGACGGTTCTGAAGGTATTGGTGTAGAGCATCGCTGGTGCATATCATGCGCCAGCATGACATCGGGCATCTCGAGATCCGTCTGGCACTCTAGAAATTCAGTCAAGGAAGGAAAATCAGCAAACCTATACGCACAGCAAGCGATGCTTGAAAATGGAGATTTTTTTAAAAAAAGGATGACGTGGCGCCTGTGAACACACCATTCAAAATTATTGTGCTAGCATGTTTGCTAGGGGTGGGGAATGCTGTGTGTGACCTTAGACATTGCTACAACAATGCAAGCATTGCATGGGCTGGCAAAGACAGCAGTAGTTCATTTAGCAGTATACCATGCCACATTATTGCATGCACAGAGAGAGAGAGAGAGAACCATACACGTACGCACCAATCTCCTTTGTGATGCTTTCTGTCTGTGTGGCCACATTTCTTCTTTTTGAACATATGGCCCCCTGGGTAGCTCTGTGAGAAACCACCACACAACACTGCACTGCTACGTCAGCCTTTGGTTGTCCTGGCAAGAGCAAGAAAAATCACCAAGGCATACTTTGATTCCTCAGAAGAATGAATGTTTTCATAGAGCATGTGAGTGCCTACCATGTTCCATTGTGTTCCCAGGGAGTTGTAAGATGGTGATAATTTACACTACTACTCCCGAATCTTCTTCACAACCAGAATGGGTAAATGAACGCAAGGTTTGCATTGTCACATTGGCACTTTTGGTCACAACAGGGTCTATAACACATACTCGATAAACACGTAGTAACGGTAGTAGACAGTGATAAATTTCAGGCTCTCCTCGAATTGTAACCCTGCTGTATTTTAGTATTATCAAAGGCTTGTCTGAATTTTGTTTCACAATGTAAAGTTTTGACATTTCACGTTGCTATTGCCAGTTGAATTGTTTTGTAATGTCTGAATTTGTTGTGTGTGTTAAGGAACCTTGTCATATTTTTTGTACCACCCTGCTGGAACCCCTATCATTGTGGTTATCAGTATTGAAAATAAATAAATAAATAAATAAAGATCTGGTTCAGGTGGTGCTACACGGTCACTCGGTGCTGGCCCGGTCGGGATAACGCAATAACGACATCGTGTTCTGCGTCTCGCCATCCGACTTCCGGATTGTCGTGAATTGTCTAACGTCGGTCCCAACGTTCGATCCGTATTAGTTTGCAGCGTGTAGAAGCGACCATCGCTGATCGTGATGAAGAAATCTGATGCGAATCGTTATTTGCGATCAAAAGTGCTCGTGTGACACCTGCATTAGCGCGCCCGCTACACAGACATCTCACTAGTTGATTGCGCACACTACGCAATTAACAGGTTAATTAAATCGCATAGTAAAAGTTATATGTCAACTTACGACTATGTCTCTTTCGGTAACGAAGTAAACACCTTAGTACTCGCGAAAGGTACGCGGACGTGGTTGACAGCAAGCAACGCTTCACTCAAGTGCTCAGTATCAAATCTGCAACGGTAATTATTCGGCGTACCTTGTGGTGCTGTCAGTCGGTTGATTGGCCGGTCCGTGGGAGCCGGCGCCGCTTCATCGAAGATCTCCACAGCAGACACCTCGCACTCTGAACTATGCTGCGATTAAATTTCTCCTATTAAACGGCTCTTAAATCCCCAGGCAAGCATACAAACAACCAACAGTAAATACGAACCTCCTGTCGTGGACGTTTGGCGAGCGTGCCTCCAGAAGCACTGCGTGCAGTCGAAGCGGGACACACGCTGGGATACAGGCTCGGTACAGCCCCAGGCATAAGATCGCGACGAGTGGCAGGTATGCCAAATTCAACCGCTTGCAGGTTGTTCACAAAAAAACACGGTTCCGCAAAGTGAAGAGAGCAAATTCGGCTACTCTTCGCTGGCGTCCATCCATTCCTCCCGCTGCTTCGAACAAAATCGATCCACTGCTGTCGGTGTGCCAGTCGCGGGAACGAATGAAATGAGATGCTTATTGCGTTGCGTTCTCGATGCTTCGATGGACAGTTTAGCACCGCACACCAATTACCCGTCATGACTCGATTCGAGCAGTATGACACGAAGACGACGGAGAGCTGTGCGCGAGCAACCAAAACCAAACGAAGAAAGAGAGAAACAGTCTCTTGCTATCCCAGTGTGCCCAGCGCACACGTCTACCTGCGACGTTGCAATATTCGCATAGGCAAAAATTCAAACGTTACTTGTGGGCCACAATCTACGTCATACTAGTGACGATGTCGCGAGGTGCCGAAAACCCAGATGAGCATTTCTGGTCACTTTAAATACATATTAAAATATCTTAACGACAACGTTCGCCGTTAATACTTGGCCACAAGTGCCTTCAGATATCCGACAACCAAACAACACAAACATATCGGGTTTGAAATTTTGGTGTCATGGGCCCTTTAACACTGTGACACATGGTTCTCAAGCATTTGAAACAGACTACTTAAGTGTACAAAATTAGACATTCCGGTGTCAATAAGAAACTTGGTCTCAGATCTTTGAAATGTTGCTTTTAAATGCTTCAGGAGCTCGTTATCGCTGCTAGCAGCGTACAGGGCATCATTAAGAACGACACACCGCGATTCCAAAGGTTGTAGGTCCCCTAAGGACACCTGCTTTTGTACAGCGACTCCTGCGAAAGAAAGAAAAAGAAAGATACCGACACCTTTTTGGAAATGTGTTGTACGCGCATTCATTGTTCACGGCTAAAAGAAAAAAGCAAAGCGGGTACCTCAATTAAAATCCCCGGCTCATCAAATTTGCAGAAAGTTACAAATCGGGCGTATTTTCTTCCGTGCTGTTTTCGTCTTCGTCAACCGGTGGAGGGTGGCCGTCCACTGCGTCGCAGTCGACTCCGCGAATGCCGCCGGCACCGCGTCAGCTTCACTTTTCTGCAGGCGTCGTCTCTTCCCCCCGTCGTATCGCGCAGGGTCTCCAAGGCACGCGTTCTATCCGAGCAGAAGCGACGGTGCCCAATTAGAATTTGTTTCTTCCCACAACCTTGATGGTCTGCCTACAAATGCAATTTACGCCATTGTTTCGTCGTGTCCCCGCATTGCAGTCATTCCAACAAAAGAAGAAAAGAAGGTGTTCACGCTCACATGACACAAAGTGGAAGCCGCAGACTAGGATATCGGCACGGTCGCTGTCGATATCGACACGCCTGATACGTGCCAGCCCCACACTGCCCCGCTTCGCGCTGAGCGTCCTCGTGTGATCGCACTGATCGTCCACGACCAATTGATTGGCACGCGGAAGAGAGCTGTGTTTGCATATACTGCGCATAGTACTGTGCATAGTGCCGTGGCTGACAAGAGGCGGCAGCACAAACACGATTTCACGTTGTCCGGGTGGTTCTCCATTATAGGAGTTCCCGGTCTATCATTTTATGCTCTATCATTTCATGATTTTTTCTTCCGAATTCATTAGAAAGGTTATTGTGGAATTTCTGTTCATAACACGGCTGTTTTTCAGGTCTCCTTCCCCCGTACTTTCACTGGTGCACTCTAAAAACTGGAGCCTGTTTCGCGGGAGTGAAACGACCGAGCTACTTTTTAGGGCATCTTTCTGCTCTAGCAAAACGTCGGATGGAGTGAAATGTCCGTATCTCTTGCGGCATAAGAGAGCAAAACGCAATTCCACTCCTGCTCCACACATGCGATGCTCGCATTCGCAGCCACAAACATGGCAGCTGGGGTGGGATCGGAAGATTGAAGAACCGCCGCTTCGTGAAGTGTTTTTCGAAATAGCAGCGACCTTCCTGCGACTTCCACGTACAAGTTTTCGCTAAAGGGGGAAGTGTACGTTTAACGAACGGTGCCTTCCTCGTCTACGAGCCTCAGCCGACGGGAGTCATAGCGAGCTGCCTCTCCCTTGTTTGTCCCCGATCGAACCACCGTACCCGTGCAAGTGAAACCCGCCAGCCTACACGCCTCGTGTTCCTCTATTGCATGTGCGAAACGAAGAGGAATGCACTTTCAACGACACAGTAAGCTATCCCAGGCAGCACAACAACATTGGACCGACCTTCGCGCAACGTTGGAAAACATTGGATACAATATTAGAACTACATTGGATTTCGGGTCCCATGCTACACTTTTGACTAGATTAGTCCAATGTTGGATACCAGTCGTATAACGTTGGAAGAATTGGGAAAGAATGGCTTTGGCCAACATTGTCCATCGTTTGTATTTTCAATATTGGTAAGCTTGTATAAACAATGGAAGCTCTAACCGTTCTTTCCAGCCTTTATTGATGGCTGTCCATCATTTTTTGCCAGCATTCATCGTTGGATGAGGCAGCATTTCTTGCCAGCCTCCTTTATTGGCTGATTCTATATTTTCCCCACCTTTTTTATTGGCTATCATGCATGCGCTTAAATTTGTTTTGCCGAGGCTTCTGGCTCTAGGCAAAAAACAAGAATATCCAGTAAATTATGGGAGTAACAATAGCTTTATTTTGTACTTAGTATGCATGTATGTATTGCCAGCTTGGGAAATGAATTTGGTTATGTTCACGATTCGTGGTTATGACGATAGCATAAAACAGACATAAATGGTCAATGCACTCATATGTTAATGGCGAAACGTATCTTTCGAACACATACACACATACAAATAAGCAAAATGTTTTATTTGTGACACATTTTATTCGTGAGTATAAGAGACATGAGAAGGGATTGAAAAGAAAGTTCCGATAAAATCAACAAATCAATATTCACTCTAAGTTTGAAGGCCATTGTATATCGTCAGCGTCGAGAAAACTAAACGCATAAGCACCATAAGCAAAAAGAAGAGGCACAAGAAAACATACGCCTAAACCTATGCAACACATTTTGGTTTACGTGTTTACGTGGAGCAGCTGAAGCTTGAAAGGTTCCTGAAACGATTCCGCGAAACAGCTGAATTGTAGAAATTTAACACTTCCTCAAGTAACACAGCATAAGTGAATGTTAGGATATGGTGATATGTTTCTGCATGCAGAATCCGGAACGGAGGGTATGTGGGGACAAACCGACGACTTCGAAAGAACCGAAAACCAGGAACAAGAAATGACCGTCAAAGAGCACAGGGAAAACACGCGTTTCACGCAAGACAAAAACACAAACATGAAAGTCACACGAACCAAAACAGCTTTGCTAGAACCGATTACTTCATCTGCCGCGACGTATACAACAAAGCCCACAACGTGTGTATTTACAAATAGACAAATATAAAGAAAATACGCAGTAATACATGCTATAATAAACCCGGCACACGCCAAAATGAGGGTGCGAGCACAACAGTATACGCAATGAGTAAAATAAACGAATGGCTAAAATCGGTACGAAGCTTTCAGGAAAACCTTTAGAACGGTCGCAACACGTCGAGGCTCATCTGTTCAGTTCACTTAAAATGTCCGGTCCAAAGAAGCGCAGGGCTGCCACTTTTTCACTATGCAGAAGTTTGCAGCCGCAAGGTCCGTGTCCGTAGATTACTCAGGTGTTCTGACTTCGTAAACTCGCCAGTTTCAGCAGATACACGATGCCCGTGCGACACAACCTGTGCGTCCGAAAAACCTCTGCAGAGTGAAAGCCGCTTCGCCTGCCTCACCCCCAGCTCGCTGCCGCAAAACATGTCAAACAGGTATGCGAAGCAAAACGGATTAGTGCCGCCCACGCAGCTCCCCCCTGCCTCCCCCCCCCCCCCCTGCCGTGGTACGCTTCCATGTTCGGCGGGCTCCTGTGCCCCCTGCTCGAGGTAGAAAGATAACAAAGGCTTTTTTTTTTACCTTCCAACCTTTTGCATATGCCGTATTTGCTCATGCATAACTTATACCGTGCTTACTCGCAAATACCACGTAACTCGTGTTTTTTTTTTCTCCATGCATCTAGGAGTTCCAAAAGGTCCGTAAATTACATGCGAATTTCGCAAATACTTTCGGAATATCGCGAAAGGAATCTTTACGCGTGCTGATCTGAGATGCGTGAAATGAAATGTATCACAAAAACGAATGCAGCTTTCACTCAACACAACGCGTACCTTAACAGCCAAATGCATTCGTGGGCTACATTCAAGCATTAGCGGATGTGCGACTCGGAATCGTAATCACTGGTGCTGTCAGCGGCATCTCTAAACTCCAGTATCAAGAGCGACTCGTGTTCACGTGGCAAAATTATCGTGGCGGAACGGTTCTCAGTTAATCGGCAAACACTATGTTGAATTTGTTTTATAGGAATCGCCAATATGTCGCTATTAAACAATCAAAATGCGACCGGCTATGGCGAAGCCTGGGCTACCGAACACTCAGTACCGAAAAAGGACAACACTAGCCTGCGCCACGTGGCACTGGGTGTCATGGGGAGAGCATGCAAGTAATATTTTTGCGTAAACCGTACATAAAGTTGGGAGTGCAGAAATTACGCGTGGGCGCTAATTATGCGAGTGCACATGGTACGTACATATATATTAACATTGTTTCAAATGAAAAAGAGATCATTGCTTCTAATATGTCATGTACTTCCCAATGTGAACAACATAGGCACGACAGTATTTACGTCTGGACAATATTGTCTCGCAAGCAGCATTGGCTGTCCTTTATTGAAGAAACCAGACAGAATGTCTGGACAGTATACACAGCCTACTTCTATTATTTTGGAAATATTGCAATGACAACAGATAAAGTGACCTGTTAGGCCATGCACGTGGGCTCGGAAGCCACTAACATGCTGCTGGGCATTTTGGACCATATGATGGCGTTGTAGAATGTAGTTTGCTCAACTTCCAGTGTGCAAGTTCTAGTCTACTTCACACACACTTAGCTAGAACTTGCGCAAATAAACAATTACGTAAATTATAGAGATAATTTTTCCTGCTGCACTGAATACATACACAATGATTTTTCTGAACTCATTTGCGGCACCGAGTCGAGCTAGTGGTCCGTTCCTATTGGTAAAACAGGAAAACAATCATGTGTACTTGCCACCATGTGTACCTGCCTCCCGATATATCATGTGTACTTGCAAATGTTACCAACATTGATGCTACAACTTTTGTGTGCGGACAATATTGTCCGACACAGAACATTGGAAGTCCAGCATTGGCTATACAGTGAGATTGATTGGACAATATATACAGCCTGCCGCCATTACATAACCAATATTGATAGGACTATGTAGAAACTGACCCATCATTACCATCATTGTGCATTGGACGCACCAATAATGTATGCTGAGTGGCAACTATGGTCCACATTTGCCTTCTTTACAGGATGGAAGAATCAATATTGCAAATTGAATGGTTACGATGGGCCATTGTTGGAGGCCTTAATAGATGGAATTTCCAATGCTGGCTTATGAGTGGTATCACAGGGCCTTCATTGGACCTCCGTAAGCCAACAAAAAAACAATATTGGCCCGAGCATCTGTGCTGCCTAGGATTGTTATCGTCGAAGGCTGGTTTCGTTAGACTCACTGGATATACCTTACACATGTAAAATTCGACAATCCCTAAGCATATCCTTTTGAGATGAGAACGCGAAAGCGTTTCTTCTAGCTAGATTGTTGTTGCGAAGGGTTGCTGAAAGTTGGTGTTGCCGAGGTGTGTTATAAAGAATGAGGCAATGTGGGAGGGCTGATTGTGTTTATTTAGATGATTTGATACCATCTAAGTGTTGTCGACACTTCACATGTCCTCTCGTGTTTTTTCGTCCAGGCAGTGTACGCAGATATGCCCGAGGCAGGCCTCGGGCATTTCGAATTAACACCACCGTCGCGACGTCGTGGGTGGCGTCACTTGACAGTTAAGCCAGGGTACAAGACACTACCATGGTCTTGTGATCCGAGTAGTAGGTGGATACATACATAATATCTCGCACAATGTATGGGTCGGCAGTGAATGCGAGATCGATGGACGTACATCTCGACGTCGTGATGGCCTCAGTGGGTGTCTTCGATTTGAGATTGAACTCGGCACGCATGGCGGCGAGGAGCGATGGGCTAGGTGGCGCGTTCGTGCGCCTAGTGCTGCTACGGCGACGCCACTCAGCTGGGAGCGCGCTTTCGTCAACCCAACGCGGCGACGCGGTCGCACGCCGCAGCAGGTAGCAGCAGTAGCAGAGCGGAGCGCGAGCCGACTGCTGTTGCGGCGAGTGTTGGCGCTGGCGTCACTTCCGGTGGGAGAGGTCACGTGCTTTCCGGGTACGGCTTTTACGGACGCTTTTTGCGGACGGCAGCTTGGCGCGCGCTCTCGCCAACCTAGCCAAGAAACGCTTTTGCGTTAAAATTCACGCATCTCCATGAAGTGACTTAACAAAACACGTTGCGGGGCTAGTCGGTCACACATGTTGCTTCAAATATACAGCGCTACTAAGACGTAGACAGTATAGCTAACACACAGGACGGGCGCTTCCAACTATGTTTATGTATATATTGTGAGCACTATACATCTGCTTCATCTTCTCATCTGTGCATACTCATCATCACGCCTTAGAACCACCGTTGTGGGGCTTTTGCTTGAGAGAATAAAGAAGACGCTTAGAGCCTAGACTGCAAAACATACTTAAGATATTCTTCTGTACATGTTTTGGTGACTCATCTGTCAGGTTTGAATGGTTAACATGCACAATTCCACGAATTAAATTCCCTCTAAAACATCCCCTTTTTATCTCTCTCTCTATCGGTTCCTTCCAATAATTTAAAATCAAAACGTAATCACCTCTTGGCCAATCCCCCCCTGGTGGGTAAGTACCGTAATTTTTCAGGATCATCATCATCATCATCATCATCGGTGTCTCGCAAGTGATGGAGAGTGCTGTCCGGTCCTTCTGTCCTCTCAATCTGCCGGTCTTTTCACCAGCTCCAGCTAAACCACCTCCCTGGAGCTCCGTTCGGGTGGCCGCTTAAACCAAGAGCCCTCGGCCATGTGGCAAGACCAACAGCCCAACGTAGCAGCTCCCGCACCACCCCCGGCGGCTATCCCACTTTGGACAGTCACTGCCCCTCAAAAAGACCCACCTATCTTAGCTGGACTTCGCGGAGAAGACGTTGAGGACTGGCTGGAGCAGTACGACCGCGTAAGTGCAATCGACCACTAGAAGGATCCTTCCAAACTTAACCACGTCGCTTTCAATCTGACGGACGTCGCAAAAACTTGGTTCTACAACCATGAGATCGATTTCACGAATTGGAACTCATTTAACCGCTAACTCCGACAGATTCTTGCGAACCCTTCCGTACGCTAAGATATCGCAAAGAAGAAGCTTGCAGAGCGTGTTCAGCATCCGACGAGTCCTATACGTCTTACATAGAAGACGCCGCGTTAACAGCACGATGGCAGAAAACGACCGTACGATGGCAGAAAACGACAGGGGACGCGTCTTTCTCTCCGATGCCATTCAAGCGTTGCTTGTTCAGTGCAACATCATTCACCGCACGACGAGCGCATATCATCCGCAGACGAATGGTCTGACAGAACGGTTTAATCGAACTCTGGGTGATATGCTGACAATGTACACTGCGTCCGACCAAACCAACTCGGACACCGTCCTCCCATTCGTCACGTACGCATACAATACTGCTACGCAAGCGACCACCGGATTCTCACCGTTCTTTCTTTTGTACGGACGCGAGCCATCGTGTACGCTGGACACTGTGCTGCCCTACACACCTGACACCACTGAATACACACCGATTTCAGATCTTGCTAAGCACGCCGAAGATTGTCGACAGTTGGCTCGCTCCATGACAACAGACGCTCAAGGCCGCCAGAAGCTTCGACTCGACTGTGACCGCTCGCTTTCCACTTTCCCGACGGGAGCCCTCGTTTGGCTTTGGGTCCCCCCGAACACGCCTGGATTTTCGTCGAAATTTCTCGCACGATATCACGGTCCCTACCGCATTCTCACTCAGACATCTCTCGTCAACTACGAAGTGGAGCCCTTGACTCCATCCCAAGACCTACGTCGTCGTGGACGAGAAATCGTCCACGTCAGCCGCCTCAAGCCCTATTATGAGCCCGCCATACTTTCTGCGCCTTAAGTAGCCAGGATGGCTACGCTCGTCGCCGGGGGTAATTGTAATGAAGAAGAAGATGAGGAAGGCAATCAAGCAAGCCTCAGCGTTGGCGACAGTCTCGTGCCTCGAGCGAGCGCTTGCCCGGATTGTGCCTGCTTGACGCTCGCCGTTTGTCGGAGCTCGCCTTTGACGTTCCTCGACGTCTAGACGCCAATAAACCACGTCGCAATATATATAATGAGGGCAACATACTTATGATTTGTGCTGTGCCCCACGTTAATCCAAGCAAGCGCCTGTCTGGCATTCAAGTGAAACAGCGAGCAACGTATTTCCCACAAATGTGACATATATAAGTGACACACAAGCTGCGCTTCTGGCCAGTTGGATAGTCTGCCTGCATGCACAGACACTCAGCACTGAGAATGCAAAACGGCGCACCTTTACTCACCGGTGCGTACGCCCACGAGCTGCAATGGTAGTCCACCTTCATCGGGTGTTGTTTAAACTTAGTTCTAGTGATGAATGGTAGGGCTACCTGATAAACAATACAAGCTGATCAACAGTGCGTACATATGGTAAACACACATGCCGAACCGCCAGTGCTGAAAAAAACCTTGCGGTCTTTACATGCATACGTTCCCCCAGTGGCAGAGCTATTTTCTGTAGCTCTGTCACAGCGGGAAACTAGCTGCGGTTAATGTGTGATGCGCTCAAAGGAAATGGTCACCATGCCGCCGCACAATTTAAATAAAATAAGCGGCTCAAACGCAGTCGGTACCATTGGAAGGCTGCTTATCGTGCGTTAGTGAAATCTGAACACGTGTACTCAAACAAGCTCTTTACCTCACAAGAACAAAAAATGTCTGTTCACTTGTTCTCAGGAAAATGATGCGGTAAGTATGTCGCACAGCTCGAATACATTTTCACAACAAATTCTTGACCTTGTTGATCGCCCCTGACACGAAAATTGCAATCTAAGATATACGTCCATGTTAGTTTATAAAGCGTTCCACATTGCGCACAATTTTATGGAACGAGCCGCGGTTGATTTTTACACCATCTGCAGCGATCGCTGGAACGTCAGACTTTCCGGGTCCTGGAAAAGATCGCGATTAGACGCGCTAGAAAGGAAGCTGCAGTGCCTACTCGTCACGATGTAGGGAACCAACAACGCCAACAGTGAAACCTATACGCCCCGGTTTTCAGCGAGGCTTTTTGTTGAAGATACTGGGGGTTTTTCACTGCGCCATTAACTAGAGGCTGCTTTGCCTTGAAAAAAGAAGAGACGGAGAGAGAGATAAAAGACCTGTGGCGCACTGCAAGTAATCACTCTGGGGACTTCGACGGCGGTGCAGGAAGAGCGAACGTCTTTACACTCAGCTCGGTGCGAAACTCTGAGAAGCGTTCACCCTGCCTCGCAGTGCTTCGCGAGGCTTTTCCCGAAGCCTCGGATCACAGCGAAAGGCGGTTGTTCCGGAGATAAACCCCGACCAGCCAAGTGCTCATCAGCTTCGCTATTCTTGCACTATTAGTGCAAGCTTCGCTATTTTATCTTTGTTCTCGTCTCTCTCTTCCATGCTAGACTAGCAGAAGGGAATGACTCTTGAGCAAGAATGGTTACTTAACTTGCACCTATTTACTAGTTTCTGCGTTTCGCCGCCATCGAAATGAGGCCACTGTCAAAAAATAGTGCCTATTTCTTCGGAAAACCCGGCGCCTAACTGAAGGGAAAGCAAAAGAAAAAAAAACAAGAAAAATGGCGCGCACGGAAGAGGCACCCAAGGTCACGCCGCAAACCTGGAATGAGGGAGAAGTTTCTAGAAATCGTCTGATTGCGGGGCAAGCAAGTGCAACAGAGGGAGAGAGAGGAGGCGGAGAGTGCATTCCTACGCTCTTCGCACCTTGAGAGGGAGAAAGAGGCGCCGGCCAAGGGGCGAAGGACCGAGAAAAGGCAAGAAGGTTCCTAAGTTTGCGCGTGGTTGTAACACGCGGGCTGCACCGAAACTTCTAGAACTGCTTTCCAAGGTTATATAAACAGACGACCACGGGCCGTGAACAGCAGTCGTAACAATCGTAGTCGTATGTGACTCAGCGCGAAGGAGACGCGGCTCCACGAGCCAACCGCAGCCGTGGCCTCGTGGTAGAGTGGCCGCTTCGGCTGCGGGAGGTCGTGGGTTCGATTCCCACTGCCGCCGGTCAACCCTCCGGTTCCACAAAGTGGGCACAGGCGTCCCCTAGCCCGACACTCGGCTTTCTTGGGGGGTGCCTGGAAAGGGAGCCTGCACTCAATCCTCAAACCCCGTCGAAACATGTGGGCAAACCCTGAAAAGGTTGGAGAAAAGCAGGCTGATATGCTAAAGCACTACGAAGTACGCGACTGTACGCCGCGCCCTTATGGCTGCAGAGCGAAACTACAGAAATCCTCGATGAGGAGTCTCGATGTTAAGTCTCTCTCTCTCTCTCTCCACGGGCCAGCTGACGAGCCCTGCCTGCAAGCTACAAGTGGGAAAGACGCCTCGAGTGAATTCGGTGAACAGAACTCTTCTGTGTTTTGTTCTTCATTACACTGCATGAGCTTGTTCGTGATTGTCGGTTTCGTGCAAAGTTGTCACCCATCCGTGTGTATTGTGAAGAGCCGTATTTGTGCACATTTGTTGTGTAACTGCCTGTTTGATCAGAATATATTTGTTTTGTTTGATCACCCTTGGCTCTGACTCGGTCTTTGAACCACTGCTGACGCTTTGCTAGTGTGCTGACGGGGACCGAAACTTAATTGTCCTGGCATTCGTGAGATTATTTCAGGGGGATTAATACGTAAGCCCTTGGGATCTTCTCCGGCAATTGCGTCCCGTACCTCACAGCTCGGTATCAGTGACAGCCACCGCAAACAGGTGTAGCTTCACCGACATCGACGGGATTTCACGGTGAAGGCAGTCGGGGCGTAACTTCGAGCGGCGTGGCAGCAATGCTGGCGCGAGGGGCGTTGAAAATAAAGTTCGTTTAGTTCAGACTCCAGCACTAGAAGGACGTGTCGAGTTGTTTTCTTATGTGTGCTCCGCGCAGGAATCCAACCAACGCTCTAGGGCGTAGCACCTGGAAACCTCAGCCGTTAAGCTAACACATTGTGTTGGAAACAGCAAGCGAAACAAATATTTCCGAGATTCACTTTGTCTGACACCTATTTTAAATATATACCGTCACAGGGCCGGTCTTGCGCCTTCCTGACCATTCCCAGTAGTGGAGCAGAGAGACCATCGGCCACCCTTTTGACAACCGAGGTCGAGGCTGTGCTGTGCATCGGACGAACTCGTGGTTGTCGAGCAAAACGGCATCACGAACCCGCTCGTTCCCTCGACCCACTACCCACAGCCGCGCTCGACCTGGTCTTGCAATGCTTCAGCGCACTCCTACATGAAAACGAGTATGCGCAGGTCAATATACGATAAACTGGCGAAAAGGTTTACCTCCAAGTTTAGGGTTTGATCCCCGAGCCGCGGCTCTTTTTGCATATTGCGAAATGCAAAAAAAGACGAGCCAGGCCTGCTCGGAATCGCAGGACAGTTACAGCGTAAGCTGGAGGGGCGACCTTCTTAGCGGGTAAACGCTGCGGAAACTAGTGCAGTACAGGTGGTAGGTATCCCCTGCGCCACAACTCTGCGGTTTGCTCTCTGCACAGCGCTGTGTTGTACCCGACGTTGCCTTGCCCGACGATTCACCTCTTCAGCAGCGGTCCGCACCCCGCGAGGAGGCGCCGTAAGGTATATCGAAGAGCCAAGACAGGTTGCTGTCGGGGCTACGCACGTCGCCTGCCGCGCGGCGCGTGGAACGATACGACAAAACTGTTTCACAAGGCAGCGCTTCGTAATAATGATGACGGAAAAGTAGAAGATCGTTTCATAATGGTGATATCGATAATGCCTCTGTAATGGGTGCAGAGCTAAAAAGCATGCAGCCACTTTCCGCGACGCGCAGTGGCGTATTACTATCCTGCCATGCAGCATTACGTTTGTTAATGCGATTCCTCGGCAGGCTTTATACCTGTTTAGGTCCTTTAGCGACGATTTTTGAAGCACAGGCGTAGCTCGTTGGTAGAATGCTCGACTGCCGCGCAGAGGACGTGGGTTGGAATCCTCCTCGGTCCTGGTCTAAAATGTGCGCGATAGTGGTCACCGGCGGCGGACAACTACGGCGCCAAAAACGGCCGTTGTGATCTGATAACAGCTCACGCTGTAAAAAGAAAGAAAGAATGGATGAACGAAAAAAGAAAAAGAAAAAAAATCTACAGCCTATCCACGGAGTGAATGATGAGTGGGTGAAGCTCCGGATGTTCATCGTAGATCGTGCCGAGTTCCGGATTAATTTAGTTAACGCGCACGCTACGAATCCTTATGGTTCAACTATGCACAAGTGAAATCTCCCACCGGCATTTCATTGCAGGTCAAGATCCAATGCCTATATATATATATATGGGTGGCCGGTGAACGGTTCTCCAGCGCGAACAGTCGGTATTTTTCGATCAAGAAACTCGCTAGAAGACGCTGCCTGCGTCAACGCTTTCTCTAGCGGGTGAGGACGCGTTCACCTTCCTTGCGAGCTGGTAGAGCGTTCATCGAAGAAAGAGCGTTTCCATAGTCAACGCGCGCCTTTCGCTCTCTCTCTCTTTCTCTGTCTCTCTCTCTCTCACAAGACAGCAGATGGAAGAGTGAGAGAGCTCGCGCACCGGGGGGCACACGCCAAGGGCGAGCGCGAGCGTGGCTGCGACGCGACAACGAAATGGATGGATGGATGGATATTAGGAGCGTCCCCTTTATAACGTGGCGGTGGCCGGGCCACCAAGCTCTAGCTTTATTTCTTTTTCGTTTTCAACCATTTCTTTTCCCGAATCACACATATTTTCACAACTGATATTTTTCCTCGTCTATTTATTTTATCTATTATCGTTCTGCTGTGATGTAACAATCTTACCCGAACTACCTTGCGCTTTTGTTTGCTCCATACTTTTGCGCCACCAATGCTCTAAGCGCCTTTTACTTATATCTATCGCCGGCATGTTCAGCTTTCCCCTGTTACTCCTGAAACCCATGGCCTCCTGTAGGGTAGTGTCCACAGCTACACCTGGGTGGACATCTGTACATTCAATCAAAATATGGTCTGTCGTTTCCCTAGCTTTTCCACAGCACGTACATGTATCCCCTTCTTTATTGAATTTCGCTCTGTAACTTCGGGTTCTCAGGCAACCGGACCTTGCCTCAAACGGTAAAGCGCTTCCCTTTGAATTATCGTAAAATTTTTCTCTCTTGATTTCGTCTTTCCCTTTTCGGTAGTTGTTCAATGCCGGTTTCTTCTCCATTCTTGCTATCGAATCCGAGTTCTCCGCCGCTCTGAGCTCTTAACGCTCTTTTTCGTCCCATCCGTTTCGTTACTGGATGTATACTTACTGGTAAGCTTCCTAGTTCTCTTCCTCCATTGTGAATCAACGTTCTTCCTATACAAATAGCTGAATACTTTCGCTGCCCATCTACTTTCTCTCATATTCCTTAATCTCTGTTCGTACCTAATTTTACTCTGAGCTTCCCTTCCCTCAAAGTGAGACCATCCCATATCCCCCTTAACAGCCTCATTTGTGGTCTTCCCATGGGCGCCCAGTGCGAGACGTCCGACCGTCCTCTGATTCACGTCCAGCCCTGATTGTACTTCTGACCCCATGCACACCACTGAGTTTCCGAATGTAAGTGCTGGCACCATTACACCATTCCACAGACCTCGAATTACCTCTAACCTGTTGTAACCCCACAGCGCTCTAAGCTTCATTATTGCGGAGTTCCTCTTTCTTTTAACTATCATAGCTTTTTCTTGTACTTCCATGTATCTATTCCCATCATTTATCCATATCCCGAGGCATTTGTACTCTCGTACTCTGGGTATCTCCTCGCCCTGTATTGATATGGTCTGATCGTTGCTGTCATTGAATATCACCCAGCCGCATTTTGTCACACTAAATTTTAGCCCTAAATCTTCACTTTCCCGACCACATATACTAACCAGACCCTGCAAATCTGTTCGACTGTCTGCGAATAGCACGCAGCGCCATCTATTGATCAATTCACGTACTAGCTAAGCAGCACCGCAGTGCCATCTCGTGATCATTCTGAGATCGTTCAAGAGCGAGCGCATTCAAGAGCGAGCACGAGACCTAGCGGTCTCGTGCGCCATGCGCCCCCATACTACGCATTCCGATACATTGAATGAAGCGAGCACCGCAGCGCCATCACGCCATCTAGTGAGCATTTCACGAACTAGACGAGGTGGCGACGAGGGACAGCAGAGGATGGAACTACCCACAGCGTAAAGAGCTTCGCCCCTAAAAGAAGTGTATGAGCGCATTATGAAGGATTGCGTACGGTCAACAGATAATGATGAAATGATACGTAATGCCATCGAAAACCTGACAACCTTTCCAGTTACGTCACGATTGACGAGAGAAGTTATTTTCGCTGTTCGGACGGTTCTCACAGAGTCGAGCTGGCTTCACCTTTTTATTCTACCGCCACTGTTCATACCTAGGCACAAAATATTTTGAAAGCGTAATGAAGATAAACAGGCATACATTTTGCTCTCGTGAACGTTCTGTGACACCGTTTTATCTTAGATACCACGTCCGGGATGTTTGCACAGTAGGAGCTTTCGGTTACGTCGTGGCGATTCTAGGGAAGGCGTATTTATTATCTTCATGGGCATATCATAAATTTTCCTAGTCCCAGTAATAAACCACGATCCTTCTAATAGCACCCCCCTTTAGGCCCATCTCTCGGAGTGGGTATTCGGCACCACAAAACAAACGTAAAATATAGCTTTGTTTATGCCTCAAACAAAATAATACAAATAAAACATATCCTTTAGTGTTGCAACCGTAACAATATATCCGTGGCCGGTCGCCCGTAGTGGGCATCAGTCATTCAAGAAAGAAAAACAAACGAACATGGCTGTCTACCGAGGAAGGTGCGTATACTGCTCATGTGTTCTCGAGCCTTTCTATATTCGTGCTTCTAGTAAATGAGCGTATATTCCTGGTTTAGGAACAGGTGTAAACGATAGTCGATAGTCTATCGGCACAGGCTGAGGCTACATAATAAAGAGCAGCTTGTCACGGCGACAGGTCAAATGACCACCTGCTTTCGGATAGCGTTAGTCTCTCTGCAAGTGTACACTGACGCAGAAGAAACCAAGTGTTATTAGTTTCCAGCACTCGTCTAGAGACGTCCACCCTAAATGCTACAATGAGCCTTGAGTCTTTACTGACTACAGTGGGACAAGATATAATAGTTACTGTATTCAAAAATGGGAGAAGCGCCAATGTTACACACATTCCAAGCAATCAAAACCGGCACGTTACGCATGGAACTCGCGCTCTTTTTGAAAATAGAATGGCACAATTGAGCGCGTGACCTGCGCTCTGCCGCCGCTGCCACAAGCGCCAGCAAAGAGCAGAGCAAGTCAGAACTTCCCGTCTCTATTTGCAATGAACAGTACGAGGGTTATAGGTGGCATGTGAGGCGATCCGTGATGGCCTACTGAAGGAGCATCGGAATTGTGGAATGCGCGGGCACGTCGTAGCATGGCGGTTTCTTTCTCATTTTCCTCGTCGCTTGCCATGTGTATTCTTGCTTTATTGCCATAGCAATTATATGGACACTTGAACGAGGTCTACGCCGTGGACGTCATTCTGCTGCTTATATATATATATATATATATATATATATATATATATATATATATATATATATATATAGGTCATTCCAGGCCAACTGCCCCAACGTGGTGCTCGACAAAAATGAACTTCTCTCGAAAAATTCCAAAAAACTGCAGGGAAGTCAGCCTTACTTATACAGCACTTTCCGGAAATATTTCGAGCAGGAACATTTTTTAAGCTCATGAGGGTCATTTGAATTTCGCAAAACGGCGGAAAACAAGGCGCCAGAAAAAAAAATTCCTGAAATTCAACCAATGTCCCAATCGTTTTCAAATATGCATGTTTGCATTATCATGGCATTTATCTTCACTTATAAAAATGTTTCACAAATTATGTTCATGTTCCTCACTGCTTAGGACCGAGGGGAAAATGGTAAAATTGCAGCGTTTTTGGGAATTTTTTCTGAAAAAACGGTTTTGCGAGAAAACCTCCAAATATTTTTTTGCAACTTTCCATGAGAGGTACAATAGTATAAAAAATAGTTTTGTCTACGTGCTGTGCAAAGGCTCTGAAATAAATCTGTAAACTTGACAAAAACGCCATTTTCTCCTATGTTTAGGCGTCGATTGCACCCTAAGGTGGTCTATGAAAAAATAATCAGAACAAGGCATGTAGTTGAGCAATGTCAGCGCTTTCGAAGGAGCAAGTTTCATCGAGGTAACTTTCTTATTCTTCGAGAACAAAATTTTTGAATTTGAGTCCCACTACTGTCCTTCCATTGCTCCGTGATTCGCCTTCTCGTTATGGCTTGCTGGCGGGAAACACAAACCACCTTGCCTCGCCGAGTAAAATAAAAGGTAGCGCGTGAGCAGCTTGTGGTTTTTCTATCTTTTCGTTCCTACCTCAACTTCCGTTTCCGATATAAAAAATTGGCAGATCCCACGTGCAGTGGCAATCAAGAAAATGCGAAGCGCGCATAAGGAACGTAAAATGGATTTGCATTGTTGTCTCGCTATACCGAGTTTGGTACATATGAAGTTAACGAAACGGCCGCAAGAGCACCATGACTGTGGCATGTAAACCATGCCACTCATGACATGCATGTCATGATTTTCATCTTATGACCTGTCATTTACGTTCGTGATGCAGTCATCTTGTGGCATGCCAATTTTCGTATACATCCCATTAACAAAACGCGTGGCATGTAAATCATGTCGCTCACGACATGCATATCATGATTTTCATGTTGTGACCTGTCAGTCATGTTCGCCATGCAGTCATGTTGTGGCATACCAATTTTCATATACATCCCAATAACGAAACGGCCAGTAGAGCACCAAGACCGTCGCATGTAAATCATGCCACTCATGCCATGCACATCGTGATTTTCACGTTATGACCTGCCATTTATGTTGGTCATGCAGTTATGTTCTGCCATACCAATTTTCGCATACATCCCATTAGCGAAACGTCCAGGAGAGCACCAAGACCGTGGCATGTAAATCATGCCGCTCATGACATGCAAGTCATGATTTTCATGTTATGACCTGTGATTTATGTTCATCATGTAGTCATGATGTGGCGTACCAATTTTCGTAAACATCCGATTAGCGAAACGGCCAGAAGAGCACAAAATCGTAGGCGGCTAGATAGATAGATAGATAGATAGATAGATAGATAGATAGATAGATAGATAGATAGATAGATAGATAGATAGATAGATAGATAGATAGATAGATAGATAGATAGATACGCTCAAACTCGCCGAAGTTCGCTAAGAAATTCTTTGCATTTAAAAGCGATTACAACACAGGGACACATTTAACTGTACACTTGGCTTAAAAACCACCGTGTCTCCTTAACAAACAACGGTACCGTTTGCGTGCTGCTCTGACATTGAGAAATAATGAACAGTAAAGCGTGTGTACTTGCGAAGCATAAGAACTTTCAAAGCAGCAAATTTTATCAACGCAATTTGTGTGTTCATTTAGAAAAACATTTCCAAAGTCGTTTTTTTTTTCGCTCCGCAGTTTGATATCTCCTAGTAGTAAGTTGTCGGGCAATACAAATCAATTAACCTTGCCGCGTAAAATAAGAGATGGCGTGTCCGCAGCTTATGGCTTTGGAATCTTTTCGTTCCTACACTCTAAGCCGCAAAGGACGAAAAGGGGTCTGTGGTTCGTCCTTTTGGGGGGTAAATGCATTGCCACAACCATTACTCCCTAAAGGACCAACGATTCGTCCCTCGGGGACTAACTGCGAAGGGACGAATTGTTCATCCCTTAGAAGTTACTCCTCAGGAGACTAACGGTTACTCCTCACACTTGCTCCCTCAAAGGAATAAATGGTCATCCAAGCAGATGCTCCCCCCAGACTGAGTTCATCCCATAGGACTAACTGTTCCTCTTCACACATGCTCCGACCAGACTAAATGTTCATCCAATAGGACTAAAACTTCCTCATTACACATGCTCCCACCAGACTAAATGTTCATCCCTGCAGATGCTCCCCCTTTCCCACAGAGCAAGTGTTCATCCTGTTGGTCGAACAGTTTAAACTGGCAAAACCTGGTTTTCAGGGATGAATTGTTCCTCCACTGAGGGAAATAATTCATCCTTTAATATCACATGGCTTTTCGTCTCCATCGGCCTAGGCCTCTGGCTGCATGCAGCAATTGGTGAAAATGACAACAAAAAAGGAAGGGTTTGAACATAATTTATTAAATAAACACAAATGGTCTGCCGCCTTACTTCTGCAGCAAGGTGTGGGCAACACGTTTGTTATTGTATTGACATGTTTTATAATTCAAATGTTTTTTGTAATACAATCACAAATGAATACTTGAGTTGCTCTACTGATGATGGCCTAATTTGCCATGTGCTTCCAAACGATGACAACTACAAAGTGGCATTTTAGAAAAAAGAGATCACACACATGTTCACACACACAGCAGTCCGTGTGAACATCTAGGCGCTCGCAAATCTTCTCTTCTTCGTGCAGCAGTTAAGATTACAGAGCATCGAAGCAAAGTGTACGCGATCGCATGTGCGCCGACACAGCTGGATATGGCACGTCGGCGGAGCTAGCATACATAAAGGACCACTGTCAACAAAATGTGGTTTTACTAAAGTGAAGTTTTATTGAAAAGGGAACCAAGCGACAGTAGCGAGTAGCGGGAACAGAGCCCAGCGGGACAGAAGAAAAGTACACGCACCAAGCACGAAGGGGTAACAAAATGAGCCGGAAAAACCCACGCGGTAAATGGAAAACCATACCTGTTTAATTAGAAAACAATGAATTACAGTACCTAGAAAGAGATATCCGCAACAGACTTCGTTCACGCACTGCGCACAGTTCGTTCGTTTAGCACACACTGCCCGTTGGTCTACTTCGTCGTCGCAAACACATCGCTATTTTGCAGTTGCCTGCGTAGGACCACACTGGAATGCCGACACAAACACCTACACAGGAATACAGCGTCCACATGTCGGTGTTCTCCGCACACGCGGAGTGGAGATAAAGCACATGGTCACTCGCAAACGCACGTACACTGCCGAGACACCGGGAAACTACGTTGACGAGACATGCCAGCGCACACCCCGTACGACCAGTCCGACCCCCGCGAATTGACCCCCTTGCTCCCCTCCTTTTTCATTGTCCCGTGCAGCTATGCGCCTGCTTACAAAAGAAAACACGCAAAAAATGCGTTTAGCCTCGCTCCCATGTCACTCACTCGGAGCGAAAGACGCGCTTGGAAAGGCTGGACTTCGCTCTGCTGGGCGGCTGGATGTACACACATTTCCAAGAAGCACTTGCGCGCCCACGGGTGGCGCTGCTGTGCTTGAAAAAGGTCTATTGTAAAAAAAAGTAGCCTGCGTGTATCTGCTGCGGATTCATATTCATAAACTTGCGTCTGCAGTAGGCACACACAGACTACGAGCATAACAAGCACATGACCTCAATAGGTACGCACAACACTGCAGACTAGGGGCATGAGGAAGCATGCAATGGGAGGAAAAGAAAAGACTACGAGCGCTACAACGTCCTGCATGTTTTACATCTGCACGATCTACACACACACACCGCTAAGATCAAGGTAAGATTCCAACGAAAAGAATAAACGTCTCCCACGTGTGCCTCTTTGGTAAGAAAATCGAAAGGGCCGGAGGGTTAAAGAAAAAAAAAACCACGCAAGAAAACCCTATTAACAAAACATACAAGGAGAATGAGCAATACTTAACGCGCGATTAGAAGAGATAGGAAGTCCGATGAGCCGTAAGAGTACTTGCTAACACGTGGTCTTATCCGTGGCGTGCGAGCCGATAATCCATAGAAAAATCAACGGGCTGTCGATTCCTCGCTACGCTGATCTCTGCTGAAAACTGTTGGGCTCGTTCGGCGTGTCCGTGTGCTTGCAGAAAACACCATCTTAGTAACATCACCCTTCGGCCACCCTATTCACACCACGACCGCGCGCGCACACTTCTCAAAAATTCTGCCGCATGTTGACAGTGTCCTGTCGCCACCACTGACTGCAACGCTGGGAAGGCTACGCAAGTAGTCCGTAAAGAAAAGGAGAGGTGTATCGCTCCGACACACAAACGAGCTACACAAAACACAGACTCGCGCGTTTCGATTGTTTCCCCTGCAATTACGAGCGTGTTTTGTTAAGCTGATCAGAACTATATTATGACGTGAGGCTGCGACCGAGGCATTTATTGTTTTTCGCTCCCGCAAGCAACGGACTACTTTTTGGTCGCGGAAATACACAGAGTAAACACAAGCACCATCTTTTACAGCGCTGCACGTGCAGGCACGCACCGCGACTGTCTACCGTGACTAACATGATGCGAGTTTCGGTACACAAAGGGGCTCGCCGTCTGCGCCCCTCAGCCGGAGGGGTGAGCGCTCTCCTACGGACGCGTTCTTGTTTGTGCTTTTTGCAAATTGCCCCTGCTCCCTCCAAAATAAAGTTGTTTCTACCTCTGCCAGCTTCCCTTGACTGGTACATGGAAGTTTTACGTGCCCTCTGTAGTTGATAAGCGTGACAGGCTTTATCTGTTTTTATCTTAGTTGCACAAATTCACCTCCTCTCTCGACCAATATACGATGCAGCATATATCAACGAAATTCATAGCTCGACGCTAATTGGTTCATAGTACTAAATATTGGATAGCACGGATTCGACTGTTTGCTTCAGTGTGTTTTTTTTTTTTTGTCTATTGTCCTGTGTCGAATTCGCAGTGTCCAGTTCTTCTGAATGTAGCGGAGGTCTCCTTATTAATTCTAACCACCAGGGCCCCCTTGATGTGCTCGAGGACACATTGCACAAACGTTCGATTTCCGTGGGGCAGGACTGGGGTTCCTTTATTTTATTAAAGTTGTTCTCTATCTGCCCCCGCAACTCCACCACCACATGGAATGTAGCGGTTTCGACAGACAATCGCAACCACGACCTCGTGCTTCGCTGCAGCAGGCCACGACCACCGGCGGTGGATGAAAAAACAATTGCATATGCCGAAGCATATGCCAGAGGGACTAACAGCGACGCGTAGAGAGACGACATGCCACCGTTCATCCTTCAGTTAGTCCCTTTGAAAATAAGGACGAAACATTTCGACCATGAGATTTGCGCACGGCACGCATCGTTTTCAGTTACTCTCCCCCAGACTAACGGCTGGTCGCGAGGACTAACTGCAGCGGTTACTCCGGTTTTCGTCCTTTGCGCTAGAGTGTACGTCAACATTCTATTCTTATATAACAAGATTCCCCATTGTCGTGAGCCTTCCCGGTCCTAAATGATTTTGCTCAAAATTGGTGGCCCTTGTAGCATTTTAATAAACTATTTCGGAATTCTGGATATATTGCTTTTACTTAGTTCTCATCACTTTAAAGTGCTTGTGATATACCGAACATTTCTTGTTAATTATAGCTGCATTGAGTGTATGCCGGCGTGAGGAATTTTAATAATGCTATCTTGTGCGTTTACCGCCGAATTAGATAACATAGGACTGTTTTCTTCTTTTCTTCGTGGCATTAGAAATAAGCATTATTTGCCTGTTCACTTTGTAGGCACAACGACATTAAAGCAAGGGCGAAGCGCTGTTGTGGTGCAGGAAATAAATAGAAAATAAATAGCCTCACATGCATAATTTGACGGGGACGCCAACCGAAAATGACCCACACCACACAAGCATAATTGACTAATTAACAGGGCCTTCCTGTGTAGCTAACACTTTGGTTGCGTGCTAATGATAGCAATGAAACCATAGTTTTTATTAGAAACAAGCTGGACATCTCCGAACATAATTAACCAGGTCCGAGTTAGAGCGATGCTAACTTCGCTCAGCATTACAAACACGCACGCACGCACGTAAGCATGTTTAGCACACGTTCGCGTTAGCACGTGTATATATCCTTTTGAAAAGCCTTTCGTTTCTGCTTTTTGCCGAGGGCATAGGGCTGTTGCGGGATGTCGCGCTCCGTTCAGTTCAATTAGAACACTTCGAAGAGATTGACGCACAGAGTGTGTTGCAAGTACTGACAACCATGGCCGTGACCGCCTTCTGAGAACCAATGCGAGAAGAGGCGATATAGTAAAGCACGCGTTGACAGTGTTTTAGTTCGGAGGGAGCCCTGGCGGCAGGATCATAAGGGACCAAAGTAATACCCCAGTCACACGGGCATACTAAAGCTCCTTTGAGGTAAAGGAGCATAGCGACTTCGGAGGAGCATTAGTTCAAGGGAGTTGAGTCGGTGCTACACGGTTTCCACAGAACCTTTCCAAAATAGCCGCAGCATACCTTTGACGCTTCCATCGCTTTAAAATAAGGAAATAAATGCGAGTTCCCATAACGTTAAAGTGCGGTTTTTCGTGGTTTAATTCCACAAAAGTAAGTTTTCTTAGTATATGGGCACTTTATTTTTGAATGTACACCTTGTGCAGGCATTATTTTTCCAAATACGGAGGTGTCGGCCGTAGCGATGGCTGCAGCAGGCCACAGTGTGCACCGCCGGCACCGCTACGTCATATCCTCATTTGGAAGCACGTTGATCGGTTGTTGTTCGGCTGTGTACTTCGCCTACATCGCGCCGTGGATTTCGTTAGTTGTGCTCTCGTCTTCAGTCCCGATGGATGAAGAAACTGATGTGGAAAGGAAGTGCGAAGTGGCGATGGCATTAGCGACAATTTCGTCGTTGGAGCTGGATGCCGAGTCTGCGAGCGAGAAGGTGCGTTCCATACGACGCCGCCTAATGATGAACAATAGCCTGCTGATAGCCCTTGCGTCATCACGGCGCCCAGTCCACCGCCGCGTATGGAGCTATCCCCGGAAAGAAAGGTGGTTTGAGGATACACTACCGAATCTCGGAAGCCGGCACTTCAAACAGTCATTCAGGGTTTCGGAAACAACGTTCCGGTACCTAGTTGATGTTTGCCGGCCAGCAATGCAACGGCAGACGACAAATATGCGAGAATGTGTCAGCGCACAAAAACGTGTTGCCGTTGCATTATACAAGCTGTGCTCGTGCGCCGAGGACAGAGCTGTTGCGGACGTGTTCGGCATTGGGCGTTCAACCGTGAACGTTATATACCGAGAGTTTTGTGCAGTTGTTGTTTCCACGCTTGAGAAGGAGTGGGTCAAGATGCCAAGTCAGGAAAACATGCCCACCCACATAAAAGAGTTTCAAGCGGTGTGCGGCTTTCCGCAAGGCGTCGGCGCGCTAGACGGCTGCCACATACCAGTGTCACCACCAAAAGAACACGCCACCGACTACTACAACTACAAAGGCTGGTGAGTACGTCTGACTGCTTCTTTTGCAGTTGTTCCCTTGCGCTAAAATTACGGCTGTAGTCATTGTAGGGTTAGATTTAAAACTATGCTTTATGAAACCATTTCCATCATAATATTTTGTTGAACACTGTCCTTCCTAAGGTTTCCGAGTGGCAGAGTGCCGTATTTTGTGTTATATCACTCATGAATGTATGTTCACTCGATAAACAAGGGTAATTTATTTACCTGCGCTTTGCAGTTATACAACTGTACATTTCTTGTATTTCTTTTTGTTTTTCAGGTACAGCATCGTTTTGCTTGCCCTCGTTGACCACAAATACCTCTTCAGGTACGTCAGTGTGGGCTCACCAGGACGCTGCCACGACGCCTACGTGTATCGGCAGTCCGCATTGGCCGAAATGGTGTCGGGACCACTGTTTCAAGCACCGGCAGTGGTTATGAATGGAGTTGCTGTGCCACCATTGATACTATGTGATCAGGCATTCCCACTCACGCCAAACCTTGTGAAACCCTTCAAGGATGTGCCAGATGGAAGCAGGCGCAGGTGCTTCAACTACAACCTCTCTAAGTCGAGAAGAATAGTCGAGAATGCCTTCGGCAGGTTGAAAGCCCGATTTAGGCTTGTGTTGAAAAGGATGGACGCGAACATTACCAATGTGCCATTCATCATAAGGGCATGTTGCGTGCTTCACAATATATGTGAGCACTTTGGGGATTCCCTTCCACAGCAATGGCTGAATGAAAGTGAACTCGAAAGCTCGTTGTTCATACAGCCTGTGCATACCTCAGATGTGCAAGTTGGAAGTGGCACTGACGTTAGGGAAGCCTTAGTTGAATATTTTGCCCAGCATGACAAAAACTGATGTTTGTTGTTCAGTGCCATATGATTGTCCACTTCGCAATAAGGACCCTGAAGTGTTTATCATTGCTAGACTAATCAGGCGCTCAGTTGTATGTCACTATAATATTTAACATGTATACTTTTTCATTCTTGTGGTTTTTGATATGTATGTGTTAATTTTTTAGAATACCAATATTATAACATTGGGATAGCAGACTGTAACGTAGCCTATTTAACCAAATAGAAAAAAATATGTAACTGAATAGAGTGCACCTATGCATCTGTCAAATTGCACACATCCACTCCATGATTTTTTTCCTCAGTAATGTAACTGTTTTGTGGCATTGTGAGAACAGACCAGATTGATAAAAACACATTCACTTATGTTTGCGCATAATGAGGTCGGTGGCGGTAAAGGCACAAAAGGCTGTGAGGTTTCTTGCAGGGCATTTTAACAATGTATGTCAACTATAATCTGGCACTTTACACCCATAGATTTGTGGGCTTTTACGTCCCTGAACCATGATATGACTGAGAGACCCCATAGTGGAGGGCTCCAAAAATCTTGACCACCTGGGGCTTATTAACGGGCACTGACATCGCACAGTACAGACATGTTACACTGTAAATACAACTGTCCAGTGCAAGGAACAATAGAGATCCATACCACTGTTTGTCACTGACCGTAATTTGGAATATGTTACAAAGTCTCGATCCCAACAAGCATGTTGCATGTAGCAATGTTGGTTTGTTTACACACACTGAAAAGTATCGGTTGTCATCCCAGCCTCGAAGCCCCCCCCCCCCCCCCATGTTTGTTTGACACCCAGCGGATAACATTCCCCAATTACGCAAAAAAGAGCTAGAAAGCATGTTTGCTGACTTTATGGCAAATGTGGACAATTATGCTGAATAAGCTGAGGCAGCAAATTATATCTCATATGCATTGTCTTCAAAAAACTGCACAAGAACAGATGCGCAAGATCCAAGCAACTAATTTTGCTAATGTACAAAAGCTTGTGCGTGCATAAGGCACTGCATGCATTCAGTGATGTGCGGTTCAAAGGAAAATACAAGTGTTTGAAATCTTTCAAATCAGTGTATGCCTATTTCTTTCTTTTCCTTTTGCAATAAAATTTATATCATTATTGAAAAAGCTATCCATATTAAACACATGGCAGAGGTCCATGAAATTACTATGTAGGGCCCTGAAAAGTCCTTGAATTCTTCCTTTACGACTGCTCTGAGCTCTGATCCATGATATGAATTGAATATCAGTGCAGTGGATTTTGAACCTTTGGTACATTTCACAATAGAAAACAACCGAGCAGGGAATGCTGCCCAACTAAAAAAATATGTATCAAGGAAAAACAGCCTATGCTGAAGTCGAAAAAGAGTAATTTCTGCGGTTTTACCATCCAAACCATCGATTTGGTTTCTGGGGTTTCTGGTCCAAAATCCATTATGTGATCCATCGTGAGGCTCACAACAAATGTAGGAGAATCATCAAGTTTTATTAAAATACTTCCCAAGTAAACCCACGAGTCTTTCTTGGGCATTTACTTGCCGCTCTCTAAGGACCCGTTCCTCCTTGGCAGCCTCTTCGAATGCTTGGCGAAGCAAGCGCTGCTCTTCTAGTAATTCCTGCTGGAACTGTATACTTGGTGGGAGTTTTCGCTTCCTGGAGCGGCGCACATTCTCTTTTGGGGCTTCCGTGCCCTGCGACGCTCCAGGTTCAGCGACAGGTGTTGGTGCCGCCACTGCCGTTGGTTCTGGCATTGATGGCTCCAGCTCACAGCCAGCTGGTATGCTGCCAGCTTCCATGTCGTGAATAATCTGAAAAGTTAAAATAATGGTTGTCTCCAAGTAAGTTTACACACACACAGACAGGAAGAAAATATGCACTTACATGCAGCATTCCAGGCCTATATTTATGGTTGCTTGTCACACTTGAAATGAAGCAGGCCTTGGAGGGAGGCAATGGGTGATGAAGGTATCATTAGGTCACCTCTCTCCAAAACTATGCACATTTGCTTACCACAACAATACCCTTGTGTGGTATTGATAGGGAGACACCCTTGTTATTAATGCAGCAGTGTGCTTGCAACAGCAGAATACTCGTGCCTATATAATTTAGGTACCCGAGCTCTACAAGACGGCAAAAGTATTCTGCGGCCATTGAATGGATGGATTAATATATACAGTAAAAAGGTAGGACACTACGTCAACTTGTATGTGCAGGTGTATATCAATATAGTGTGTTACATTGTTTTATGGGATATCTCTGGACTGCATTAGTTTTGTTGGTACATTGCCTGAAGTGTTCTTTTGGCTTTCCAGCACCATTCATTTGCTTATTCCAACAAGTTGCGAACTAGAGAGATCCCTGAAGCATTTCATGTTAGCGAGCTTGATACACAAACTGCTCAGCACTTTTAGTACACATCAAAACTTTCAGCGCACTGGAATCAAGCTGTTATTTCCCTTGTCCGCTGCCCTTTCTCTGTTTGTTGGCTGTTTCTGTGAATTGTATGCTTTCTAAAAAAAAAAGAGAGAGAGAGATGTGTAGTGTCACTATGCATCTCTCACCTTGACTTGTTTTTTTCAATGGCCCAGGTATGAACGTTTTTCTCATTTAAGGTGAGGTTATGGCTGTGCCTACTTTGCACATGTGCTTTCTTTCTGGGGATAATTTAGGCACGGATTTATGAAACAAAGTTACCTGTTCAACTGTATCCTCTGTGTGTGACGCACTCTCTTCCACCAAAGAGTGGTCATTAATTGGCAGCGAGCCTAGGAATCTATGTATTTCATTAAAATACTGCCATGGCACAGGTGCAGAGCCAGTTGTCCGTTTCCTTGCCCAATTTCTGAAAAGCATGAGCGAACAGTAGAAGTACATGTACATGGTCTACCTATAAGCACACTAAATAAATATATTCCCATGTTCACATTTAAATAAAAAAAGAACTCTGTGCAAACTTCAAGAATTATATGCAACATATCCAGGATTCTCATGCATGCACATACACTGCCACAAATAGCACATGAACAGTTTGCGTCGTAACAGCCCTTTTTACAGCATCGTGCACACACAGTCACTAGGTGGACAGTCCTTCCGTGAAATGACGTTATAGTTTACTTCAACTATCCAAAAGGAACATTAACAACATAACGTGTATAGAGAAGAAAAGCGACAGAAGAGAATTGGGAAGTCGGCTCTCGCACCGCATAACACAGCGAAAATTCACAGCGATAAACACACACACTCACAACGCCAGCAACGCACGGCAGTAGTCAGTGTGTGTTTTGCGAACTAACGCCAGATTTTTCAATTCAATTCAGTATATTCCGACATCACAGGAGACATAACAAAAGTCACAACAGTGATGTTGTGGGGCGAAAGCAAAAAGCCACTGAGGCTTGACGAAGGCTTTCGCACCATGTGATAACATAGCAACAGCAGCATGAGATCATCAGTCGCTATACAATAACAAAAACGTGTACTTAAGGGTCATGCCGATTTGCATTTTATTAACACGTAGAAAAACAAACCGCCGCATTGCCGGCACAAGCTCGTGGGGTTGGCACTGCAGCGGCGTTCTCATGCAAACAAATACCAACTGTCACGTCTCATGTTTGAACACATGCCGACTGCTGCATTCCACTGCGATTGCCGAGTGACAGTAACTGTGCAGTGACAATGCGGATTCTACCGATTATTCTTAATCGATTTGCGTAAGGAAATATACGAAGACACGAAAGGCAATATCCCTAACGACGATGCACAGCATACATGAAATGTTAAGGCTTACCTGTACAGTTGGGTCAGGTTGTCAATTTTGCTCTGCACCTGCTTCCGTGTGCGCACTATCCCCAGGCTCGCGAGGCGTTCAACAATCCTTTCATACACTCTGGCGTTGCGGCGCTCTCCTCGGAGATCTTCGAGATACTCTTCCCAAAGGCTTATCAAAGCCCACGTTTCTCTCTCATTCCACGTTGTTCGCGGCTGCGCCCGTGCCTTTCGCTGGCCTTCCGGTTGTGTCGATTCGGATTCACTCATCTTTTTTTTTTTTTGTGGTTTGGAGAGGCAGCAGGCACACCAGAAACACACCAGATCAAATAATATGCGCGGACAGTCGTGTCAACGTGCAGCAGACGAACGGATCAGAGTCATCAGACTGTTGCACATGGCCACAGAACACGGCGCGACAGTGCTGCCACCGATTGCCGCGGTAAGGTTGTGTGTAGTTCCTAGCGAACATATGATCATGATTATCAGCACGCTTTTCACTGTTCATACATTGTAGAATGCTGTGGAACGTACGTTTCCATATATGAGAGCACGTCGTATTGCCTTCAAGATCAAACTTCTTTTCCTGTGAGGTATCAGCTGCCAACGAGAGTAGTCCCTTACAGCCTCAAAGGACAAGCGCGAACTCCTTTAGCTCAAAGTTCCTTTCAACTAATGCTCCTTTGGCGCGCCCGTGTGACAGCGCGCCCACTCCTTTCAAGTAAAGAAGCTTTAGTTCAAAGGACCTTGAAAGTGCCCGTGTGACAGGGGTATAAGAGGCTCTACACAAGACGACGCCCCTCGAAGTAGCCTGGAAGCAACTCAGAAGAGTGAGTGAGTGAGTGAGTGAGTGAGTGAGTGAGTGAGTGAGTGAGTGAGTGAGTGAGTGAGTGAGTGAGTGAGTGAGTGAGTGAGTGAGTGAGTGAGTGAGTGAGTGAGTGAGTGAGTGAGTGAGTGAGTGTGAGTTAGCGTGAGCGAGCGAGCGAGCGAGCGAGCGAGCTTCTACAAGGAAGCGCACCTGCGTGGAGCATGCCCGCAGGGTTTTGAAGGCAACGTCTTCCGGGGCCTATACCAACCACTTTCAGCGTATGATGCCACAACAACGACTTCTGAACGAATTCAACTACCTTGTTTGCTCATATACAATCAACAATGATTGGTGCTGGGCAGAAGTGGTTAACGACGGCTGCCTTTTGGCTAACGTTGGCTTGACGTTGCCTAAGTGATGACGGCTAATGGTTGGCTAACTCTTGCCTAACATTGGTCATCTCGCCGTACAACAGCGAGATCAGTGTAATAAAATCTCGTCGAAGCCGTCTTCACAATGGCTACGCGCTCAGCAGGCGCTACCGCAGAATGCTATGTGCGCGATATAACGTTTGTTAAATCTTTTCCTTCTCACGCTACGTACAACGTACAAAACACCATGCGGACACGGGCAAACTAACTTCGCACCTTTGCGCCAACGTTCGCACCGGCGTCGCCATACCTTCTCAGAGAAAAAGGAAATAAGAACGAATGAAGAAGCAGGGAACAAAGAGAGAACCAAGAAGAAGTAAGCAAGGAGTGAAGAAGAATTGAAGAGAGACCGAAATACTCAGCGGCAGACGGAACGACGCTATAGGCACACAAAGAAGCCACAGAAGAAGAAAGTCAAGGAAGGAAATGTCCGAGAATGAAAGTGACGAGCGAACGAGCAAGCGAATCAATGGGAAACAGGGCCTGCAAGTGCAACGAGGACGTAAGTGTTTTACCGGATGCAGAGAAAAGGAGCGAACAAAGGGCTCTTCCTACAGACGCCACCTACTTCTCTTTCGAGAATAGGCAGCAGCACAGCCTTGAATCGACGCTGGCAGGTAAGGCCAGTGAAGCGCTCAAAGGAGAAACACCAGTGAACGAAGAACATTGTTTGTTGTTTGTTTGTTTGTTTGTTGCTTGCTTGCTAGGGTGTACAGCTGCTGTGTTTCGTACAGCGCGAAGAGGAAGAAGAGAGAGCGAAAGGGAAAAAGAGGAGCGTTACAACAGATAGCGGCGACATCCGGGACTGTTCCTGTGATGGAGGAGAGCAGGGCCGTCCTCCTTCCCTTGTTCATTCGTCCATTCATCGAACACTGTTGCCAGGTTTTCTCGGCACGGCGTCTTCGCGTAGCGGGATGATAGATTGTTAGAGGTACATTGGGTTGCCTTATTTTAATGGGTGTTTCTTTTTTCGATGTATTATATTTTGTGTACGCACTTCCATTCGTTCTTCAATGTTCAATGTACCATATGGAGCAACGTGCTGGGCGTGGCGCGATGAGACGTATCTAGCGCACGTTAAAAAGCACTCACTCACTCACTCACTCACTCACTCACTCACTCACTCACTCACTCACTCACTCACTCACTCACTCACTCACTCACTCACTCACTCACTCACTCACTCACTCACTCGACAGAAGAAACAAGACCGCTAGCGATTTCAAGAAAACACGGTTGCGTAGACGAACAAGTTCCCGTCATCCAATATTCAATACGATTTTCAATCGCGGTCTCTCACTGTCCTCATCGGAACCATCTTCGTTACTCCCAGATGGTCTAAACAAGGGAAGCACTCTGGGCCTTCTGGATCACTAAACTCGTTCCCTTTTCTTTAGGTTCGTTCCTAATGCAGTAATCTTCTTTTTGTCTTCAATGTTCGTTATTATCTGAAGATTTTGTGCAAACATGGTGATCCAGTAGAGCGAGTCATTAGGATCATTTGAGGACAGATTTCAGCGCTGTGCGTAAAGAGTGGAATTTACAATAAGGTTTTCAACACGTGCATCGCAAAAGATCTCGGCGGCTCGCCAAAAGGCGTTTTCAAACGCCCCCGCCATCGACTGATCGAATGAGAGGTCGCTGATTGGCCCCGAACCAGTGACGTGCACGTAATTTTCAAAACCTAGCTGCGAACAACGTGCTTCTACAACGTACTCCTTCATTTCAGCCAACGGTATCGTCCCGGCGTCTGGCGGCGTACACACGAGTCGCTCGCGCTCTATTACAGAGGTTAGCACTGCCGAGGCGGGCGACCTCAGTGAGGATATCGGGGCGCTATATCACTACGGAGGGCTCGGCAGAGCGGCTGACGCGGGAGGCGCTGTCGTCGCTAGCGCGCACTCCGCAGCAGATCGAGTTGAGGAGGAACAGCAGTGGTAAGGAAGAAGGCGACAGAAATAAGCCCATAGCTGCCTTAGCGCATGGTGCTTCGCTTTATTTACGGTGTGAATTATTTCATAATTGTGTTGCCTAAGCAGTGACTCAATGTGAAAAAAACGTTTCAGGGACCCTTTAAGGGGGCATCGCGGTTTCTAAGTCAAGCGTGTGGTAAATTATCTTCCTTTGATATTGCCTTTTATGTAAGAATAGAATGTTGACACGTAGGAACGATAAGATTCCAAAGCCATAAGCTGCGGACTCCCCATCTCTTATTTTACGCGGCAAGGTAAATTCATTTGTATTGCCCGACAACATCCTGTTAGGAGATATCAAACTGTGGAGCGAAAAAGAAAAAAGACAACCAGTTTGGAAATGGTTTTCTTAATGAAGACACAAATTGCGTTGATAAAAGTTGCTGCTTTGAAAGTTCTTATGCTTGGAAAGTACATACGCTTTACTGTTCATTATTTCTCAATGTCAGAGCAGCACGCAAAAGGTACCGTTGTTTGTTATGGAGATACGGTGGTTTTTAAGCCAAGCGTACAGTTAAATGTGTCCCTGTGTTGTAATCGCTTTTTATATAGAAAACGGAAGTTGAGGTAGGGACGAAAGGATAGAAAAACCACAAGCTTCTCACGCACTACCTTTTATTTTACGCGGCAAGGCAAGGTGGTTTGTGTTTCCCGCCAGCAAGCCATAATGAGAAGGCGAATCACGGAGCAATAGAAGGACAGTTGTGGGACTCAAATTCGCTCTCACTGGGTGAAATGGAGACGACGTCTTTTTTCTTCCAAAAATACTGCTTAATAATGCTAAAGTGAGACGTAATGCTACATCTTCCTGGATTATGTCGGCCTAAACCTATGAAGGAATGGTATCCCCATTTGATGCAAGCAGTTTTCATGTTATGTTTTATAAAAGTGAGATTTTATTTGTGCTTGTACCCTCCTTGCGTGGTCGCGCTTCAGACGCAGGTCGCCAGAGCGCACGACGCTATAGGCGTTAGCAATGTGGGAATTATGTCACCGCTCGCGGTTATTTTGCCATACATGTGTTCTTCCGAGTCAACCCCGCATAGAGGATGTCGGAAATGAAACGGGTTTCAGCTTTTTCCCACATGGCTACGGTATAAAAGCCGATATATAACGTAAGCAGTGTTAATCTTAGATTCCGCTAATTTGTCAGCCCTCACGACTGACGCATCCAAGGAATAGTACGTGTAAGGGGGGCCGATCAGACTGCTGACAAGGCGTCAAAAGGCGTAGAATAGTATGGCAATCGTATGATCGTCCTTTCTCTCGGCAGCATGAAAATAAAAAAAAGAAAAAAAAAAGAAACGTGCGCGTCCAAGCCCATGTAATAATAAAAATCCGTGTACGCATTCTTTTGAGTCGAAGTGTGATAGAATAAATTCAAACTTAGGCACTGCCTTTTGAGGAGTGCAGTATGGACGTCCGCACGCGTGCGACTTATCAAAAGAAAGTTGCCGTATACCA